>JANZLX010000211.1:20115598-20133687 GCA_025531955.1 Erythroxylum orinocense | reverse complement strand
TATTTTTCATTTCAATAAAATATTTTATTTTTATTTATTCTTATAAAATTTTCATCTTATTTATTATATTCCGGTTTAATAGCGGTTCACTACCGGTTGAACCTCTAAACCTTAAACCTTTCCTTCGATCGGTTCGATATCCGGTCCGGTTTTTAAAACATTGGAAAATACAATAACTGCAAGGCATACATTGGTTCTTCTAATCTCCATATTAAAACTCATTTCTAAACATTCCAAAGGTTGACGAATATCCAAAGCATAGCACCTAAATGGAAAACTTTAGCAATACATTTATCTTATATTGATAAACCAGTACAACTGGCCATAAAGCAAGAACAAAGTTAGAGTCAGCACAAGCTTTCGCAGCAACTTTCTTCACTCTCTTAGCCAGCATAAGCATTCCCAGCAGCTTTGGCTTACTTCACTGTCTAGATCTTGACTCTGCCCGTCTAGCTTCATCTGCTGTTGAAGGAAACAACTCTACATACCTTGATCCAATCATCATCTTATCCTTGCTCATGGCTCTTTGGGCCTCATCAGCAGAAACAAACTCCACATAAGCCTCTCCAGTAGCTTTCCCATCTGGCCGGCATGCTATGTGTATCCTTTCTTCAATCAGCTTGAAGTCTTTAAAGAATCCAATTATCTCAGATCTTGTCACAGAGTAAGGAAGACCGCGCATCTTTAGAATCTCTGTAAATTCCAGTTGATCCTTGTCACTGAACCTCTTTGTTCTGGATGGAGGAGGGCTTCCATGATAATCATTGTCATATATTCCTTCATAATTTACCTCTGCAGCAACAGCATGGTAATAATCTTGTCTTTTGCACCTAAAGACTTCCACATATCTTCTCCCCATGTTTTGTCGATCCCTCTGCAGAGCAAAATCAACCTGTATAGGCCCCGCAAAGACAACAAAGGCCTCCCCGGTGAACCTTCCATTCTTGTTAACCAGCAACACATCGACAATGTCCAGTCCAGCAAAAAACTTGAAGATATCAATATCTGTGCAGTTGAAAGGAAGTCCTCTAAGACGAACAACAGGAAAAGGAGGAGGCTGATATCCACCACCATAGCCATAAGGCGGGAAACCAGTTGCACTGCTCACTGCGAAGTAGGGATTTGATTCCATCATTCTTTGTCTCTTTGAGCCGACCTCGTACCCATCCGAAACCCCCCCGCTTCCCAACATTGCCCTTCAATAATCCGTACCCAAAAGAAAAAATCCCCACTCAACCTGTTAATAAAACCATACCCAACCCACACTTCCCTGATACCCAAAAATCCTACACAATGCTACTTGTCTACAAAATAAGTATAGCATTTGGATACCCTCCTAAAAATAGCTACAGAAACTACCCAAACATATAGCAAAGCGGAAAAGAAGTACTCATGTAACAAACAAACTATGATAAACTGCTAAAAACCTTGCCATAGTAACATATCAGGTCACACCTCATATTGGTGAACATGAAAACTCCTAAACTCCTAACACAACAAATGCTAGTTTCACAATTCACATTCATGCTTGAAAACTCATAAACTAGTTAGCTTCAGCACGTACACCAATTATATTTTTAAATCCATATAAATGCGTAAAATCATGTCAATTTTAGGCTCTCAAAAGCACGAAACGTTTTCATCTTTCAATTGAATCCGTATTTGATTATAATTAATTGGTAAATAGCGACTAAGATACTAAAGCTAAATGGTTTTCTGCGTAATTTCCCCCGTCTACTAAGATAACAAACAAAAGTTCAAATTTACTCCCGCGAAGTATTTAAGGGAAAGCAAAATAGTCCAGGGAAAAAAGCAGAGACTCTTCTTTATTCAAACCATTTTTTGGGATAAAATGAATTCAAGCAATCACATTATAAACTGAAATACTGATTTCAAAATCGGATTGAAACTACAATGCTAACCAACAACCCTCGAGTCATTATTACAACAACATGATTATTTTTCATCAATTATACCGGAAAAGAAAAAGAACCAAAGAGATCCATTGCAATCAAGAAACCCGTAAATACCTAACAACACAAACAACCAGTTGACGACGAACAAAAACGAGATTATGTGAGAGAAAGCGATACTAAAGAAAGAGAGAATTGCATATATTTACCCTCTGGGTCCGTACATCTTCAATCTGGCGCCTTCGAAATCTCCACAAGGACTCCTATCTGATTCTCAGAAGAAAATTAGGAATTTTTCTGATTATCTGCGGCTCAGAAGCACAAATCGCTACTAATAAACCACAAGCAATCGAGATATGGAAAAAAGAGAAATGGGCGTAAGGCTTGAATGAAAGGATTGTTTTAGGGTTAGAATTTAGAAGACCGATTATTTCTGACCTAATTCCTCTTTTCAGCCTTTATTTATTCATCGAAAAACAACAAAACAAAAAGCTGTGTACCAGACTATTAGTCTTTTCTAAAAAAAAAACAAAAAAAACAAATTCCGTACTAATTGTAATTACGTATACGACCTTTGTTATGATATGTGGCTACTTGTGGTGAAGCCAATTAGCTGTTGAAGTTTGTCATTTCCTTTGTAACTAACGACGTCGTTGTGGCGAATCTTAATCACATCATGTCATTAGATAAAACTTAAAAGACGGGTTTCCAATGAGTCAACCTCAATCCTATACCGTTGTCTGCTTTCGTAGAATTGAAGATTGGAGCATATACATGTATACATAATGTCCATGATTGAAAAGTGATGGATTGGCTCTCTTGCCCAGGTAATATTATGCTTTTTACTCAACAAACAGTAAAGCCTCGTCTCCTCTACACTTGATGACGACGTACACTACAAGATGAGAGCCATATACAATCCCGTTAGCACTCTTACTATTATAATTATTGGAAAGTTCAATTAACCTGATAGAATATGCTGAATAAATTATACAAATGGCCAAATAAATAAGAAACTACTTCTATATATATCATAGGTGAACTGAGGACATGATCTTGATCTTTCTAAATCAATCCAACTGTTTCTTTTGATTTTGCTCCGGTGAAGATACACTCAATCTAGTTCACAACTCGACCGCCAACCCTGGTGGAAATTATCAACCAAGGTATTATCCCAATCTGCAATTAACAGTTTAAATATCAGCAAATCACCATGCATAATTTTGAGGCGGAACCTAAATATATTCAATGCCAATTACAAGATACTCATCCTCTCCGAGAGCAATCTCTTAATAGTGTTGCGTGTCCATACAACCAGTCTTATTAATGTTGCGCACCAAAGATTAGCCCTTTAGATTGCATTACGTATGGTTTTATTTCCTTTCAATACAAACTACAAACTTTTGTTTGATACTTCTTTTAAAAAGCTAAACCTAAAATTCTCAAGCTCTTGTGGATTACGTCTTCTTCAAGTAACCTCCATCTCAAACATGAATATAGAAGATAAAGAATTTGGAGTTTAAGTTCCATTACCACAATTTTGTCATCTAAACGCCCTGCAGTTTTCCAAGAAATCATCCTTCCTGTCAATAGAGAGACAGATGAACTTAATCATCCAAAGAGCAAAGATCTCCTTCTATTAATAGACATCATATGTTGTAACTTGGTTTCATTTGTTCTCTTTTTTAAAATCTGGTCAGCTAGTTTTGGTGGATTTCCAATGTATGCCATTAGTATAACTAATCAAACAATTAGAAGAAAACAAGAATCAGGATAATGTGTATATACATATATACTGAAGTCAAGAAAATTGTTACAGAGACAGGAAAAACAATCTTACCAAACGGCTGTACAAGTTGCTGAGATATGGCAGCAACAGGAGTCTCCCAAAACCAGCATATCAGCACAAAATACAACAAGACCTACTAGCCAAACAAAATCTGTTCGGACCCCAATTAATCAAGAATGGACTTCTAAACAACTTCAATATTGTAATTATTACCTTGGTATAGAATACAATTCTCAGATATAAATCATAAGACGATTTCATCTTCTTCCTGTTTAATTCTTGAACTGAATGAAATAGACTTGTCAGAAGCACACCTATGCGCACGGAGCTAAAAAGACAATCCACATAAGAAAAGCTTTTCAAGCTAGACAAGTTGGAGTGGATAAAAAGGAAATAGCATTACAGATAGCAAGTTCCTTCTCCTTAGCAGCTGCCGTCCTCCTAAGTTTTGCTGCCTGAGCAAATGTAGATGGCCTGGAAAGCAGATACACAAATTGCATAGCTGGACGAAATAATCTTATCGACATTTTCAAAGTAAAACTTCAGCAGTACTGAAACAGCAAAGTTCTCCGTACTCTTCACTAGAGAGTGTCAACAAAATTTACGAAAATATTGGAGAAGTCAAATGATATCAAGTACATATGATACTAGCAAATCCCAAGCAGTATTAGAGAGTTTTATCAGTTCTCTCAGCAGAATTGAGACGGCTCTAACAAGCATCTCCAGCAGAGTAACCCAAATGCACGTTACATGGCAATGGAAAATTTATGCGACAAATTCACTTACAGTGTCAAGGTGCTTGCCTCTTTCAACAATCTCTTTATTTCAGCACGCAACTGAACTTCTGTAACACTCAGAGATGCTTTCTGAAAATAAGAAAACGAAGCACTTTAGAAAATTGTTACAACAGCAAATAAACTTCATGTGAAAATTACGCGTCCACTTTCTAACAATGCCAATATTTAACACCAGATTTCCTCATTCAGCAGGTATCCCATAAAAACTAAACTGTGATAGGTTTAATCAGCTCGTAAGAGCGCAAATTCCCAGCATAATCTTACCCGGGATGACTGCGACGGTTAAAATAAAGCAATGAAACAAGAACATTCAATCACATTCTTGTCAAATTACTCATCATCAAACCAATACAGTTGGCAATGAATTATTTCATCTATAAAACTTTGGAACAAAAAATAGAAACTCTACCTATCAAAACATTTCTGATAGCATACCATATGATCAATTCACGTCGATGCTTAGGCATCCCAATCAAGAAACGAAATCAACACCCATAACAAGAAAGAAGAACAGAGAGCCTCAATATAAGAACATAAACAACTAATGTACGATAACTAATCCATCCAAAACGAGAGTAGCCAAAATCACGATGCTAATGATTGCGAAGAAGGCATACGTATGAATGCAACAAAAAAGACAATCTTCTTGAGCTCTTCGAGCCATATGGTCAGGAATTGGAAACCAACGACAAAGATGAAAATCAAAGGAGCCACAAGGGACTTTCCAGGTCCTTGGAGGCTTCCTTCTTCAGAAATCATTTCGCCAAGTCTCTTCCAAATTAGGAAACTGAACTTGATCACGTAATCTTCAGAACTAAAATGGACTTGCCAATTTTAGTTCAGTGCACTGGTCCAAATAGGAAAATCCTATTTGGGCCTCACTTTTTCCTATTTGGACCTCACTTTTTTCTGCGATCCAAACAAACAAGCAGGATCTGCTTACGACTTGTTGTTTCTCATTTTCCTTTTTTTCCGTTACCATTTAAAATATTATCTTCATATAACGAGTTTAATGCATACAAGCACTTATTATTATTGCTAAAAATTGATAGATAGATAATAGATATATACTAAAATAGGGGTGACCAAATTGTAACATATAGACAGAGGGTGGCATCTTTTGCCTTTTTTTTAAAATTTGAATTGGCGAAAAATTGCCAGCTGCATCTGCGTTGCACAACGAAACGTCTTAACCCAAAATATCTAGCTAAATCCAATTACATAATTGCCCTCTCAAGTACAATGGCAACAATGTCAATAGCAATGGTGCTCCTTTTTATATTCTTCCCGTGTCTTGATAATTTCCCAACTACCGGCTTACCCCATCTGAAGGGCGAATTCGTCATTTTGTACCTTCACGATACTTAGCTGCGGAGCCAACGATAGGTGGATTCGTTCTACAAAGAAACACACAGGAAAGCACAAGCACTGCCAGCGAATAAAGAGGGAAACAGCCACTAAGAAGAGAACACACGGATAGCTGACGTGGAAGAGACGAAATTTGAAATCCCGCCCAAACCCGGGACTTCAATTCATTTGGCTTGCGTTCCAATTTTATCTTTGCCTGTTTCCCCAAAAAACCCTTCTCCTTATCGCTCTTTAAGCCAAACGCAAACACGCTCGCAAAAACCACACAATCACACACCTAAGCAAAAGCAATTCGTCTCTCTCTCTCTATTGTTATTTGAAAACCCTAACCTAAGGTATGTTATCCTCACCCCTTCGGCGCTAACTCGGTCCGAGTCGCATTCTTTCTCTTCGATTCTCACCGGTTTTCGCGGGTTTTCTGCAGAAAGCAGCCATGAAAGGCGGGAAAGCGAAGGCTGATACGAGCAAAACTGATGCTAGGTGAGTGCTTTTTATTTTTTTATCGTTTTACTGCGATATTGTGGTGAGGATTCAGATCTATGATTTTCTGTGTTTTATTTAATTTTTTGCCCTGTTATTCGTTTTTTTATGTCATTTTTTCTTTTAATTCGTTGTTAGGCTGAAGAAGAAGGGCGCTGGAACTCGCAGGGCCACTAAGAAGGTGAAGGATCCAAACAAGCCAAAGAGACCCCCAAGTGCTTTCTTCGTTTTCATGTATGAGATCTTATTGGTTTTTGCTCTAAATCTTTCATTATTTCTTAGTTTGGTTCTAGATTAGATTCTTTGTTTTTAAAAATTATTTTTCTAAAATTTTGTAATCAATTACAGGGAGGAGTTCAGGCAGCAGTTCAAGGAAAAGCATCCTCATAATAAATCTGTTGCTGCCGTGAGTACTCTTATCCGAACGGATACAAAACTGCGTTTGACTTTAGCTAGCATTTAATCTCTCAGCCGGTGATATGTAATTTGTCCTAAATATACTTTTTTTTTTAATATCAAATTTTCAACACGTACGGTGTGGTTGTTTATATTCAGGTTGGCAAAGCTGGAGGTGATAAGTGGAAGTCCTTGTCTGATGCTGTGAGTATTTTGTGGTTCTCAAGTTTCCGTCATTACTTTTCGAGATTTTATAACTTTTAAAAGGTGTAGGGTGTATTATTTCTAAATTTGGTCACAAATTTTGAATCAGGAAAAAGCTCCGTTCGTCGCTAAGGCTGAGAAAAGAAAGGCTGAATACACCAAAGATATGGAGGCATACAACAAAAAACTGGTAAGCTCTTTTATCAGCGTGTTTCATTAGTCTTTTAAAATGTTCCTTTCATATTTCTTGTTTGTAATATTCCCAATATTAAAATTGAGTTTTGCTATTGTCTGAAGGCTGGTGGAGCAAATGATGATGAATCTGATAAATCAAAATCTGAGGTGAATGATGAAGAGAATGAGGACGAGGAGAGTGGAGAGGTGAGATATCTGGAGTTACGCTTCTACAATTATTATTTTTAAAGTGCTTTTTTGGAAGTCTTTTGACTGTTCTAATATTTTTTGTAGGATGAAGAAGGTGATGACTGAATAACTTAGGAGATACAGAGGATGCAAGAAGCAGTCAAGCAGTAAACTTGCGTAGAATATGATGACTTGCATTTTGACAATTTAAAATAGTTAGTTTCAATTGATCAGCCTGTTTCGAAGTAGGGTAGGACAATATGGATTGGCTTCAGGACTATCCTGAAGTCATCAAATGGTTATGTACTTATATCCTTCTTATAAAATGATCAGATGGTTTAGTTTGATATGTGTGCTGGCTTCCACTTTTCGTTGCTTTTGGACTTAATTGAACCAGCGCATCCAATGGTATATTTGACTAGTCATTAATTCAATTTTTTTTCTGTTAATTAAGATTCATTTGTTACTTGTATAAGTTAATCATTTAAATGTTTATGGAGGAAAGCAGGCAACTGAAAGGTGGTTTGAGTTTATCTACGTTATTATCTAATAATGAACGTGGGCCAAAAAGTAGTTGCATGTAAAGGTCTTGAACAATATTGTTCATGCATTTACTTGCATTTTTGTCCCGTCAATATTAATGTGTGGTACATTGAAATTGCAAATGTTTGTACAGCTCGTTATCCTCAACAGTAACATCAAACGCAACGTAAAACTCAACATTGTCCATAGTGACAGTTTTCCACAACCTTCCCAATGAGTTAACTTCAATAAAAGATAAGGTCCTGATTATCTTAACAGTGACATAAAACGCAACGTAAAACTCAACATTGTCAATAGTGACCGATTTCCACAGCCTTCCCAATGAGTTGACTTCGATAAATGATAAGGTCCTGTTTGGTAGGAAATTTATTTTCCATAAATAAACAAGCGGATCAAGGTGTCTCTCTCTCAAGCATCTTCAGAAGTTAGAGTCCGTATCTGTAGACAAGTTGATTACACTTTCTAGGTTAACCTCGTAACCCTTGGTAATTCCTAAGAAGGTAAGCAACCATCTCGGCTGCAAGTTGAGTAGAATGGGGACTTTTCCTGGGAAGATATTCCTTGTCACCGGTCCTCCTGTGAGTGAAAACATAAACATTCTTCTATTTTATGCTATGGTAATTTGTATTCAGAAACAATATATGCAGGGGTGAGTCTGAATCTGAGGTGGTGTTTGCAGGGTGTGGGTAAAACCACTCTGATAACAAGAGTTTTTGAGAGCCTGAAATCATCAATGCCCGACTTGAAGATTCAGGGTTTCTTCACCCGTATGTATCACCATCTCTCTATTGTTGATGCTGGCAATGGTATTGGTAGCTACTAGCTTAATTTTGAGTTATTATAGGTGAGATTAGAGAAGGAAGTGAGAGGATCGGGTTTCAGGTTGTCACTTTAGATGGTCGGACCGCTCCACTCGCCTCTTCCTCCATTTCCCAGTTAACAATTAACTCTCTACAATTCATAAGCAAGACTCTTTTCTTTTCTTTTTTTCCCAGTATTTTTTATTTATTACTTCCTTTATGCTGTTGCAGCTCGGACTCTTACAGGTGGCCTGCCGTCGGCAAGTATAAAGTGGATGTCAAGTCGTTTGAGTCTGTGGCCTTACCCGAGATGCAGGTCTCATTTCTTCTTTTCCTTTCCATCTCCCGTCATCTTTGAGTTTCCAACGTGAGGGTTTGTGAATCTTTATGTAGCTGTGACTTTCCCGTGACACATCAAGCCAAAGGGTAAGGTGTGGGATTGAACCCTCGTATGCAATTTCCTTGTAACAATGAATTGCTCTCTTGTTTGAGCGATTTTAAGTCTCGTTAGTCTGATCGTTCCCATTTTACTGAAATGAAAAGAAGAGTAAGCACTCTCGCAAGTTTGATGTTATTATAAAATGGCTATTGACTTCTTGCATCCTGTATATTTATAACATCAAACGTGAACAACTATTTATAAGCTTGCGTAAACACTCATCTACGAAAGACTGGATAAGGAAACAACAAAAGTAATCACATTGTTCACATATATGCGGTTAATTGCGATTGTCATATCAAAGAAAGTGTAATTCTTCCTGCTTATCCCTCTATTTACTCTTTTTTTTTCCAGAACAATTTGAGATGGAAAATATTGGTTTTAATAAAGTGCTTTTCTCACCATAGTTTTAGATACTAAAATGGCGAGAGGGACCATCCTTAGATATATTGATTGGCTTCTGTTGAGTTATCTCCTTCCGGTATCCAATTAGATGAGGAAGGAGATAAGAACAATGAAATGACCTAAAATCAAGTGCTTTTGTTTACTTTGCTAGAGATACACAGGCTTCTGCCCAATAAGATGAGGAAGGAGATAAGAACAATGAAATGACCTAAAATTAAGTGCTTTTGTTTACTTTGCTAGAGTTTACAAAGGCTTCTGCCCTTAATAATATGCAGTCATGGTGTCATGATAATGTTGAATTTGTTTATAGATCAGAGAAGATACAGATCTCTTCATCATTGACGAAGTTGGGAAAATGGAGCTTTTCAGTAGACCCTTCATTGATGCTGTTGAAAGGGTTCTGGAATTGAATGTTCCGCTGCTGGCTTCTATTCCCCAACCGAAATATTCAAGTGATCCTCCAATAGGTAACACTTTGCTTAGATGCAATTTACTTCTATTGCATATCAAGTTTGTTTAACTGAAGTGGCTCAAGTACTTGTCAAAGTGGCGTCAAACTTGCAAAATTCAAAAGTTGAAATTGAATTTGTCTTGCTGGATGTGAAGTGGGCAAAAGTTGAATATTTTTTTTAGCTTTTTTGCTGTTTCTCTTATGTTTTCTTTCTCCTCATAATTTGTATGTGATTAAGCTGTACGAACTCCTGCAGTTGCAAAGTTGAGAAATGAGCCAAGGGCCACCATTTTCACTCTCCACCCGAGTAATAGGGACTCAGCCAAAAATGAGGTATTCATCAAAGTGGTGGATTCACTCCACAAGCCTTAGATGATGCTTCGTTTTGCACATCGTCCCATCAGTTCCTTCCACAAGTGAGTAGTTTCCGTTCAAACTTTAAACTGTCCGAGATACAGATTCTGACAGCTTGTTTTCTGATCCTCTGATGTGGTTATCCTCTCTCCACAATATTGGGACACATGAAATCTTCTGTGCTCTTAAAGGTGTTCCAACTTTGTGTCATTTGATTTTATCCATACATTTGCGTAGATTCTATATAAATGTGTAGATAAGATTTAATAGAATATAGTAAGAACTGGTTTACGAAAACAGAGGGTGTTTGTGTTATGTCAGTTCAAGACTTGTTGAGTCCTTTGCTTGTAATTGACCACAATACAAAGTCAAACCTGGAGATATCAAGATGAATGAATAAGAAATTAATCAACATAACATAAATCTCACAGAATAGAGGTGTTTATTGGATGCAAAACGGAGGTATTAACATTGCTTATATCACATGTATTTGCGGAAGTAATACATTAACTTGAAGGAAGCCAATGAATATAGGCTCATATGCTTCGTTCAGAAGATCCAGAAGCACTGATAGTATGTTGAGAAAGATTATCAAGCAAAGGAATATGCATGTACCGTTTACACTTGTTATGCAATTATTAGTACTTCTGCTATGGCGGAGGAGGACCTGTCTCTGTCTTGCGTTTAAAAGCTTTAAACAAAACGCATTTTATATTAAGTTGAGAAGTTGCACAATCCAATTTTGATGACACCACATGTTATTATTCATTTTTAGAAGTTCCCACGGCGAGTGGGTTGTATATGTGAAACTTACGAACACACGAAAGAATAACTCCTGAAGTTGCGTTACAATAACCTGAAGCTTGCTTCGATTTACCATGTATATCCCATATTACAGAGATAAACTGTCCCTTCCATTTCAAATCGACAAGAAGGAATATGCAAGAACAATTACATATTATAAAGTTAAAGTTAAAGGAGGAACTTCAGGGCTAAACTTAAGAAGAGAGTCTGAACTCTTGAATATGAAAGACTTTGAACTGGTGAAGGCTAAACTTAAGAAGAGAGTCTGAACTCTTGAATATGAAAGACTTTGAACTGGTGAAGGATTATATAGACATAATCATGAAGTTGGTAAACCAGATTAGGTTGGTTGGAGAAAAATTAAAACCAGCGTAAAAATTTGTAGTGAAAGTGATAATGACCTTTCCAAAGAGATTTGAACACAAAAATTCTTTAGAGGGAGACATGGGACTTGTTCGGTTATCTTTAATTGAGTTCGTAATTCTTTTTTTGCATGTTGTTGAGCAAAGAAAGTCAAGTCCTATAAAGAGGAAAAAGTAACTAATATAAAAATGTTAGTTAATAAATTACATAACGATTAAATAAAATTTTAATTCTAAAAAAAGTTCAAAAAATTATAATTTTTTGAAAAATATTTTAGTGATAATTAAATTTAGAGTTCATTTACCTTAAATGAATTATAAAAAGTGTTAATTATTTGTATTATAATTTAAGGTTTTATAAAAATAATATTCAGAAAGTACTAGCAAGTCAAAATAACATGTCTAAAAAAAAAGAAGGGATGAATTGTTGGACCCCACACCCCACCCGTAGGTGTTTGGGGGTTATACCCCGTCATGTGTTTGCGGGTTATACCGCGGCATCCAACACAAATCAGTATTGTCCTCTTTGGTCAAGGATGAGGCCACGACTCGAACCCAAAACCTCAAGATTTTGTTGCATTCTAGCTGCACGCCTCTTACCATTGAGCCACTTGTATAACCCGCAAACACATGTCGGGGTATAACCCCCAAACACCTATGGGTGGGGTGTGGGGTCCAACATGAATAAACATGTTACCGTCAAAATAAAGGAGGAAAAATAATTCAGAAAAAGGACAAGTTGTAAGTATTACCATAAGTTTAGGGGGTTGGATCATTCTGTTTCCATTAGGGTGTTCCAACCCTATTTCACTTACTCTGATTTACACATTTATGTGGACCCACATAAATATGTGAATGAAATTTAATAAAACACGATAGGAATTAGTTAATTGGAACAAAGGATCTGATCTCAATTTAAGCATCCTCCAGATTGGTACTAGTAGAGTATAGGCAATGTAGGACTTGTAAACCTGTTCGTAAAAATTAATCACAGCAAGCAGAGGAAAAACTGTAGCTCTTCTATACTAATATCTATGGACATGATGTATGCTTTTTGAATAGCACTAAAAATTAATAGGCAAGTACATATATCATTCTTATAGTATTGTCTAGTAAATACAAGTATTGTTTCTTCAAGGACTACAATTGTAATAACTTTCTTTACATTATTTAATCAAATAAAATGAATTATTGACTTAAAAGAAATCATTAATTAAGCTAAAATTACTAATATGAAATAATAAACTAAAGTAAATAAACAAAATGAAATAATTAATTGATAAATAAGTTCTAAATGTGGAGTCCCTCTACATTCTTTCTATTCCTTAATTTATCTTGATTTAATTATTAACCTTAGTTTCTTAGACTAATAGAAAGTTCAAAGTTATAACTATATTCTTTCTCAAGAAATACAACTCCTAACTTTAGGTTGATTGATTGCAACCTCTTTCTAATAAAAATCCTTAAGAACACATTAACTTGTTAATTCCTTTATTAGATTTGACTTTAACTCATAAGATTTATGCAAACCTATCTCCATCGTTTCATGTAAATCTTATTATTTCTTATTATTCATGCCACAATTTATTCATACATGCTATTTCTCAATCCCTGTATATGCAATATGAAATTGAATCAAAATGCTAGAAAGTCTTAATTCAAACAAAAGAAGTATGAACAGCACAAGAAAACTTGGGTCTTTTATTAAAATAAAGAATCAATTCAAATAGATAGATCTAAGGTTCATTCCATGTAGATTTATCCTAGTTTGGTTAATACTAAAATAAAGAAAGCTTTAATTACCAAAAAAATAAAGAAAGCTTTTACACATATGCGAAAGTGTTTGAAATTTTGTATAGAGTTATTAGCAAAAAAGAGGAAGTTGAAGGAGTTAGCGATTATGATGTTAAGTGGAATGTGTTTAGCGATTCTTTAAAGCAAGTTACTAGAGAACCATAAAGATTCTGGAAATTTTACTATCCCTTGTTAATCTTAAAAACAGAAAAACGCTTTGCCTACCTAAAGGCTGGTAGTAATATAATGTCTTATTCTTTGTTTAGGAAACTAAGATTAGGTGAATTGAAACCTACTAGGATAAGCTTATAATTAGCAGACAAATTAGTAAAGCATCTTAGATGTATTATAGAGGATATATTTGTTAAGGTTGATAAGTTCATCTTCCTAATTGATTTTTTGATTCTTGACATGGAGGAAGATATAAAGGTAACTTTAGTTCTAAGTCGACCCTTTTTAGCCACTGCTAGGTTATTTACTGATGTTAGTGAGGGCAAGTTAGTGCTTAGGGTTAGGAATGAAGAGATAATATTTAAAATGTATAATTTCATGAATCATTTTGTTATTCCCTAATGGGACCCAAGAGGGAGAGGGGGATGAATTAGGTGAAATCAAGATACTGCCTTATGTTTGATGCTTTTAAGAAAAGTGCCACAAATTATCATAAATGAAAATATAAAATGAAAATAAATGAATTAAATTATAAAATAAAGAGTAAGGGAAGAGAAACGCAAACCAATTTAAAGTGGTTCAACAAATAATCCTCGCCTACATTGACTCCCAAGAGTTGTCCTGAATTTCCACTATAGATCTTCTTTTAAGGTGAAGAATACCCTTTTACAATCTTTTATTTTGGCAAAGAGGAACCTCCTTTTTAATCTCTTCCAAGGCACAGAGGAACTGTAAATCACGAATAGTAAACCCAGTACAATGATCTCAAACCTAATAACCAACTAACAACTCAAAATCACTTCGATGCTATGATAATCACAAAAGGTAGGCTTACTTAAAATGAGACAAAGAATGCTTAAATGATTGAAAAATATTTGGAAATGTGTGTATAGAATACTTGAAAGGTTCTTAATGTTAAAAATAATGACAAAATATTTATTTATAGTGTTTAGGGACCTAAAATAGCAATTGTAGCCAAGAATTAGTCGTTCCAATCACTATATTCGATACACTAAAGGCTCCAAATTCATTAGTTGTTGGAACATTGATCAACTAATATGGCACATTGGCTGACTAATACATCAACTAATATTGTTACAAATTCTCAATGCACCGAATTTAACAACTTTAACCTGTATTGGTTAACCAATCACCCCAAAAACATGATTTTAACAACTTTAAAAACTCAAAAATATTTTTTTAAAATCCAAATATTATTAAAATACTTCCTAAAATGTTCCCTAATGTTTATTTGAAATATTAAGAAGCTTGTGTAGTATAATCAAAAGCTTCAATGCCTCTTAATAAATGTATAAGCTTATACAATGAAAAAAATAGAAATGTTTATGCATGGTGAGCCTCTTAGATCATCAAAGATGATCAAGATGAGCTTACAATAAGTAATATATGAAATAATCTCGATGTGTTTTGATTTATTGCTTAACTTGATTATAATCTTGAAGATTTCAAAGCATAGTCTTATTCTTATATTCCTTCTCATCAATAACACTAAAATAACTCGTTAATAATACTTTATGTTTCATTATCATTAAAACTTCGATTAGAACCTCACTTGGTTCAACAATACCCACCTTTTTTATGATGACAATATATTTGTGATATTAGAAAGTATTACAAGAACTTAGTTAGACATATTATAATCCACATCGGTATAATAATTAACTCCCTCTTAATTCATGAATAAGAGAAAAGAAAATAACATAAATCCATATCATAAACACAACTTAATAGAGAGGAATATGTAACAAAAATAAATATTTTCAAAGAGATATAAAACTACATTTACTCCTCTTAAATTATAGTATTTATCTAATATCACACAAATTTTTTGCCCCCTTTTTGGAAACATGAAAAAGATTCAACTAATTGAATGTGGGAAACAAGACTCAATTAATCTATACAATTCATCAAGGTGATGCATCATGATGTATTAGAAAGAGTCAAGCTCTACTCACAATATAATAATCTGATGGTTAATGGCAGTAAAACAAGCATCTGGCAGGGAGTGATGTCAAGGGTAAGAGGTAGCGGTCTCATCATCTATAGGTAGCTTGATAGTGTTGCTTAAGAGGGGCTTCTTGGAACCATCATATGATGGGTCCTCATGAATTGGAGATGGATGCTAAGGCTGAAGGTGTTGGTGCTAATGTGGTCTAGTCATTTATCCATAAACCAATTGATATCTCATTCAGCAAAGAGTAGCAAAATAAATGAAGAAATTAAATTCAATCCTACTACCAGTGGGAGGAATTTAGAAGGGCTGAAAAATAAGACTAAAGATGAGAGCATATGAGATATTTTGTTTCTTCTTTCTAGTTTAATAAAAGTGAATCGTATTGAGCAAAAGAAAATGACCAAGGTGAATAGTTTGTTCTAACATAAAGGTAGAGAGAAACCAAAGATCATCGTGGACTAGAAAGGTAAAATGATTACTAGTGGAGACAAAATTATATATAATAAATAGGTGGTGGAAATGAGGGATAACATGGAGGCCATATACATTATTGGGTTTTCTATAGACCTCATCATTGGGATCTAATTCAAAAATAAATTTGACTCTGTCAGACATAGAGGAAGGGTGTATGGAGTATTTGGTATGACAAGTATAGTAAAAAAGTCAGTTAGGTATAGGAATGACTAAGATCTCATTTATAAGGTTAAAAATAAGATGGATGTCAATACCATACACTTTAGAGAAACATATGAGTGACATCACGAATGACGTTAGGACAATGATTGGTGTAAAACAAATGAACATTGTAGGACTAATCCTATAGGTCCTAGAAAGGAGGGTCTTCCCAACCTTGATCAATAAAATAGCACACAAAACCATAATTCTTAAATTGATCTAGACTGGTAGGAGAAATGATATTGTTATCATATAGTTTCGGGGAGGTACAATACTAGAATTGAGAAGAAGTAGTATCTAGGTATTCATCCTCATTAGGAGATGTGAGGGAAGAAGGAGAGATCTTAAATCATTATCAAATCCTAGGAATCCTAGAGAACGTATTGATAGCTCTACCTTATATCTGAATCCTAGGTGTAGGATTAGGATTTCCTATATTTCGTCTCATAGGTTTCAAAGAAGGGCTAAGGATAAAGGTAAGGGATAGGGAGAGGAAATACAAGCCAGATTGGGGAGGGGGGGGGGGTGTCCCATTTAGCAATAAAGAAGGAGGGCAAAAATGGGGCTCAATTGGCAGGGGCTTCGTGCTGGTACAACTGGTTGTAATCATAGGAGACTCTAAAAACTTTGCTAGAGAAGCAACATAACTATAAAGAAGGTCTTAGCATAGGAGGTTTATAGAAATTGCATGAAAGTGATGTGGAGGTGCAACAAATAAATGGAGCTGTCTATCAAAGATGGGTGGTGGAGTTGATGGGTAATATATGGTTAAATTGGAGAAAGAGAGTTTGGAGGAGAGAGGACACCAGAGAGGTTGGAGATTGGCATATGTGAGAAAAAGAAAGGAGCGTCTGGTTTTTTTAAGAACCCGATATATTGGTCGACCACAATGACTTATTGGTAAACCAATATATGTTTCTGATTATAGATAAGTGTCTCCATTTGACTACTAAGTGGTTTTGGTTGACCACTATAAGTAACTAGTCGACTATTATGTTTTATTGGTCGACAAAGGATGAGACCAAAATGTCTGAAAGGTCTTGAGACTAAATTAATTCAAGGATTAGCAATATTGGTCAACTAACCTATGAATTTGGTTGATAAATTCTAGTAATTTACTTTAAAAACTTGAAAGAGACAAATTGACTCAGAAAATAACCTAAAAAGAATTTATCTAAGGAAATTTCCATCAATCATCCCTAATTCTCTTCTAATTGAGCAAAATCTATCTTCTCTCATAAATTTAATCAAGATGTCGACTAATTGGTGTTATGTATATACAAACTCCAATTTAATAGCTCCATTTTACACATTTTATTTTGTAAAATGGAAATTAATTTTTATATTCTTGGTCCTAAAATGTTGAATAGTTCTTTTTACGGAAAATGACATTAGTATTATCACATTTAATCAATATTTTATTAATACATATTCTTTAAGTTGTTGTTTTGACCAAAGAATTTCAGCATAATAAGTTCTGGTTGTCGCGTATTCAGCTTCCATCATTAATAAAGTCATTGAATTTTTTTTCTTAATAAAATAAGAAACTAATGCATTTCTTTCAAATTGATAGGTCCCAAATGTGCTCTTTCTATCCAAAAGGCTACCAATAAACTCTACATTTGAATAAACAATTAAGTTAGATGTCATATTGGTACCAAAGTCCTAGTGAAATGATTTTGCATAAGTGTTTAAGGATGTACGTAACAGCTAATAGATGTGATTCTCTAGGGCTTAATTGAAATCTAGCATATAGGCAAACATCAAATATGATATCGGGGCTACTTGAGGTAAGAGAAAATAAGCTTCCATTCATACCGTTATAGAGCTTTACATCTATGGGCTTACTCTTTTCACCTTTATTCAATTTTGTTGTCATTCCTATAGGTGTCCCCATTGGTTTGGCTTGATCTATTCCAAAATGGTTTGTTAGTTCTTTCATGTACTTTGCTTGATTTACAAAGAAACCTTCCTTCATTTGCTTGATTTGGAGTCCAAGAAAGAAG
>JANZLX010000211.1:20095593-20107383 GCA_025531955.1 Erythroxylum orinocense | reverse complement strand
GACACCCTGAAGCCGGACCCCACGGTGAGCGCCAACTGGTTCAGCCGGATTTTGCTGGACTGGAATATCACTGTTATGATCCATGATCTTGAGTAATTTTCGACTATGGATAACCTGCAAAACAAACAAAGACACTCCGGGGGTTATTTCTCGGAAGGTCCCTCCGACGCTCAAGTCAATATTGTGAGACAGTTTAGATTGCTGTGAACAGGGAGGAAACTAGGGTTTTTTAGTTCGCGCATACCTCTATCATGACAGGAATAGTACCTTATATATGTTGTAGGTTGTCATTAGGTTTAGGTCTTCACGTAAGTCTTAGTGTTTACATGGGAGACGACCTCTTACTACTGGGCTGTCAAAATCTGAGCTTGAAGCTGGGCCTGATTTAACCGTCCCGACCAGTACCTATTGGACTTGGGCCAACAGTTAGCTATCCCTTGGAAATCAAGTCCAACCACCTACAACAGGCCCAAAGTCAACTCTCATTCTCTTCTTTGACTAAACCATGTTTACCCTTGGATGAGTAAGCCAGAGCCTAGAGGTTATCGACGACCAAGCAAGCCTAGTCATTTAATAGCTTCGTCGACACATCTTACATGCAAGCTCATTAATCACGGTCATCAAGTGTATTGATAATAGTATTGAAGTTCTGTAATCATCATGCACTCACAATGGCAGCTTTCACTGTAATGAAGTTTCTACCTCCTTATTTACCCAAAATAAAAAAAATTTCTGCCTTCTTCCTTTCAGTGCACCTGTGTCTCCCTTTGACATGTTGAGTTACTCTTTCTTAGGCTTATTTTTAGGTTGTTCATTAGGGTTGTTCTCTTGTGTTTCACAAATAAGAATAAAAGTTTCCTCCATAGTGTAACCCTGC
Organism: Erythroxylum orinocense; assembly: GCA_025531955.1. NCBI lineage: Eukaryota > Viridiplantae > Streptophyta > Magnoliopsida > Malpighiales > Erythroxylaceae > Erythroxylum > Erythroxylum orinocense. The sequence goes on along the minus strand of JANZLX010000211.1, from coordinate 20,106,506 downwards.
TTGCACTTCTGACATTATTCTCACCTATTATTAATCCAATTGGATTTCCAAAGAATAAAACTAATTAAATCTCAAAATACAAAATAATTATCTCCTTATAATATAAGATAAAGTTAGATATATTAAAACGAAATCAAACTTAAATGGATAAAATATGATAAAATTGTGATTAAAATTTAAAATACATCTATTTAATTATAAATGTGATGGATTGCATCCAAAAATTTTAATTGGATGTAATCAGTCACCTTTAAGCCAATGCATTTTAATCATAATCAATATGCAAATTAGATTTGAATGTGAATAATCGAATATGAATAAATATTAAGTGAAATTAAATGTATGATTAGATTGATATTTTATTATGATAAAAATTTATAAGAAAAGATCAAATAAAGAGAATTTTAGATAAACCAACTAAAAGTGAGGTATTCACAATATGAAACATGATTTATTTAAGCTTTTAATAAAATTTTATCAGCAAGTTATTGACAAAAATGGTATTAACATGCAGATTTAAAAGACTCCTGTCTTGAAAACAGATGTTCTACGCATGAGAGCTTTCAATTACTTGGTGGAAACAAAACACTACATTCGATGGAATGGATTAGCTTGACTAAATCTGAAAGGGGTAGGGCTTTAAACTTCCATCATTGCTTTGCCAGCCAAGCAAGTATGGAGGAGACTAATTAAGCATTCCGAATGCTCACGCCAAAGTACTATCCTGCTGGTAATATATTTCAAAAGATGGGTAAATTCCCTTGCTTTGGACTGACCTTAAAGTTGATGTCTGGGTTATTGAAGGTGTGGATGGCGTATCCCTAGGCTATTAAATTAAATATAGGAACATAACTAGAGGCCTTATTGTCTATTGTTTATGATTAATTTCTGCAAAAAGATGATATAGTTGCAGAGCTCATTAGTAAAAGATTTAGGTTGGTGGAACGCACCTTATCAGAAGCCAACAGCCAATACAATCACAAGAATTTATCAATGAAAACTGACATGTACAATCTCTAGCAATGGCATTTAATTTCCATTTTTCTAGTCAAATTTAAAATCAACTCTTACTTCAAATGGAAAACCATATGGAAGCTCATGATGCCAACCAAAATCAAGAGAATCTGAAATACTCTAATCTACAATGGACAACTAAAATTGTACTGAAATTCAAATTGATGTATATTGATTGGTTCTCTTAAGCAATCTTTATGGTGGATGTGCAGTTTACTACCATCTTCATGATCTATTCATTGATCATTTGGTATATTACGAAACAACATTTAACATGGAAGACACAAACTTATGCATATCGGTTAGCACAATGGTGAAAAGGTTTCTGAATCATTTGAGTGCATGTTAACAGTCTCATCAATAATCCTGAATCACATCAATTGTCTACACACAGGTGAAATTATATAAAATTGGAAAAGACAAAACAGTTGTGGCAACTGCAATCTCTCTCTCTCTCTCTCTTTTTTTTTTTTCCTTTCCACCACTCCTCATCCATCATTAGCGTTTGTGCTATTCTTCAAGGACTTAAATAGGCAAAAATGTAGATTTATCACAATTTTATTCAGAGATGCTGCCGTTGTCTTATTTTTCAGTCACAGCAATGAAAATTTAGACGTTGACAAGGATGTACATGTGTACCCAGTAATCCAAGTTGAAAGAAGACATATATAAGATGACGTTGTAATCAACGGCCTGCAGGAGGCAGAGGTTGAACAACAGCTAGGGGATTTACTTGATAAGAAAATGCAAGCTGCCATAAGTCTATCAACGCCTTCTTCCCGTACAAAAGTTGCCTGTTAACAATCCTGAAAACCAGTATGTAAATTCAATTCACAACAAAACATGGCAACCAAATGGCTTATTTGCTAGTTAGGTGACACTTCTCTAGCGTGAAAATAAGAAAATTTTTACCCAACTTCTGGAAAAGAAATATACCTTCTTACCCCCTTATAAAAACAAATTAAATGCTAAAGTAGCTCTAAACTAGGACAGTCCTAATAACTACTTTCTTGCAAGCTTGAAAGTGACTACATTACAAGCTATAGCGAACAAACTATTTATGGGTTTATAGCTACACAGGCATATCATTATTGCAGAGGGATATGCATACATACAATTAGTAATGAGCATTTGCCTATTCAGACAAGATTAACATTTCCAAATACCACATCCTGGAGATTTCATAATTACGCAAACTTGTCCACTAAAACTTGTTGGACACACAGTTCACCTCTCTTGTTTTATATCAACATTTAATGAGTTTGAGTCATTGTATGTAGAGTACAATATTAAGCAAGTAACATGGTGAACCCAAGAAAATTAGCATTCTTGACATAGGTGATAAGAAAATAAGTGATCAATATCTCACCGATTCAGAGAAGCTCGTTTCTTCCGGAGAATATAAATGACAAACGCAACCAAGCATCCAAGCAGAATCTTTCTATTAGTAATCACCAACTGAATAATACCAAACTTCAGATTAAAAGAGTGAAACCACCAAAAACATGATCTGGTGCACCGGGAGAATTTTAAAATCGACTCTTCTCTATCATCATATCCATTGCACAGGAAGTTGTTATGTAACACTTTTTGAGATCCCTCAGAAACATTTGGTTCCTTAGTCATGGAATGTTTCAGTTCAGGGTCATTTTCTGATGAAATTGAGGAGTCCTGTGACAGACTGCTTGCTTGCAGAGAATGCAAAGAGTATAATTTTCTTAAAAGTTCCTGGTATAAATGACAAAACAATAAAGACAGCACACAATGGTAGCATTAGAGCAGCCAAAGCAAAAAAGTGTTACCATTGCAAAAAGTTAGGGTAATTTAACAAGCATCATTGCACACATATCCACATAGTAAGAGATTAAACCTCCAAACTAATAGCAGACAGAGTAAAAAGTAACGATATCATTTCTTTTACAAAGAGCTTTTCAAAAATCTGTTCTGCTAAAATAATTTATACTAGGAAACATTCAACTTGAATCGCCTAGATTAGATATATCAATGTAAGTTCAAGATATTGATCTTTCTAAACTTTAACACACATACCAAGTTAACTTGAGATATTCCCTTAAATACTCAATTCAAGTGACTCCAAACTAAGCATCCGTGACACTTTTTCAGTGTTTTAGAGCTCTGCTATCTGGAAATGAGTTCCTAATTTAGGCATGAAAAATTCGAAGGAAGCATGCTGATTAAATACTTGGTGAGATAATTTTAGTGCTCATGAGAGAATCAACAATACAAAAAACAAAATCCAAGATTAAAATGTTTTAAGTACAATTTACATCCTGATTATCTAATCTTGAAACAATTAATGCAATCATCATTATATTTTTTTCATAAAACCCACTCAAACACTTCCCTCCATTGGATAACAAATTTGGTGCAAAAGAGCTTAAAGTCTATAAAAGAAAGAAAGGAAGAAAAATTAGTCAACTACAAGTTTTATTTTGGTAGGATGAAGGCTGGCAATTGAGTTGACACCAAAAACAAGGGCTAAAATTTAGATGCTGTTAGAACTTTTTATTAGATAGGAAGTAGTAGTAAATAATATTTAAATTTATTAGGAACCCTTTCCTACTAAAATAAGAATTCCAAGAACTTTTCTATAAATATGTGTAACTTCAATAAGAAGACATCCTGATATTTTTCTACAAACTTGAGTTTTCAATTAAAAAGTGTGATACTTTCTTCTAAGAATGGATTTTAGACCCTAGGAGCGACTCCTAGTTTCCTACCCTCCCTTGTTTGTGCTCTTCGTTAAATTCCAGCAAACCTAATCTAAAATTTCAGCCATATTAAATCTTAAAATCCTAGCCTAAAATTTGAACAAAGAAATCCCAAAAAAATCCAACCATACTAGATCTGAAATTTTAGCATTCCAAGCTAAAATTCAAACATAAAACTTGATATTTCAGAAGCCTATTACTAATTTTTGTGAGTTTTAGCTACTAGTTAGTATTTCTTCTATTGTCCTACATCAATTTGATATCAAACCTTTGGCTCACAATCGCGATACGTTGTGAAAGGGCGTATAGAAGAATATTTCATGTCAAAGAGTCAAAATATTTTTGAGAATTATGGAAAGATTGGACATAATGGTCCTTATACTTCAAGAACTAATCCAGAAAACAACATCGGACAGCAAACTACTGGATGTTAAGGGTGGAGAAAGCAAAATCCAAGATGAAGAGGCTGAAACTCATCAACAGCGAGTAGGATTAGGAAAGCAACACCTACCAAGAGAATCAATACAAAGAAACCAACCAGCAGGATATGGAGAGCGCATGCAAGACTTGAAAGTTCGTGTTGAAGCCCTCATTTTGCAGCAAAAATGGATCCACAAGTGTTCTTAGACTGGATAGCAACAATAGAAGATTTCTGTGACTGATACCACAAGTCAAAAGATCGAAAAGTTCAATTTGCAAAGATGAAACTAGTTGGACACACTAAAATCTGGTGGAGATCGATAGAGGATAGATTTTGAAAAATATGCCAACTACCAATTGTTAATTGGGAAGAGATGAAGCTAAAATTTTCAAAAAAATACAAACCATTTCACTATCAGGAAAACCTCCAAGATCAATTCACAACCTTTAGACAACAGATTATATTTGTAAATGAGCTTTCTATCTGATGTGAAGGAAGGAAGTCAGAATAGCAAGTTATATCTCATTACGAAAATGACCTAAGTGCAGAAATTTGCAAAGAGCTGATAATGCAAAGGATTTACAGCCTTAAAGATACATATAACTTGGCTTTAAGAGCGGAACAATACATATGACAAGAAGTGACTAAAAAGTTTCAAAGTCAAGCCAGGAAATTCGACATGAAAAGAACTACAAAGGTGCAAAATTTTAGGTCAACACCTAATACATCAAAATTTGCGCCACATAACAACTACAAAACTTCTCAAGGAGCTGAACCTAAAAGCAAAGTCATAGATGAGACTGGGATGAAAGGAGGCTGCAGTGACAAGAACTGCTTCCGATACAATGGGAGGGGCCACTTTGCTTATGAATATACAAATAGAGGTTTGCACATGATGGAAGAAGAAGATGAGGAAGAATCTAAAATATATGTGTGTGAATATGAAGCTAGAGAGGAGTTGGAAAGAGACTCCTAATAAACTAGCTAGTCTTACAAAGCTTAATCTAGAGACTTACGACCCTTAGGCGGAAGAACAAGAATAATGGCTTCATACTACTATTTTCTTTACTCAAGTTTGATGCGTAGATAAAGTATGCAGGCTTATCATTGATGTAGTATAAATGTGGTTTCCGAGAACACGGTGGCAATTGAATTTACTTATAGAGAAACATCCCCATCCCTACAAAGTTGCTTGGGTGGATGATAGTACCATATCGATTGTCTAAATGTGTTTAGTGTCGTTCAAATTATGAATATATCAAAACTCTATTTGGTGTGATGCTAATTCCTGTGAGAGTATCTCACATTTTAATTAGTAGACCATAGCTTTATGATCGAGATGTGCAGCTCTTTGGAAAAACAAACTCCTATCAGTTTATATTACATGGAAAGAAGAAAATTTTGAAGCCTGTGAAGGTAGACAAAGTAGAAAAACAAAGAGGAAGTAACAACACAACCATAAGTACTAAGAAAATTCCTCTTAATATACTTAAGGACAGAGAATTTAAAGTTGTTAGCAAAGATGAAGGAATGATATTGATCAACAACACATAGCACAAAGAAAAATCTTTATTGTAAACTCATGTACTAATTTTGATTCCTTAAATTTAATAGGCACTATCTCAGAGAAAGTGTTTGTTTTAGGTGGTAAGACTATTGACATCTCTGCTTCGACAAATCAATTATAATCTTCAAGTCTACATGTAGAAGGTGCTCAAATACTTGATGATATGGAGAGTTTGGCAATGGAAGACGATCATGACATAGAGAGTTTAACACTGGGAGATGATCAAAGCGTTAAAGATAAAGAAAAATATAATGAATTGGAATCTTTAGCAAACCCTAAAGTTGAAACAATTTAACAAAAAGTTCAAACACTTAACAGTAAGCTGAAACAACGGCGCAATAGACTAAAAGAATAGAACAAGAAGCTAAAATAACAAAACAGGGAGCTAAAAAGATTAACCAACAACTACTTGAGCTTATTGGTTCAAAAATTGATGATATCCTTACTGTCGTTGATGAAGATTATGTTACAAAGGGCAATGAAGAACTTTGAATGGAGATGCGAAATTAAAGCAACATATGAATAAAGGAGAAGCTGTGAGAATTCCAACCATCCCCATCTTAAAGAGGCGACAGACGATGTTCTTGATGAACAAATTATAATCCAAAGAGATGGAAGATATCGACAATTTCTTGTCAAGTGGCAAGAAAGACAAATTTTTTACAATATTTGGATTTTAGAATTTGAATTCAAAAGCTGAATCCAGACTTATATGATCAGTATTTATCACATTCTACGTCAATGACGACTTCAGACAAGCTTGGGAGAATTGATACAAAAGAGTTTAAAATCTATAGAAGAACTAAAAGATGAAAAATTAGTTAATCACAAACTTTAATTTGGTGGGATCAAGGTTGGGAATTGAGTTGACATAAAAAATAAAAGCTAGAATTTAGATTATATTAAGATTATTTATTAGATAGGACGTAGTAGTAAAATAAATATATTATTCTAGTTTTTAGATATGTTATCCTAATTGTTTAAGACTAATAAAATTTTTATTGTAATAGAATTTAAATTTATTAGGAACCATTTCCTACTAGAATATGGCTTCTAAGATCTTCTTTATAAATATGCGTACTCAACCCTTCAATAAGAAGATATCCTGAAATTTTTCTACAAAATTAAGTTTTCAACTAGAAGTTGTGATGCTTTCTTCTAATAGTGATTCTTAGACCGTATGCGTGATTCTTAGCTTACTACCCACCCTTGTTTGTGTTCTTCACTAAATTCCAGCAACCAAAACACTAAATTCTAGCAAACCTAACCTAAAATTCCAACCATAATAAACCCTAAAATCTTAGTCTAAAACTTCCAGCAAACAAACCCAAAAAAAAAAATCCAGTTATCCCAAATCTAAAATTTTAGCATTACAAGCTGAAATTCAAACCTAAAACTTGATATTCCAGTAGTCTATTACTAATGTTGTGAATTTTAGCTACTGATCAATACTACTCCTATTTTTCCTACATCAAGACTTGATATAACAAAAAAAAATGTTAACTACTAAAAACAAAATTTAAAGCTCTTCATATATCAGCCACACTTGTTATACCACACTTGTTAGGAGAGAGACGCAATTTCAGGTAGACCATACAAGTTAACCTTATGTGGACTGAATGGACATAAAGGCCCTATGACTAAGCATTCAAATATGCAAGAAAGGAAAAAAAATTGCTGCTATATTGAGTTAATGTACAACTAAAGAATATGGAAACCTACTATGGACATCAAATGGATATATAGAAATTTTACTCATTGTAGTCAATCAATTTTTATCTTGTTTGAGCAGTTATGCTTAAAGAGTATGCAGCCACATAGTAAGCATGTGAACCCACCCACACAGACCTGTAATATCAGATAACATTGTACAAAGTATATGTGCTTGTGTGTATGTAGATATAACTTCTTATGACAAACCATACACCAGCAAACTCCAATATCAAACAAAAGCAACTACTTTTTACCTGTCTGTTCTCCACAGGTATTGCAGCTTTCTCAATCCAAGAGGTTGCTAAGTCAACCTTTTTCAAAGCAGTAGCAAGAAGTGCCAAAGCATAGGTTTCAACAATTGCCATATACTGATCAATTTCCAAAATATACCTCTTATTGCTTTCTTTCTGGACATTTAATTCGGGTTCTGCACCAACATAGTACTTTCCATCCACATATCTACACTTGTTGAGGAACTCCTCAATAAACTCTTGTGCAACTATCAATGAACCTTCTGATATTTGAATACATACCCTAAAAAAAAAAGATGCATGATCTATCACATATTGTATCGTAAACACAAGACCACCAACACAAGTTAATCGAAGCTTTGCAACCTTGAACATTTGTATAAGAAATAAAACGTTCAGATATAATTGAGATCTCCTCTAGTCTGGGTTTATTATTGACCCCTTGGTTTCAATTTACTGCTAGTAGGCCTTGTGGTTTTAGAGGATTTTAATCAACCCTTTCCATAATCTGAGATGCTAAGTTACCATTTAAATAAAGAAAGAGGTGGCTAACATTTTATTTCTTTTCAAGTATAATGTCATCTTTGTTTAGTAAACCAAGATCATGTGATCTGATTTAACCCAATCATAAAGAAGAATAATATTCTTGATAAGAACCCAAGACCATAAAGGATAGGTGACTAATCAATACATAAAGTTGGTAGAGAAGCTGATAAGAAAATTATCTATCTATTGATGGTGGGTAGTGGTATGCTGGGCAATAACTGCTTCCATTGGAATCGTAAAATGACAACTGAGTATTCAGACAACTGAAGTATGGAGGAAAGTAATCTCGAAGAGGATTCAGTTGAAAAGATTCGTGATTTCAACTGTGGATCTCAAAGCATTGGTGGCATATGAAAAGAAAACAAATTGTATCATACCTGCCTCCACCAAAATTGGGCACTGACAATTGAGTATTGGAACAACAGATGGAGTATGAAGGAATATACCCTAGAAGTAATCAAGTTAAAATATCCTATATTTTTCTAATTCATCTTTGTATTACTCTGCAAAGCATAGGTTGTAGATGAAAAGAGAAACTCTAAAAGGATGAGACACAACTTATAAACAGAAGTGATTGATACAGAGAAGACGTCACCAAAGGGCCTTAGATACTAAACTAAAACCGATAGACTTGCTATAAAAATATTCCAGATTACAAAGGCATTATGAATCTATGAACACATACAACAGTTGGCATTAATCTACAAGTGGGACGTGCCACTTGCTGGAGAAGAGAACATAAGTATTTACAAGGAACACAAACATGTAATATGGTTCTGTTTAGTTCATTTGTAAGTACATAAAATATTAAGCGAACAATCTTAGCATCAACATATACTTAGGTGCTTAAAATAATCATAAAGTAGAAATTTCAAATGATTAGATATAAAAGGAGCAATGCATACGCTGTATGGAAAACTTCAACAGGGATTTCTGCAGAAACAAAGTTTTCTTTAAGCTGATTCAAAATCTGTGGTCCCCTGCAAAACAATAAGGTAGCTTTAAGTCTAAATAATTTACAAATGTACTTATATGCTTTTGTAGTGATTAGTAGCTCTTCAACCATATCAAGAATTTCAGAGCAGACAACTCATGCATAAACAATTATAGACCAATCAAACAAACAAATTATATTTCTTTCTTAGATGCCTAAATGGCTTTTAAGTACATTCTCATATGGTCTTTTATAGATCATATTTAGCAATAACAATTTCAGTGTGTTTAGGATATGGTATGAACATCTCCCATTAACATTCAACACTAAGTTTTGGAAGTACTATAAGATTTGGAAAATAATAGATAAATCGTATGGAGTGTAACTAACTGATTTGATCAGTTGAAAAAAAGATTAGCCCCAAAAAATTTAGGTGAAGTGATTGAGCAATACAAATCTTCTCATGCAATTCATTTCCTCTGTCCAATGCAAGTTGAGCATTACTTCATTTACATTTTCTTTTCCATTCATTTCACGAGTTAATCAAATGTGCATGCTTATGGTCACCAAATGTAAATACTTACAAAAAGAACCACATAATTTCTAAGTGAAGAAGTTATAGATCATTCAGCTTTTACATGCTTGAACTTTGGAGCACTCAAGTCGTATAAACTAGGGATTAAAGTGTTTTACCTGCCAAGCTGACTTAATGACTGAATCAACACCATACCAGCTGATTCCATCATACCATAGAACTCTTCTAAATCCTCCAATGTTTCACCACCAAAATCTCTGCCGCAAATTTGCTTTATAACCAATGAAGCTAAAGATGTAGCTTCCTCGGGCATTGAGGAAACAAGGTAGCTAGATAAAGAAAGCACGACCTTAGGGTATGAACAATTCGGGAAAAACGAAGAAACAAATGAATATATTGGCCAATTTGGTTAATAATTCTTCTTTAAAGGAAAGTCTACACGAAACCCCGCATATGAGTGCTTTTTTTTTTAATCTTTAAGCGATTAGATGATGAAGAAAGACCTATTACTATAGTTTGGATGTCAAAACAAAATATTTACCTCTCTGAAAGCTCAATCTGTTCCCAGAGTGCAGAATTGTAGCGAGTCATCGACATCTTTCTCTTAAATGTAGAAGAAACACAATATTCTCAATCTACCAAATAATTATAGTAAATTGTGAATGGATTGACACGAGAAAAGAGAAGAAAGGGAACAGCTTCTTTAGAATTAGAAGAGACGGTCTCGTTATACATATACTCTACACAGTGTCACAAACAATGAGAGTAGAAAGCACAGAGCTTTGGATCTGAAAATAACAGATACCCAGAAAATTCTTAGGCGGATGTTAATTAACGTAATGGATCGTAACCGAATAGAAATTCTCGCAAAATTAAAAATATAATATAATATAATAAAATATTGTTAAGAAGAAATTTAAAAGTTTTGAAAAGATAAATAAAATTGAATGTAATGTATAATAAATAATTATTATATTTTATATTAAAATAATTATTATATAAAATTTAATTATAAGAAATTATGTCTAATTAAAAGGTTTTGGTTGTGAAAATTATAATAAATAATTTTTTATATATTTTGTATTTTAAAGTAATAAAAATTTTAATAAAGATTTTATTATTTTATTATTAATTATATATATTTATTAATTATATGAAAATATTATTATTAATTATTTAATCTATTTTATTCTATTTTAT
>JANZLX010000211.1:20048453-20066997 GCA_025531955.1 Erythroxylum orinocense | reverse complement strand
TATTAAGTGTGTCGGATTATTCATGAAAGGGAAATAAATGAAGTAAATGCGGAATAACTGATTTCAATTTTATCAGAAGTTTGGAGGAGTTTTTCGACGTTATAACGAGCTCGAATTCACCGGGACCTTCATGAGAATTTCTCACTGGCATATGGTTAACATCTTTCTCCAGTTTTCTTAAAATGTAAACTCTCTTAACGAGTTAGAAAATCCGGAAGCTTACGAATGATATGAGCAACTATATGAGATTTTAACCTATTTATATAATTTTCATATCAGGCTTCCTCATCATATGCCCGATATGAATTTGATCTACATTAGTCGGGATCCATTTTCCTCCTAAATTTTGACCCATTGACTTAGATCATTCATTGAATTACTTTATTATTTTTGTCCGAATCAAATTATGTAATTTAACAGATAAGTTATTGAAAATCAATTTTTGAAAAATGTCTAACCTTCTCCCCCCTTAGATAATAATTAATTGCGATATTGACTCAAGTTTAAAAACAATTTAAAAATTCTATTAAATCATGCTACTGTATTGGTACCAGGTTTAAAAATTAAAACATTTGATCCAAAAATAATGAAGGTCCAACGTTCTTTCTTACAAGGTTTTCGATACTGAAAAATACATCAAACACATGTGTCATGTATGACACGTGTAACATAAATGAAAAAATGGAGTGATAAACTAGGATGATACCTGTATGATCTAATATATATCATCTTTTGTTTATAGGTTTCGATTTTTCTATACTTCATGCTAAATTACACCAGAGAAATCTTGTATAATACTAAACAACATTAGAGAAAACCTTTATATTCTCTAACTGAATGTCAAATTGTATTAGAGGACCTTTATGGGATTGAATATTTGTATGCCTTATGTTATGTTAAAACTCATAGATATCCTATTAAACTGTATATGTCTCAATAACACAGGCTTAGTCAATCTGTATATATACCCAATGACGTTTAAAATGTTTCACATGTATTATGACGTTACACAATAACAAGTATTACTAAGGATAAAAAGATGATCATCTTTATTAATGAATCATTATACTGTCATAATATATCAAAATATATAATCTTACAAGGAGCAAACACAACGATCCCTAACTAATAGTGTCGAAGGACTTCAAAACACCTATACTATGTACTTATCTTTCAAACACAAGTGGGCGAAGTCTTTCAGTTAAAGGATTGGCTAACATTTTCTCAGTCCTGATCTGATTCACTTCAACGTCACCTTTCTGAATCAACTCCTTAACAATCAAGTATTTGACTTCCAAATGCTTAGACCCAGTGATATTATTATTGCTGTTGCTAAACAACATAATAACAAGATTATCACAGTACAGCCGAATGAGTCTAGCCACTAAATCTACTACAGACAGCTCAGAAATCAAGTTTTCGAGCCAAAACATTTATGAAGCAGCCCCATAGCATTCATGGTCAAGGAAGTTACTATTGTCTGCTTGACATTATTCCACGATACTGCACCATCTGCTATTATAAAAATTTAACCTGAAGTGGACTTTCGATCATCTAGACATATAGTAAAATCAGAATTCATATATCCCACGAGGCTTAGATCATTGATCCTTCTTTATGTCAACATATAAATCTTTGGTATCCTTAAGTTATCTTAACACTCGCTTAATTGCATTCTAGTGGTCTATACTTGAGTTAGCCAGATATTAACCCAGTAGTCCAACAACAAATGTAATGTCCTACCTAGTGCACACCTGGGCATATATCAAGCTACCAACTGCACTAGAGTATGAATCATTCCTCATAACCTCTCTCTCAACTTCATTCTTTGGACACTGTGCTAAAAAAATCTCTCACCATCAGAGATAAGTGCTACAATAGGTTTACAATCATCCATATTAAACCTTTGTAACACTCACTCAATGTATACACTTTGTGAGAGGCCTAATGAGTATTGAGATCTGTCTCAGTAAATCTGTATATGTAGGACAAAAGATACTTTACCAATGTCTTTCATGTCAAAATTCATGGCCAAAGTTGCTTAACTTCATGCAATATGGTCAAGTCATTTATTGTGAACAATATATCATTCACATACAATAGTAGGAAGATGACTTTGTTCCCCCTGATCTTGTAGTACAAGCATCTTTCAACTTTATTTTTCACAAAGCTGAAAGAGGATAGAATCTCATCAAACTTTAGGTACCACTATCTAGAAGCCTGTTTCGGAATTGTATATTGATTTGGTCAATTTGCAAACTTTGTCAGTTGCTCATTGATCTTAAAATCCTTCGGGTTGCTCCAAATAGATCTCTTCATAAAGGTTACTATTTAGGAAAGCAGATATTCCATTTGATGTAGCTTCATGTCATAATGATCTACTATTTTCATAATCACTCTAAATGCATCCTTCGAGGATAAGGGAGAGAAGGTAATATTAAAGTCAACCCTCTAGCAACAATCGAGCCTTAAATTACTCAACTTTACCCTGAGTGTCTTTCTTGGTCTTAAATAGCCATTTGCAATTGACGGATCTACAATGTCGAGGAAAATCAATAAGCTCTGATACCTTGTTGTGCTACATAGATCGTATCTCATCCTTCCTTGTTTCCAACCACAAGTTTGTTGTGGTCCAGAAATAGGTTTTGTAAAAGTAACTAGATTTACAACATGTCCTATATCAGAGACTTGTTCACCTAAATAGACTATGAAATAGGTGAAATAGAAGGGTGTCTCTCTCTAGTGGATCTATGCAATTGCATTGGTTTTTGTAGCCCAAGAACCTCTACCTATATAGGTATAGGTTATTATTCCTACACAGGCATGATATTTAGACTTTGATCCACTGGAACTGACTATATGAGCGGCAGATACGAAATAATTGTAGTATCCATTCTGCTATCACCTGAAGGGTGAGAGGGCCTACCCCCATCATATACATCATATTACAGAAACTTAGTCATTTGTGATTCTACTAGTTTGACCCCTCATTTTCTACAGTAAAATCTGTAACATTTAAAGTAGTCGAGATAACCTACTAGATATCAACTAGTAAAACGAGGTTGCAACTTGCTTTTATAAGAATTATATAATAGTACCTTCGCAGGGTAGCCCTACATACGAATGTGTGAAAGGCTTGGTTTCCTACCAACCCGGAGTTCAAAAGGACTCTTAAGCACTAACTTGCTTGAGACTCTATTTAATATATACAATGTTGTCTTAATGACCTAACCCCAAAGGTAATCGGGTAGATTAGTCCTACTCTGCATCGACCTCATCATGCCCTTTAGGGTTGCAATTATGCCTTTCGACCACAACATTTTGCTCAAGACTACCCAACATAGTGAATTGATTCACTATTCCAATTGATTCTAAATACTTGGCAAACTGATCTTTTTCTTTTCTTGCAACACCAAGTACTCCCCTCCCTAATTGGATCTGATAATCTTGATTGATTTTTTCAATTGGTTCTCAACCTCAATCTTGAAGATCTTGAATTTATTAACTTCAGACTTTTCCTTAAGTAAGAACATGTAATCGTAACGGGAATAATAATTTATAAATGTCAAAAAATATAGAATTGCATAACATAAATGTATAGGGTCCACTTATGTCCGTATGTATGAGGCCTAACATGCCAGAAGCATGAGTTTACCTCTTTTTCTTTATCTTGGTCAACTTACCTCTGCAATAGTCAATACAAGTTTCCAGATCACCAAAATCCAGAGTTAGGAGAATGTTTTCCTTTATCAATCTCTCAACCCTTTCTCTAAAAATGTGGCCCAAGCGTCCATGCCACAACATATATGTCGTTTCCTTTATCAGAGGTCTCTTACGAGTCACAGGTTCATCAATATAATAAGAAGCATACATTTCATTAAGGGTAAGACACATTCTATATAAACCGTAAGACAAGAAGGCAACTTCGATATGCTTTGCATTGATAGATATATTTACAACTAAAGTATCAATTACAAAACAAAAACCCTCTTTGTCCAAAACTAACACAAAAATAAGATTTTGTCTAAAAGAAAATATATAAAATGTGTCCCGTAAAACAAGTACAAGCCTTATATTGAGGTTCAAACTTACATCCCTCACATACAAAACATCTACTTCTTCATTATTATCGAGCATCAGCTTCTCCTCTCCTTTAGTTGACCTTCTTGTGCATTTGATCCCTGCATTGTGGAAGCACTATGATTAGATGCTCCATTATCTAGCCACCAAGAACTTGATGTAGCTATAGCTAAATTGGATTCATGAATCATATAGGTCGAAGAGTTACTTGACAGCTCTTGTTTGACTTTCGAGACTTTGTACTTCTAGTAGTCAGATTTCCTATGTCCCTTCTTCTTACAGAAGAAGCACCTCATATTCTTTAAGTCGTGTGGACCCCTTGCAATGCTAGATTAACCTGTCTTAATATGTGGAGAGGGTTTGGATTTCTTACCCTTAAACTTTTAGGGCTTAGCCTTCCTTTTGCCTTTGGCTGTATACAAGGTTGTATAAGGAGTGCTCTTCAGCTTCTCCTCTACTAAAATACATCAAAAAATTAAAGGCATTGATATTCCAAGCCTCATCCTGGGAAATGTATGAAGTGACCATTATTCAAACTCTTGTAAGAGAGTATTAAGTGCCTGGTGCACTATCAATGTATCAAGAATGAGAGTATCCAGTGCCTTCAGCTTACTCTGAAGGTAGACTATCCTTATAATGTATTCCTTTACACCTCCTTCTCCAGTATACCTCATGGAAAACAGATCCTTAATCAAAATGCTTAACTCAGCATTAGTCTAGACCTTGTTTCTTTGAGAAATATTGTCTATAAATTCCTTCACTATAGTGGTGTCTAACAGTCCACTCAGTAGATGATTTGGGAATAACCTCTTAATGGTCAATAGAACATCCTGTTTGACCGCGCCCAGATTCCAAAGGTCGCCTTATTAGCTTTTGAGTTGATGTATGTAGGTGGAGAGGGTCTCTCTGTTAGCATAGCCATGTTAATGTTTGCCAACTCCAAGGTAAACTCGACCTCCTTCTTTCACTTCTTGAAATTGAAACCGGCCAAGGTTTCAATGGTGACAATATTGTTATTGACAGAAAATGTGACTACAAAAGACAATGAAAAAATCAACATAAATGTAGGATAACAACAATACCCAGAGGATTAAAATAGTATCTATACCGAGAATCTGATCACACATATTATGAAACATCTTTGGGCTAAATACATAATATATCCAATTAGACCTCCATATAAAAGCGATCAAAGTACAATCCATCAACTTCATGACACCACTACCTTTAGGCAAATATATCATTTAAGTAACCACTTTCCTTCATCTAATGCTTTTGTGCACATCTCAAAATCCTATATAAGGCTAACACCTTACAGACCAACTAACATAAGACCCGAGACATCCCCCAACATGCATGCAGAATAATTCAAAATACTGACTCGAAAGGTCACTTTGATGACTACATTCTCATTAAAACCTGAAAGGTCCATAAACACAAGGAATACACCTTTATGTTATCCTCACACTCTATATAGGCATACAGTATGTGAAAATGTAACATCAATAAATGCAAACAATATGCACAGTCAAATTTTCATATAATTGTGTTGAAAACATTCTTTAAAAACTTTATTTGAGGCTTTGGTAACAAAAATTCTCATCAGAGCGATTATTGTGCGTCACAGAACATTGAGCTAACCACCTAAAACATATGAACCTCATGTATCTCACTTATGGTAAGTTTGTTACATGAAAATTTACTCTAAAACAGCTTTAGAATGTCTAAACTTCTTTTCTAGAGTGAAACTACCAATGTAATTAATCCAGAAAAATTTAAAAATCACTTCGAAAATTCCTCTGACCTGAAAATTGACACAAAAGGACCCAGGGTAACCTTATGGAAATTCTGAAAATTTTCTTTTTCTCTTCTAGTGTTGATGTCAGCAGTCACTATAACATTGACGTCAGCAAGTTACTGTGTACTGACATAAGGGGTGTGTGTGGGCCTGTGGCGTGTGCGCTGCATATGCACACACCTAACACGCCTCCAGGTGTGTCAAGTGAGTGTGTTGTACGCGCCCCTCGCTCACTAATGTGCTAAGACATCGTTGGCTGTGTGGCTCATGTGCCCACATGCGTAGACGCGCTGATCCTGTATGACACTTGTATTACATGTGCCAGCTATGCATCCGCACCCACGCTTGCTATGTGTAGGGACAACTGGATGGCTCGTGCGTTGCACATGCCAATCCCATCACCATCGGTTGGAAAACATGTCCGTTGTGGCGTGTATATCACATTCGTCCTTCATCTGCCTCGCCATGCTTCGCCTGATAGGAGCGTGCAATATACTCACTGACCAAAACGTCTCAATGGAGGTACTGTTCACGAGTTAGGCGCATGTACCACACGCGCTTGACGTTCACCATCAGCAGCGATTTTCGGGGAGTTTCAAGCATGTTTTTCGCTCTCCATAGCTCGTTTTTGACTCGTTTCTCAATGCTACAATGTGTAGCTCACTTTCACGCATCCATACACTTGAAAAATAAAAAAACGGATCAAAAGATCTTCAAAAACCCTTATGGATAAAAACAAAAAAAACTTCGTTTTTAGCCACCCAATCACGTAACCACTTTGATATCACATATAACACGTAGCATGAACCTTATTACGTGTCCCGAATTGTTTATAAAAGGGAAATAAACGAAGTTAATACGGAATACGAAATACCTGATTTCAGTTCCATCAGAAGTTTAGAGGTCCTTTCCAAAGTCGTAACGAGCTTGAATTCACTAGGACTTTTACGAGAACTTCTCCCCGACATGTTGTTAATGTCTTTCTATAATTTTCTCAAAATGTAAGCTCTCTTAATAGTTTAGAAAATTTGGAAGCTTACAAATGATATGAGCAACTGCAGAAGATCTTAACCTATTTATATAGTTTCCATATCGGCCTTTCCCATCACAAGCTTGTTATGGATTCGGTCTATACTGATCGAGATTCTTCTTTTTCCTAGACTTCGATCCATTGACGTAAATCATTTATTGGCTCACTTTATTATCTTTATTTAGATCAAATTTTGTAACTTAATCGATAAGTTATTGAAAATTAATAAAATGCAATTAATTGTTTTCGAAATTTATGAAAAATGTCTAACAAGCAAACCCCAAGTATACTTTTAGATGTTGATTTTATGATTGACGGTTCTTTACATATTTTGTTCCGCCACTTTTGGCTCAACCGAATTGTCTGAAAAAAAGCGTTGTTATACTCTTCATTTCATCCACACAATGATTAAAACATCTACTCTTAAACTGTTGGGGTGATCCCATTTCTCTTTTTCGTTCTATTTTCCTTTTGGAAGTGAAAATGGAAGCTAATTAGCAACTAATTCCGTCGAGATTTGTGGTGATACTTTTCCATTGAAACAAATGAAATGGTCAAAGTAGCGAGTCTAAGTTCCAAGACAAGTACATGAATTCCATGTGAGAAGAAGCTGTCAAGTCATCATAACGCACCAACCCGGTAACCATGATTTCCAACCTAACAACACACTTGAACCAAACAATGACTCCACAGACAAAAAAGGTGTGGCTCCAAAATGATATTTTGACACCACAACCCAAAGAGCAACCACAAAAAGCCCACATGGAACCATGAATGCTTGAAAATTATGTTCAAGAGTACAATCTCTCCAGGCCATATAAAAGAGCGTGCAGATTTTGGTCAGCAATCGGAGAAACAGGCCTGTAGGTCATCTGCTATACATGGCAACCGAATCTCGTCATGGAGCCACAAAATTGCAGTAAATGATTCAGAACGTGTTGTAACATTGATCTTTGGTATTTCGACCCTTTCTGTGAACTAAAAGTTTCACAAATTTTCTCAATGAAGATAAGACAAGTTCCTCAAAAATTTACCCATTAATACAGACGATCAACTCATCTACAGACGACGGGATAAGAATGTTCTTCTATATCAATCAACCACAAACAAGACATATTTACTTACTCCACACTTACCTAAACCTCGCAAACATGATTGCCCATGCAAATGACTTATATATGCTACCTCTGTCTGTACCATGTTGTATGAGTCTTCACTCTCTCCTGATATTTATCCAGACAACATCATTGGAGCATTTCCTTTATGGTTTCCTTGATAATATCTCCCATGATCAGGCATTCGATCTCTTTCCCATAAGCATTAGCCTCATCGTCCATCAAAGTGGACCATGGAGAGGATTCTAAATTCCTAGCCTCCAAACTGTCAAGTGAGTAGTAAGACTTGTCATTTGAAGGGTATATATACTCACATATGATCTCCCATGTACGATCAAGCAGCTTCTTTCCACGTAAAGGTGGCAGCATGGACATACCTAGAATCTTCCTTCTAAATCTAGACATGGTTATAGGAGGTCCGAGTACAGTTGGCAGTGTTTCATTCAACAAATCGAATAGCATTTTGTGGTCTACTTTTTCACTTTTGTCCAACGTAAGTTCCCTGTCCTTGGCCTGTTTCCTATATGATTCTTTCACTTCTTCAAACACTGAGTTGCTAATAGGCTTTCCAGATGGGTCCCATTTGGATAAACATTGATCGTATGACCCATCATATAAACCAGAAGTGACGAATAAATCTCTTATGTAAGCTTCTGCTTTGTTATCCAAATCAACCATCAATTCCACAGGCTCATGTGCTGTTGTTGCGTCCTCAAGTCCATCTGATTCAAGTTGATTTAGTTGCCTCCGCAGCTCTTCAAAAACAATAAACAGAAAAACTATTAGCAGTTTGTGATAGATCTACTGAGTTGTACACAGTTACGTCTGCAGGATCAGAAAAACTTCATTTTATCAGTTGGTGTGGGCATTAGCTAGCAGCAGACGATCATCAGTATGGTAGGGACGAATCCTCAAAAAGAGCTTACTAAACCATCCTCTCTTAAGAGTCTTGAAACATAAAGCCACTAGGAGATATTGGACCAAAGAGACATCCAATGGAAACAATTCAAATTGTACATGGAATCATTAAGCAAATTCAAGCATAATGCATAGAACTTGGAAATAGAAACTCTGTACTGAAGCAAGAAAGATATGTTTCTAACCATTTAGATTACAACTGATCTCCCTGAAAACCTGAGGCAAAGAACCATCTTCTCTAAGATCAGGAGTTGATGCTGGGCTGATGTCATCTGCTGGCCTCCAAAACTCTTCTTGAGGACTGTTGCACACTGATGCAGGACTTGGAGGTACCTCAGTTGAGTTCTCCTAAGATGCAAGACAAATAAACAGAGGGATTTACTAATGAAAATCTGTAGGTTGATGATTAATATTTTAAAAAAGAATTTAGTAGTACCATAATGGCCTTGTGCCCCAAGTTCCTAGTAACTGTCGGTCCACTCATTATATCTTTCACGATATCCTGCTCAAAATCATGGGACTCTACTATTGATTCCATTTTCTTGCCAAATAGCCTACCCCTAAGACTCAGGTTGTATTTGAAATTTGAGACTTTTTCTTTGATATTGAATTTTTCCTTCTTCAAGTTTTTCATATCAAAAGTCACATTGTCAAGGGACTCATGCTTCCTCCTGATGTGGGCACCAGTTAGAACGTGGCGATCCTCGAGAAGAAGCTTCCCAAATGATGTTCCTGACACAGGGGCCGACAAAGACCTTATCAAGTTTCTAGGGGACAAGTCTCTATGAAGCAAGGAATCACCATCTTCATGCCTAAAAGATCTGGTTTGAATTTCCTGCTCATCTTCCTTAATTTCCCAGTAAGCCTGTTCATTCCGATTTTTTGAGATGTCTACAACTTGTTTTAGCCTATGCAACTCATTATCTACAGGAAACAATCTGGAACTGCTACTGCTGATCACTGGAGCATCAAGATGTGCTTCTCTCTTCAGAACATTCCTTAATCTTTCTGACAAGAATCTTCTTGTATCCCTGTTTATGAACTCTGGAGAATTGCATGCATTGAACTGAATTTCACTTCTACATGATCGTGTTGATTCTGAGCGAAGCAAATTCATTCCATGCTCATGGCTAGCACTTTCTCTGACTTGTTTTGCTATGTGTTGAGCAATTTGTTTTGGATCTGATGGTCTTTCTCTAAAAGGAGTCTCAATTCCGCTTCCTCTGACTACAGAACCTCTTTTAAGAGTTTTTCCCTGTAATTCCAATCTCAGCTGTTCTTTCACCTCCTCAAGGAACTCTTCCATACTAACTCTATCCTCCAGATCTCCAGAGGAATTAGTCCAGGACCCTTCATAGTCATAAATTCTGTAAGGACCAGGTTTCAAGATCACTATTCTTGTGGGAGCTGATGAGGAGTCCAATCTCTGATCGTAATTCAAGGAGTGCATCCTTGAAGAAGAAAGTTCCTTCTGTTCAGATGGGAATAGTTTCCTTTTATGCTTATGATGTTGTAAGTCAAACTTTTCGAGTGAGTTTGCTTTTGTCTCAAAACCTTTGTGTTCTAAGGACTTCTGCTTAACTGGTTGGCCAGAATACGAACAATTTACAACTTTCAGCTTGTTGATATTCCGTTGAACGGGAAAATGGTCAGAAATGCTCCCGATTTCAACAAACTTGGAGCATTCCTTAAACCTGGAAGCTTGCCATGCTTCAAACTCTTTCTTAAACTTTTTGAGTTCCTCTTCTTGTGGATGTTCCCGAGGCCTTGGCTTTCCAAGCATCTGGCTGTCGTTCCATCTATCAGCACCTCTGGTTTCAGCAGTGTAAAGGTCAAAGTTCATCTTCCTGGAAGACTTGGACTTGGAAGGGAAATTTTTGGATAACAACACTTCATTCTTATCCTTTTTTGAGATATTGGATTTTGTCCTCTCACTCTTTTTATCAGGTGGCTTTATTACTGATTTTGTGTCCAGTGGCAGCATGTCCACACCCATCAATCGAGCCACAATACTTGGTGCATTTTTTCTGGTGTTACGTTGTTTGGAAATTTCCTCATTGATCAACTTCTTCATTGAGAGTTCAATTGGATAGCAGTCCCTTTCAGAGCATTCTTCTTCAACTTGAGAGGAATACTGAAAATTTTGCATCAAGACATATATAAGTGCATATAATAGAAAGATAAAGAGAAAATTACAACAAGAATATCAAGTATTATATAATTATAGTATGATGCTGTACAATTTAAGAACCTTTGTTAGAATCAAACATTTGTGACATTAAGAAGTAGAAAGATGCATGATAGTTGCCTCAGGATCAAAGAATTCAGCCATTTTAGAAAACTCAGATGATTTAAACCTCAAGATTGCCTATTAAGAAACAAACTCTGTTGCCAGGATTCTTAAATATTAGGCATGAAACTATGTCAACCTCACAAACCTAGAACATAGCCTAAAAGGATTAAAAGCAACGTCTGATAGACACTACAAGTATTACCAGAGAATTTCCTGCATCTAAACAATGCTGAGAAGTTTCAACTTGTAGTTCCATGCTATTTCTTGGAGCTTCCAATCCTGCAGAGCATATAATCAACTGCATCAATCTTCAGTCAAAGAAGGAAAGGAACTAGCAAACTATTGTATCATATGTATTTATCACTAATAATGCCATAATTTCATAATTTTGGAGCGCGTAAATCTTCACCTCATATTGGACCATATTGCTTAACCTTTAAAACATGACAATCCAAAGGAAGATTGGCCCTCAAAGACCATTGAACGACTTTCAGAAGAACATATAATGAAAAAAAAAATTTTCTTGCAAATTATTGAGAGCCATCGAGTGTGATATTCATACTTGATTACAAGAAAAGTTGTTTGTAATATTCACAAGGGATAAAGAAACACCATATGAGATTCTCTGATCAACTCAAGGAGTAGATTGATGGCCATATCCAAGACAACTAATGGCATTAATAAATCTTTCAGGTTTATTTATCTATGCGATTATCCAACTCTTAAAGAACTATTGTTAGTCAGTATACTGTGAAAGTATCAGCCATTGCGTGCAATTGAGACCAAAAAGTTGGACAGTGAAGGGAAGTACATGTTTCAGTTGAATACAGTTTGAAAAACCAGATTGTGATTACCATCAACATGTCGCTTATGTGGAAGAATCTTTCTGGCCATGGTGCTTTGGTTAAGGTTAAAAAGCTGAAATAATCCTCCCATGCAGCAAGTTATCTACCAGAGTTCTGCCATTTGCTTGTATGCATCTGCCTTACCCCATTAAGAAGCTAATAAATTTTCACCTAGTTCATAGCTGCATCAGCAAGAAAGAATAATGGAAACGAGCCACGATTTTTTAACATGTATGAGAGAACCCAAATTCAAAAAAATAAACAATTAAAAAAAGCCTCTCTACGTTTTCCATGCTGGTATTTGTATTTCAGGCAGGCTGAACCAAAACTAAGAGAGAAGAAAAAATCTCTTCGAGCATCAGAACAATAAAATTTAAGAAGATATCATGAATTGGGTTAAATCCTGATCAAACATTTACATAGATGCATGATCTACTAAAGTCAGACAACATTCATCTAGCATTTAATTTAAAGAAGTAGCTAAAAAATTTAAATATAAAAAAATGAAAATCAACAGAGAAGAAGAAGAAGAAACAGGTGATACTTAGCATCCACTACTTGAAAACATATTAACTTTATCAAATTACGTTAAGGACTCACATACGAATATGGCAAACAATTGTGTTTATCACAGCTTTGACGAATTGAGTAGGAAAAATAAGAGATTATCAGAAATTCCTTTCTTGGAAGTTTGAAAAAGGATGGAACTTGGAGGCTAACTGAGCATGAGGCAACTTAATGGCTCTGGATACAAACGGTTTTCAATAATAATTCGACACCTCAAAAGGCAATCGAAATAAGGCCATAAAATCTGAAACTTTCACTTCCTTCTCTTTTTCCCACGAAAATCTTCAATAATGTGACAAGAAAATGCACAATGATCAAAACGAGAGCTTAATTTCAAAACGTACCGTAGGTGAGAAATCACGTGTAGTAGGCAAAATGAACACACTGCTTGTCTACGAGGTCTGAGAATCTCTTACCGAAAAGAAAAAAAATGAACTAAGCTAAGCTTAGCCACAAGTTTTTCAACTGAAAGTAGAAATGAAAGAAGCAGAGAGAGATATACAGTGAGAAGGAGAAGCAGAGGAACTGTTGAGAGAGAATGGGAAGAAAAAGCAGAAACTAAAAAGCTTGGTATTTGTACAACTTAGAGCCGAAAAGATGATAATGATGTAATAAAAATTTGATCTTTACAATCATGATACAGCGAAACACCATACGCTTTTAGTAGAGAACTGAGAGAGTCTCTGCTTGTTAAGGAGCCACCAGAAACCGAATCCTCTATTTCCATCCGACCATTCTTCTTTTCACTTTATTTTATTATTGTGCAATTATACTGAAGTTTCTTTTCTACTATTACATTTCTGGGTACCGAGCTTTTACAGCGGAATCATTAGACAGATGATGCTGTAACCTGTGGCTTGGACTAGGTTGCCCTAATCTCCCAACTAATAGGACTTTCTAAATTTACAGGAGTTCATTGCTTTAAAACCAATAATTCAGCATCTAGATTACATATATGTGTTAACTTGAGAAAAGGGTTTTCCCTTAATGGATCCAACTTTCCAAAAGCAAAAAAATGGCAAGGAAAATTCACAGGCTTAAGTAGATTCAGAGAAAGAAACGAGACAACTTCAGCGTGTCGCTGTAGGAGAATTGAGTTGTGAATATTAAAACCAAAGAAAGAGACGGTATAACCAACAGCTCATGGACAGCGGCTTATAGGCACGACCACTCCATTTGGCGCCACAATACTCGGAGAACAACTGTGCAAGGAATGTGCTGTTTCGTTTCTTTACAATGAAGCACAATTGGGTTGGACACGTTGCTTCTGGGCAGAATGTGTGAGTCAGTCATGATTAACGTGAGCTTTGACCAACACTACCCACGATATTATTATTAACAGAGCCAGAAAGAATTGTTTCCAAGGAGCAAAAAAAAGATAATTCCTTCCCATCCACTTATTGCGTATTCTTACAAGAAACACCCTGCATAATTGACTTGGAATATAGTATTCATCAACTATAACATGTTAACTAATTGAAGTAACACAAGGTGGAGAAAGTGGTTATGGACAAGCAATCCTTCTATCTTTGTAGCGTACTTAAAACAGAAATGATACCTAAATCTTTTAGTATTTACGCAGGTATATTATATATAAAGACCGAGTTGCTATTTTTCAAATGCACATGAATGGTGACACAAAGCCATCAATGAACCGTAGCTCAACGAATTCGTGGAATTTATGCTAATCTTACGGGGGTGTGCAAGTAGATATGGAATAATTGACATGGAGCCTGCCCAGATGGAGACTGTAGACGCGTATGTGATTGTAAAAGTTTCCAAGTTCCTGAAAGAATGTGATGTGATTCCCCATTAAAAAAAGTGGAACAAGATGAAGAAGAAAAAGGGGCTAATGGTCATGACATGCTGGAGGGTGTGGGGGCTTCTATGTAGTTGTAAAGTGATCCTTTCTATCCTAATGATGTTGAGAGCCGCTGGACATGTGCTTCAAACCCTATAAAATACGATAAGATAGCAAGTACATGTTTGTGCCACTAAAAAGAAAGATGAGAGACAGAGCATTATAGGGCCTCCACTCCACGGTCTACTGGGTGGGGCACCATTCCTCAAACTCCACATGGCTTGATGGCCTGAGCGTAGGTGAAGATGTAGGTTTTTAGTCCTTCCTTAATTCTTCTTTAGGGAAGCTAGCTGGCTAGCTAGGCCATCTCTTTGATTACTCCACGTTGCTTCCAGGGTACGTAGGCTTCGGCCTTATTATAAGATTCATACACTAGGTGGGCTTAAATCCAAATATTAAGAAAAAGGACACCAAAAGGCCAAGATCAAGGAAAAAGGACAGTAATCAGAAAACACCAAAAGGCCAAGATCAAGGAAAAAGGACAGTAATCAGAAAATACCAAAAGGTAAGCCTTATTTAATACTCAGAAAAAAAGGTAAAAATGAAACCGTAGTCTTAATTTTTAAATTTTTGCTTATTTAATTATTAAAAATAAATAATACAAGGAATAAAAAAATTAAAATAATTTTTAATTTTTATTATTAAAAGGGTGTAGGTATAAACAGAAATTAAATATCAAGAATAAAAGAAAAATAATGAATAAGTTATTATTAGAATACTCTCAGCGTTGATTAATTCAACATATTACTATCAAAACTACATATTATAGTCTTTTATATTTAATTTCTTTATTAATTATTTTATTTTATTCTATTAATGTTATATTAAGTAAAGAAATTTTTATATTTTTTAAATATATTTTTAGTATAAGAATTATTTATAATTATTTAAAAATTAATAATTTTATAAATTATTGGAAGATAATTGTGGTTATTTATTTATAAAAAATATTTTCATTAATTATTTACAAAATTAATCGTATAATAACTAAATATGGCTAAAAATGTTCTCATTAGCATTCCTAATATTTGATAGTTAATACTTGCATAATTATTTATTAATCTATTTAATCTCATTCTTAGTTATTACATACCAAATATGAATAATTAATAATTTTATTCTTATTTCAGTTCCTGCTTCTCATTCTCGTTCAATTTTTTTTAAAAATTAGATTCATTTATTACTAGTTACCAAACAATACCTCAATGTTATGCCCAAACCTAGTAATGCAAAAAATGATAACGAATTCAAGAGAAGTGTTACGTAGCTCAGATAGTTACAGAAATATATCTAAATCCAGGCTAACAAAAACTAACTACAAGTTTAGGTAGGTACTTACCCAGTACCTAAATAAGTAATCAATAGGAATCTTTCGGTTTAAATTTTTTAGATATAGACACGTGTTATTTGATGTAGACGTGCCTTTTGCTAGAAAATCGAGGATGAATTTGATCCCACACAACAAAATAATTATGAAATATTTTATTTTGATTTTTGAAAACTAAGATCACTCAAAATTTTATAATATAATTAATGTATTAATACACTAAACACATGAATCATAAATTTATACCTTATTGTGTAGCATAATATTTTTCCTGTTGTTTTCCTCTAATTGCTTCTTAAATTAATTTATCGTAATAATTTTAGTTGTACACAGGTTCGACTTCTAATGACATCTACACAAATATATTGAGGGAATTCTATAAGTAGTATAGAAATAGTAAACAAGAGTATTAACTCCTTTAGATCTTAAGCTTATTTATAATAAGGTCCAAAACTTTTAATAATTAAATTTTATTTTGACTAAACTTTAATTAGAATTATAATTAATTTTAATAAGATATCAATTAGGCTCAAATAGGATCCAATATCTCATATTGGTCCTTATTTATTAAATATCTTATATTTAATCCTAAATCTCAAACTTTACAATCAAGGCTAAGTTGATTAAAATACTTTTTTCTCTCTTTAATCATTCTTTGTGTGTGACCTATTAAATTCATACATATATTAGCATTAGATATAAATTATAACACTAGATTATATTTATAATTATATAAATTAAAATTAGATAATTTATTTTTTACTTTTTTAATTAATAAATTTATATTAATATATTAAGATTAACATCTAGCAATGCATCGTGACGACTAAAACATTAGAAATATCAAAGTAGTTTTGACTAAATTTTCTAAACATGATTTTTTTTGTATAATTCAATATTTCAATATACAATATTCTGATTGGACAAAAAATATAGAATTAATAGCTACTCTATTTGAATTCAATCATATTAGTTATCCATCATTAGTAATTGATTCTATTAATAACATTTGAAAAGTATTTTAAAAGTGTCATTCCACTGGTAAAGATTTCTTAAATCAATACTAATCAGGAACAATAAAACATTCTTCCTATTTACTTTAGGGTGATGAACTGCATATTGATCATTAAACTACTTTCAAGTATTTCATGCTATATCCAATAATTACTGATTAAGCTACCCTTGACTAGAATATGTCATAAGTAGTATCAAAACATAATAATACTTTGGAGATCTCTTGTTAAATGATTACTTATACAATTATCACAATAAAAATTTCTATCTATATATAAGTAATATTCCAAACGAATTCTTCATATTAAGGGACTTTATTAAACTGGTTCTTTAAAATGCACCCATATATATTTTAAATATCTCTATACTTTAATATGTGAGATTGACAACTTTCTTTATAAAACAAAAACATAATACATACTAGTCTTTTTACGCTCTACTAATATCTAGTCTTAATATAAATGATCAGAAATAATTTTAGGGATAATATATAAGTGCAATATGAAGCTTATGATTATGATCTCATAATAATTTTATTTCTAATATACATTTATCCCATGAACTTTATTATATATATATTTGAATATGTACAAAATAAAGAAACCTCTAAATAATTATATCACTAAATTTACAACTAACTAATTAGTTATAAAGCATAAATCAATAATTTGATCC
Organism: Erythroxylum orinocense; assembly: GCA_025531955.1. Lineage (NCBI taxonomy): Eukaryota > Viridiplantae > Streptophyta > Magnoliopsida > Malpighiales > Erythroxylaceae > Erythroxylum > Erythroxylum orinocense. Next base: position 20,049,474 of record JANZLX010000211.1, on the reverse strand, counting down.
TTAATTCATATAACCACCTGAGTGTAAATATGATTGATGAGTAATGAAATGATATAGAGAATTTAGTAAAACTTCTTACCATTCTCCCTCTTTTTCTAGAGTTTCCCTATCCTTGAATTGAGGAAATTAATGTAGCCATTATTATTAATATTAGTGCTTTCATTGACTATACCTGCCAAACCAAATCAACATTTAGTATACCTTTTTCACTATTTTATCTAAGAATCTTAGGGCATTGCAGATGCATTTTGATTAATTTCAAGATACCTTTTAAGAAAAAATGGATCAATGCCATGAAGCTTTATCAACTATTATGGCATATCTTTATTCCAAAATCATTTCTCAACCACCTCCTTTTTAAATATAACTAGTTTTTTGTCTACCTTTGACTAGAATATATTATAAGTAGTATCAAAATATAACAATTCATATATAAGATACTTTAGAGATCTCAAGTCAAAGGATCATTTATGCAATTATCATAATAAGAATTTCTATAAACATATAAGTGATGTTCCACATGAAGTTTTCATATTAGAGGAGTTTAGTGAACATGTTCTCTAATAAGCACTCATATATTTGTTTAAGTATCTCTATATTTTAGTTTATGAGATTTACAATTTCTTTTATGAAATAAAAACATAACATGTACCAGTCTTTTTGCACTCTATCAATGTCTTGTTTTAATATAATAATAAACAGGAATAATTTATAAATTGTAACACCCCACTCCTGCGTGACCCGAACCCAACTTCGATGGTGATATCCGAGTCCGTGCCTTGCGAGGGTAGCGTGCGACATCACTCAGTCAAAACTCAGTATAACTTTTTTTTTGAATACAATCATATGCGCAGAAATCAGTAGGCACTTTGGACCCGCTTTAATTTGAAAACATTTTCAGTCATAACAATACACTCAACATTATTCAAGGTAGCCATTTAATGCACAAAAAGCCATAAACAAATAGTGCCCAATTTTATCCATAAACATTTCAATGAACACATTACAATCAATAGAATTC
>JANZLX010000211.1:20005792-20016965 GCA_025531955.1 Erythroxylum orinocense | reverse complement strand
ATATTAGTAACAAGTAAATCCTCTGTATATAAAAATTCTCGATAATTTTTTGAGAAAACTCTATATTTTTGTCCTTTTTTATTACATAAAAGCACTCATATACATATAGGTGTAGATATAAATAACATTCATATACATATAGGTGTAGATATAAATAACATACATATTTTACAACATCTAAACATATATATTCCTAATATAGTATCAATCCTTTTGGTTCATCTGATTCTTGCTCGAGCTAGATGATGAAAAATTTCTCATGTTTGATCCCTTTGGAGGATGAATCTATAAAAAATTCACCTATCCCAATAACAAAAATAACATAACTTGAATGATCCTGTATTAAGAGCTAAATTGGCTAAAGGAACGGGTCATAATTATTATGGAGAACTTGTATGACCCAATGATCTTTTATATGTTTTTCTAGTAGTAATTCTAGGTACTATTGTAAATACTTTGTACAGTACCCAACAAGTTATTGGGTATTCTTTTATTGGTTTCAGTACTTGTGGGATTATTAGCAGTACTCTTTTTGGAGAATGTTTACAAATTCCAAAATCCATTTTAGCATCCAATTGTGACAACTGTATTTTTTTATTGGAACTGTATTAGCCTTTAGTTAGGTATTGGAGTAACATTACCTATTGATTAATCCTCAACTTTAGGTCTTTCTCAAGTTGATTCGATTTATAAAAAAAATATTACGATGATGTATTAAGAAAATAGTCACTTCTAAGTGAATTATCCTTAGATAACATCTATCTAGTTAAATTGTTGATTTATTTTGTGAAAACAAAATACTATGGTAAAAATTAAAAGGGGTAATTAAAAACTAGTATTTGTTTTTATTTTTCCTTAGTTTCACCAATCTCTATCATGAACAATTAAAAGGGGTAAAGTGACCTTGTGTTGATTTTCTTTTCTAAATGTAAATCTTCTTTTTCTACACGCAGAAAAGGAATACATAAATAATTCCAATTTTGGGAGGCTCCATGAAGTGCTTCGTTACGAGCTAAACTCCCATTTATCTATATTTCAAGAAGAAGTATTTCTTGCTTTTCATTCCTATTTCCATAAGAATAAACATTATGATTTGGATTTCAAACAAGCATAAATACGACATCTATAGGGTGGCCTCCATCTTGAAAGTGATTTGGTGGTTTTATACGATAGTTATGTTATTCATCTTGATTTGTAATTAACTAACCAAATTTAATGGTTCCATTATGCTAGCTATATGATGTGTATTATCAAAATTTTCCAAATAATGCAGAAAGATGATATCTTGAGAAATTACGTATCTAGGATCTTTGACATAAATGGACATGTCATGAATTCCATAAAAATTACTTCTCAATACAATTTCTTTTAAATTCATTAAAATTACATAAGTTAATTCTTGAATACTTGGTACAGTAAAAATTCCATGTGTTAAAAATATTCCTTTCACTTCTCCAAGCAAAGCTCTTTGTATCATGATACCAATTATGTCGGCTGGACCTTTCATATATCAAAGAAAGATAAAGCATCCATAATAAAGATTCTTACCATCAACTTTTGATTCAACAAACTTTCGTTGTAGTGTTCGAGAAGATATTGTTGTTTTTTTTTGTCAAACTATAACAATATTTGATTAAATCATTAAATTATTTCTTTCTCTTAAAATTTCTTTAATTTCTATTTTTACACTCATCTTTTTCTAGGGGTTCTGCAGTCATTGTGTGCCATGGGGGTTACATCCCAGACAAAATTGAATAGTATGCCACTTTTACAAATAGCTATTAATACTGCATCTCTTCCAAGACCATAACCTTCTATCATGACTTTTCCTTGTTGCATACATTGATCCACTACTATTTAAATAACATTCCATGCTATGGTTTAAGTGGAAAAAGTTGTCCCTCGTCTCGTACCCATAAATCCATAGGTGTTAGAGGAAGACCAAGAGACCACCCAATCCTGTGCATCGGTAATGGTCACAGTAGTTTTTTTAAAACTTGCTTGAACATAAAAAAACTCCTTTTGGTACTTTTCACGGATTCTTATGTGAACACACACATCTATTTTTGTGTGAACCTATATTTCTTTTTTGTAAAGATTTTTTCATAATTTATCATCTTATAAATAATTGCTAGTGATTTATAGATTTATCCATTTCATATCAACGTAACCCCATTTTTTTCTTTTTTTTTGAGATATCCATAGTTGTTGTTGAAAAAGACATAAAATGGAAGCTTCTAAATGATAAAGAGGCTCTTTAGAGCAAATGGATTAATATTACTTGAATACTTCCAAATTCTAGTAGTTGGAAGAGAAAATTAAACATTCCTAGCCTTTCACTTACATTTTAAGGCATAAACATATTATATATCCCCTTATTAATGTTTATATTGGCAGTAGGGAAGACTCATGGATGTGGTTTGATAACTAATCACCTTAAGGCCACTGATCAAGAAAGATGAGTTGCTCAATCTAGTGGGTAGATGGACAATTAATTCCAAGGTCTCTAACATTATAAATAACAATGAGTGGACAATTTATGGTAGAGGAGTTGACAGGTTTTAAGATATTCTCCTAAGTTATATGTCTAATTGCCTCAATATAGATAAACTAATCTGGTCTGCAAGTGCCATTGGGGAATTCTTCAATTCTTTTTGCATGAAAACATTAAGACCTCATCATCCAAATGTACCTTGCTACAAAATTATATGAAAAGATTCCCTAATGCCTAAAGCTTCCTTTGGACTTGGCTGGTAGTTAGAGGTAGACTAAAGACAAAGGATAAATTGAAGGGAAACAGTGAATTGATATGTGTCTTGTGAAACTTATTACCTGAAACTACAAATCAACTACTTTTTAAATACAGGTTTTCAGCTTCTATATGGGCAAGGATGTAGCATAATATGAATTTAATCTACCATAAGAATGAATAAGAAAACGTCTTAGTTTGAGCTGATAACTTGTATAAAAGAATTGCGGATGATAGGAAGTGTTTAAGTCTTATTGTAACATGCGCAGTTTGCTCGCTTTGGTTTGAAAGAAACCAAAGGATCTTTAGGGATGTTCACAATGACAAACATGTTATGATACATAGGACTTATTCTTGGATCAGAGAGATACTGATCGCTTATTAAGCAACCAATGACTTAAGTTCTTCCCTAAAATGCAATTGGGATCTAGTGTAACTTATGTCTTATTTGTTCTAGTATTAGTACTAATTTTGCTTTGTTAATAGACTGCTTTAGTACTTAGACTCATATCTAGTTTACACTTAGCCTTGTAATTGCCTGGCCTTTTCGCCTTTTAATGGAAAATTTCATTTATGTCTTCAAAAAAGACCTAAAGGTTCCTTTTAGTTGAGACGTTGAAAGGGCTCTATAGGTGAAAGAAAAATTGCCATTGATTCTTCATCGCTTCTTATCCCATACATAGTCATCTAATAAATACAAAAATAAATAGAATATAGATCCATTAGAAATTCTCATTCATGTATCGAATTAGAAAAGGGGCAGTTTTAACTTCCTATAAAAACTTATATACTAATGTTCACTTGCCTCACCATGTGAGTATATGGAACTAAAGTACTAAGACTTGCTATATAGTGACCGTCACCGTAATTGAAAGGAGAAAAATTGGAGCTCTCTGTGTTAGGCATATGCCCTGATGAATCATCCATTTTGAAATCAAAATCTTATGGTACATATTTATACTATGCACTTGTTGTTATAAGCAATGGGTTCAACATTTTCATTGCCCAAAATAAAAGTTCAATAAGCTAGTCTCACCCCTTGAATAGCATCTTTTGCTCCTTAGCTGCTTCCTTGGATTCTCTCGTTTTCCACTAAATGACCTAATGACAGTGGCTACCTGACATAGCACATCGCAACATTATTCAAAATAAACTAGACTTACAACTATAGTAGTGCTGAGTCTAGGTCGATCCCACAGAGAGTGTTTGGTTAGCTCTTGTTATAAAATCAATCAGTGTTTAGGTTATAGGGGGTTTTGGTTTGGGTTAATGGAAAAAAATAAAGAAAACATGAAAAAAATGCTAAAAGTAATGAATTCGTTAGGAATTAGGTTCTTTGGTTCAATCTCAATCTATACCTAATTAGACATATTTCATTGAATTGTTGTCTTCACATCTTTCTTTGATGTATTGATCGTAGATTAATAACAAGCTATGTTAACCCAAGTTTTCCCTTAGGTCTTGTTTGATTAAGAGACACTCATTAATCAAACCTAGCTATCAAACAACCTAGAACAAGCTCTCTAGATTTAATTGGACAGCTGCATTAAGAATTAGGAAAACAGACCAATCTAAGTAACAACCACATACGCTCGAGTCATTTAACCTAGGTTATGTTATCCCTAATGATTCAAAACCATTAGTTTCCATAAACGAATCTCAATATAGCAATTACAGATTATATTGAAATTCTAGCAATAGGTTTGCAATAAAACGATTCATTAAACACATTCAATTCATCTTTTCACAATACCTAAACAATAAACATAGAATAACACAATCAATCCCTAAAAAGAGTAAGAATAACTAACATAATGAAAATATGCTTAACCGAGTTCTTCGGCGTCAATGTCACCTCCAAACAAATGTCGAGAAGTCTAGCCCTCCATGGGTCTCTCCATATTGAGGCTTCATCACCCTCTTCATTTTTGTCTCCTAAGAGCTCCTTTAATTTTTCCCAGATAAAAACATCAAAACATTCATCACCCTCAACTGTCACATGTTCGGTCCATTATATTAAAGATGTAAGGTTAAATAGGACAAATTTTCCTCTTCTCATGCCCATGAGTGATCACTCACAGGTGTGAGAGGTGTCTCACACCCATAAGACACTTTGCATGGGCGTGAGAAGATGTCTAATGCCCATGCACACTATGGTGTGGCTGAAACTGCTCCTATGCCTTGTTTTTCACTTTTCATTCTTCATATTCTTATCTTCTTCTTGCATTTGCTCCATGAAGGCAAGTGAGTGTGAATCTTTGAAAAACAATGCAAATATAGTGCTTGTGACTCATTTTAGCTCCTTTGCTTTCGAATTGTGCCTAAAACCACATGTGAACTAAATTGAGTATCTTAAATATTTTCATATCATTAATCACTAAGGGTTATTGAATAAATATACAATCAATTAATCACATATCAATTTCCCCAATACTTAACTTTTTACCATCCTCGGGAAAAACATAAAAATTAAGATCACAAACCCAAAATCATTTACTCAATTCCCATATTTCCAAGAATACATAATCATAAGCAAAGATGAATGACTTTCAAAAACCATAGCAAGAATTCAACATTCAATGCTTCAACTCATAATCAACCAACATTTAACACCTTGAGCAGTCTAATGGTAGACTTAGACAAAATGTGTTTAAATAAGATATATTCAAGGGTACACTCAAATACCATTTATGATCATGACATTCCATAACTTTGTAAATCATTTCGTTTCTCCACCACTAAGGTTCATATGCATAATCATAAATCAAAGAACTTTTTAGGGTTGTAATGTGGGCAAAGGTAAGTTAAGATGTATTTGGGTAATGTAGTGTAAAAACCATCAAAACTAGTGAATCAAAAGTAACACTCAATGTAATATCAAGCACAAAAACTAACATTCACTTACAACTGTGTACATCAACTATGATGAATGCAAAAACTATTTTTCCTAGCTCAAATTCAAACTTTCATACCACAAACCACATGAAGCATAACCAACTAGAAGGAATTACTCATGCAAGTGATGACAATACATTGAATCTACAAGAGTGATCCTTCAAAGCCACATCTGCCTCATATACATTATCAGCAAATCACCCATTCAATATAATTTTAAGAGGAGAAGCCAATCATGCACAATTTTTCAAAACAAATGTGTTTCCTCCTCGATATTTTTATTCAAACATTCTTTTTCTTTCTTTTCTTTTTCTTTTCTTTTCTTTTTCTTTTTCTTTGTTTCTTTGTTTTTTTCATTTAAAAATTGAAAGATGCTACATTCATTAATAAGACATAAAATAGCATCCCAACAATTATAACCATCCCGTACATATGCACTCCCCCATACTTTTACTTTTGCACATCCATAATCATCAACAATCAATGAATGGTCCACTAGCTTTAAGGCTTGGGGTAAGATATTTGGTTAGGTTTAAAGCATATAATGTGGTTAGCACGATAAAAGCTCAAAGGGGCTTATCAAAAGGAAAAGCATATTAATGGGTAGGCTATTTGGATAATGTAGCTTATGAAACAAAGAATGCCTATATCATGTTTATTTTAATGCATGTGATAAGAATGTGGTATTGAATAGAAAATCAAAGTAAAGTCAGGCAGTACATTTCATAAAGGTCACACATAAAAAAAAGACAATGAGACTGATATGAATCTGTCAGTCTAATAAGGCTTAAAACTCATTGGTCACTACTATTCTAAAGATAATGCATGTTGATCAATCAAAAAAGTAAAAGTACATACAAAGTTACTATGGATTCTTCTAATCAATTCACTCTCTAATGATGACTATATAATCCTAAAAGCAAGAGAAAAGAGAAAATAATTGTTTTGTTTGTTTTATTCTCACTTTTTTATTGAAAACTTAAAAACATATAAAAACAAAAAAAACTTAAAAACATTTATGCATATAAAAAGAAATGCGAAAATGTAAAGAAAAGAAATTAACTTCCCTTGGGTTGCATCCCAAAAAGCGCCTTTGTTTAGTGTCACTAGCTCGACACTATACTTTCCTCACATAACAAAATTATGATCTTTGGGTGTTACAATTTGAGCTTCCTACACTTCAGGTTTTTTGGATAGGGCCTTAGTTGATAATCCTTCATATTCAACATTTGCCTAATCTCAGATTCTTAATATCTACTGAGTCCCCACACTCTTGAAATATTTGGAATATCTCTTTACCCTTTTCTTCAACCTGCTAGGTAAAGATAAAGAGTTAATATTAATAACAAATTGGAACTCAGTATTTACCTCCGAGCTAATAGATGTATCCTTTTCTACTTTGAGCTCCTTCTCCATTTCTTCGACACAAGTAATTCTTTTAGTAGCCCTTTAAAGATTCTCAAGGTCCTCTTCACCCTGTAAGGTCTTTACACTAACGTCCCTTGGGTACACGTCGGGTTGAGATGGTTGCTTCTTTTTGCTTTCTGATTCAAAATAATCAAGAGATTCTACCATCTGACCCATTTGGTTTACTACATTCTGGAGTTTAGACATCGTATCTTGTTAGACTTGTCTCATTTCCTACTGGAACTATTGTATACTCTGTTGAATACTCTATTAAAGTTGAATATTATTAACAAACATAATATTAAGCAAGTTTTCCAGAGATGTACCTGAGTTGTGATAAGAAGGTTATGGTTTATAAGAGAATTGTTGTTCTTCCTGCAAACTATCACGGAAGTAATTTTATTGATTATCCCATCAATAAAATTTGTATGATCACTCCAAATATGGTTATAGGATTAAAAATATGAGTTATAAAAGAAATTACTTCCGTACATGTAATTTTTTCACATAAACACTAAACAAAAAGTGAAAAGATCAAGAAATAACTGGAAAGAAACTAGTTATAAACAATCACCACACTCCCCGAAAATGGTGCCAAAATTGATATAGCGCATCATAACACTACTCAAAATAAACTAGATTTACAACTATAGTAGTGGTGAGTCTAGGTCGATCTCACAGATAGTGTTTAGTTAGCTCTTTTTATGAAATAAATCAGTGTTTAGGTTATGAGGGGTTTGGTTTAGGTTAAAATAAAATAAAATGAAACTAAACTAATGAAAACAAATTAAAGAAAACATGAAAAAATGATGAAAGTGATGAATTCTTTAGGAACCCAATTCTTTGGTTCAATCTCAACCTATACCAAATTAGACATATTTCATTAAATTTTTGTCTTCACACCACTCTAAGAATTATTGGTCATAGGTTAACAACAAACTTTGTTAGCCTAAGTTTTCCCTTAGGTCGTGTTTAATTAAGAGATGCTCATTAATTAAACCTAGCTATCGAACAACCTAGAACAAGCTCTCTAGATTTAATTGGATAACTATATTATAAATTAGGAAAATAAACCAATCTAAGCAACAACCACATACGCTCGGGTCATTTAACCTAGTTTAAGCTATCCTTAATTATTCGAAACCATTAGTTGCCACAAACGAACCTCAACATAACAATTGCAAATTATATTGAAATTCTAGCAATGGGTTTGTAATAAAATGATCCAATGCATTAAAACTATCTTTTCACAATACGCAAACAATAAACATAGGATAACACTAATCCCTAAAAAGAGTAAGAACAACAGACACAATGAAAAAAAATGCTTAACTAGGTTTTTCGGTGTTGATGTCACCTCCGAATCGGCGTCAAGAAGCCTAGCCCTTCATAAGTCTCTCCATATGTAAGAGCTTCATCGCCCTCTTCATTTTTGTCTCCCATAAGCTCCTCTAATTTTTATTAAATGAAAACATCAGAACATTCATTACCCTTGGCCGTCATATATTATGTCCATTTATATTAAAGATGTAAGGATAAATGAGACAGTTGTTCCTCTTCTCATGCCTGTGAGTAACCACTCACGGGTGTGAGAGGTGTCTCACGAGACTATTGTGTGGTCGAGATGGAATCCCACCTTTCCGTTCATGTGGGATGGAATCCCACTTTTTATTGTCCATTGTTAGGCAAATCCATAAGATATAATTGATCACGAATGACTTTATTTTCCTATACCCAAGAAAAGAAGAACCAATGTTTCCAATCGAAGAGGCGCTAGAGGTGAAGGCACAAAAAGATAAAGTAGAAATAGGATGTAATAGAATATGTTTTTACCATACTTGTAGCTGAAAAACATAGTTTTAATGAGACCCACCATTAGTCATATTAGTTATAAGTCATAGTGCATCATGTCAATCTATAACAATATAAAATCCTCTCTTTTTCATCTGAGTCACTCAGTTACAACTTTTAAAAACTTTCATCTGGCTAAAAGGCCATATCTTACAGTTTTTTGCTCTATAGTAGTACGATTGTAGGCATTAGCTTTATTTGCTTTTGTAATAGAGTCGTGTCAGTTTAGGGTTGTAAATTCAACAATATTTTTGTCCCTTTTAAGAAGCTAGAATGAAACAGACTGTGATTCTTTCTTTCACCTTTAGATAAAACCAGTAGTGAGAACATCTTCTTGTAGCTTTGTCATTTTTATTTCAAACTTCAAGCTGTTAGTATGACTACTGGCATTAGTTACTTAAGCACCAGCATTTGCCTTTTCAACTGTTAGGTAAGTGGTACCTTTTGAGTTCAGAGGAGCAAGTGGAGTCTTATAAAACATAATACTAAAGGTTGCAATGTAAAGTTCTTACTTTGTTTGTAGAAGAGGTTTGAGAACTTGATTGACTCAAATATCTCTTTGGTTTTAGGATGTCAACTACTTCAACAAGCTTAGCAATAAAATGCTCTTTAATTGATAGAATCATGGAGAGATTATACTCCAATATCCCTCTTACGAAATCTCATAAGTGGAATTAACGAAGGGCCACCAATTCCCATATGTCAAATTTTCAGGTACAACAAAACGTGCTCATTCAAACATTTTTCGATGCCTTAAGCCATCCCAATAGCTTAGTGGGAGGGTAGGCTAGATATTTTCTGACCTATTGTATATTCAAATCAAACTTGAGTAGATATGTAAGGGGTCAAACTTCCCAAAAAATTAACTTTGGGTCAAAGAAAGAAACATAACACCATTATACCTTTTTATACACACAAGATCAAATTTTCTTTTAATGCAAGGAAAAAAGGGTTATAGTTAAAATCAATTGAAAGATGAATAAGGATCTTGGAACTTGCCTAAGTTTTGTACCACTATGTTGCCAAATCGTGTGACCATAAGTTGAAAAAGTAGTTTATTGAATAATCTCTTTATCATTATCAAGAGTTCTTGTAAAAGCTTTTTTAAGAGATAAATTAAACTAGAGGTCATGAAAAATCCCCTAACACGAGGGAAAGGAACAAAAGTTGTAAAGATTGTCAAGATCTTGATCAGGACCAATAGATTCAATAATATGATTGAAAAAGTCCAAAGGATGGTGAGACACTAACTGTTAAAATCGTTAGAGAAACGGTATACGGTCTTGTAAATGACTGTGAATCTCATTAGCAATCATACATTTTACTATAAAAGGATGTGAGTGAAATTATTACGCAGTTTTGTTATGTAAGACACCTATAAAGGCAACGATTTTAATTAAGGGATGAGGAAAACAAAAAGGATAATTAAGAGGTATAATAGATAGCTACATCAAATCCAAACTTGCAAGAAGATTCAATAGAAGAGAAAGGGAGATTTAAAATTATGATTTCTTTGTTTTCTATTAGTTTTTCCACATGTTTATCTTTGATTTCATTTTTTTATGATTAGTAACTACGTGTGTATAGTGTCTAGGTGTGATGAGCCCCAGTTTAGGATAGCAATATATTTTAATCTTTTATTTAATACAATTATATTGATTGATTTATTGCGATTCAATTATGCATTTTATTCTTATTCTAATATATTCTAAATGTTAGTGCATAATTTGATTTCATGTGATTTAGATTGAAAAATCCTCTTCTATGAATAAATCTACAATAATTGGAAGGAGTTGCGTACAAACCTAGAGATAGGCCAACATAAATCCTCATAATTAGGGTCAAACCAAATAGTGGAATTCATAAATTGATAAAGCAATCAAAAGGGTTTTAATTAAGAGTTTTGTTAATCAACTGATGGATTAGTTGTTAATAGTCTAGAGAGAGTTATTAACATAAGATAGGAATTTTCAAGGTCCAATAATCAATAATATGATTGCATGATAAAAGGTTAATAATTCAAGGATTTTGAGGGGATTCATTACATAAACATTACTATTTGATATTGATTTTTCTTTGTATTCTACTTGTCCTAAGTTTAGGATTGTTTAATCTTAATTTAGTTTATTTGTTTAGCTTTAGTTTTAATTAAAAACCAAAAATCCAATTCTTAGGGTAGATAATAGAAAAAGGGTATCTACTAGTAATTACCATCTTCGTGGGATCGATTCAGACTTGCCTGTAATAGTTATAGCTTGTCAAGTACTTATG
>JANZLX010000211.1:19960593-19980739 GCA_025531955.1 Erythroxylum orinocense | reverse complement strand
CAGATGGAGATATCGGAGGACCGATTATTGCCAATCGAGGGACCCATTAAGGGGGTAACAGGAGCATCGGCTTATCCTTTCGCCTGAGTTTCCTTAAACGTAAAGTTCGGACAAAAGCCATGCCAGGTGGAAAAAGATGTTGAATTTTTTGTTGTAAAGTTTGTAGGGGCTTACAATGCAATAATCGGAAGAGCTACGCAAAATGCCCTCAGAGCGATCATCTTAACTTACTATCAAGCAATGAAGTTCCCGACCGCCCATGGCATTGGCAAAGTCAGGGGTCAAAAGAGAATCGCTAGGGAATGCTACTTGGCAGAAACGAGAACCCCTGAGGGGGCAGTAGTCTTAACAAGTTCTTTGGGTGTAGGAGCTGAGGAAGAAACAAAGTTTTACGATAAAAAGGAAAAGCTGAGCGACATAAAGATTGAGGGTGATGTTCTGAGGAAGGCTGAAATGACTGGAAAACACCCTGAGACGATCGATCAGACATTGGAAGGACTCGTTCGGGTGGTCAAACAAGCTAGACATGGCTCTTACCTCCTACGCGAGACGAGCGACAAAAACTTGAGGGCGTTCCACCAGTAGATAAGCTTTGTTTTAGCCCATTTGTTTCTTTGTTGCGTACTTTGTTATTGCTTATACTTTGTTATGTTGTTGGGTACATTTTTCCTGGCCCTATTAGTCAGGTTTTTTAATGGCCCACGTCCTCGTCATCATTAATAAAGATTTTTCAAATTTTTCCGCAAAAAGAGTCTCACCAAAATGTGCTAGAACGAAAAACAAACTGATTGCCTCAACACATCGCTCAGCTTTCGACATAGTTCGGCCCTCGACAACGTTCGAGCCTCGACAACGTTCGACTAAGTTTCCAAGACAAGATTCTTGCAACCAGGTGATGTAAAGTCACAAAATCTTGGCATCGCTCGGCTTTCGAAATAGTTCGGCCCTCGACAACATTCGACTAGGTTGCCAAGACAAGATTCTTGCAACCAAGCGATGTTAAGTCACAAAATCTTAGCATCGCTCGGCTTTTGACAACGTTCGGGCCTCGACAACGTTCGACTAGGCTGCCAAGACAAGATTCTTGCAACCAGGCGATGTCAAGTCACAAAATCTTGGCATCGCTCGGCTTTCGAGTTTCGACATAGTTTGGCCCTCAACAACGTTCGAGCCTCGACAACGTTCGACTAGGGTGCCAAGACAAGATTCTTGCAATCAAGCGATGTCAAGTCACAAAATCTTGGCATCGCTCGCCTTTCGACATAGTTCGGCCCTCGACAACGCTCGATCAGGTTGCTAAGATAAGATTCTTGCAACCAGGCGATGTCAAGTCACAAAATCTTGGCATCGCTCGGACCGCAACACTTCGTTCGGCCAAGTTTCTAAGACAAGATTCTTGAAACCGAGGGACGCCAAAAACTAAAATTTTCAATCAAACAGTACTGATGACGATCAATCCGAGACAACGCTCTAGTTCGTCACATGCTATTCGAAAGGGCAATTTCTTATACAAAGTCAGTGGCAATCTGATCGCGATCGACTTAACACGAACATTCTAGCTTGGTACGAGCTATACGAAACTATACAAATTTGATGGCAATTTGAACACGATCGACTTCAGCCGAACACTCTAGTTAGTTACGAGCTATTCGAAATTATGCCAAGTCAATGGCAGTTTAAAGTTTTTGTTTGTAAAATCAGCAAAGCAAAGGATGAAACTGAAAAATACAATCTTTATTTATGTACGTTTTTCTGGACACAAGCCCGACTAGATGGGCTTCAAAAGGAGGAAAAACAAAAATCATCCCTCGGTGGGAGGGGGAGAGCCAACAACCGGCCCCAGAGAAGCAGCTTCAGAGGCCGGCATAACAATTGAATAGGCAGGGTCGATAAGCGACCGAGGCAGGGTCAGAGCCTGCAGGAAGAACTGAAGAAGAACCTTTGTGAGATTGCTCTCCCTCCTCGTCCGAGCTGAGGTCCAACTCTTTATCTGGAACCACCACTCGTTCTCTCTCGACTATCTCCCTTATTTCCTCCAAAGAAAGGTCGAGACCGGTGGGAATCATTGGTACAGTGTAATCCTCAAAGGAAGGACGATCTGACCCGTCGGGAACGCAAACGTTGTGACAGCTCTTTAGAATGGAAAGAGCCAAGTTGCAAGCATACTCATGGCACTCCTCCTGTAAATACAGCTCTTTCCATCGATTGATTGCAGCGATTCTTTCCCCCTTTATAGAGTCGCGCAACTCTTCTAGCTCCTTCCCAGCCCTTATCTTGTCGTCCACCGCCTCTTGCCAATCCCGAAGGAATTTGGATCGGAGCTCTTGTGCCCTTTTTGCCTTAGACTCGGCAGCGAGCGCCTCACGCCTCAAACCCTCGTTATCGAGCTGCAGCGCCCGACCCTTTTCCTCCAGCTCATCTTTCGCTGCGACCACCCTGCTTTTCTCCTCCTTCCTCATAACGAGCTGAGCTTTCAAGATGCTCCTCTCCTCCTCCCAAGATTCCTTTTCATCCCTTTGCTCCTCCTCTAAAGAAGAGAGTTGAGCCCGCATGAGGTCCTTCTCATCCTTTGCCTCCGACAGCTTGGCCCTCAAAACACGAACCTGCTTGAGAAGATTTTTGACTTTCCAATCCAGCGATTCGAAGACCCCATCGAGCTGTTCGAGCGGTTGATACATGGCGGAGGAGAGCGCTATACCTCTTACACAGCAGCGCACGAGATTGCTCAACAACTCCTTATTGTCCAGTTTGTCCAAAACCTCCTCGTCCCGGGGAGGAATAACTTTCTGAGCAATCTGCAGGGACACCTCGATGTCCCTGAGTGAAGCAGTCTTATCCAGACTGATCGTAGATCGCCACTTCTTGGAGCTGGTCGCTAGCTCTTTTCCTTTGCCTTTCTCTTTTTCCTTCTTCTCCCTGCCTTTATCCGACGGGCAGGGCGGTTGGTCGAGAATCCGAATGCCTTTCTTCCTCCTCTTTAGGGGTGGCTCCACCTCTTCCACTTCCTCCTTACCGACCGCACTTGCCGGTTGGGCTACCAACCTTGGCCGTTCGGGAACAGCCGCCAGCACTGCAGACGGCTCAGGAACAGCGGGCTGAGCGACGCCTTGCTCAGGCACCGGCGGTTGAGTGACCTCGGTGCTGACTTCCCCCTTCTTTGTCTTCGGTTTCTTGGTCTTCGATTGACTTTTGTGGGGTTTGGAGGATGCAGGTGGGAAGTCATCGACCCTTGCCATGTCTGCACAGCAATAAAAGCGGGTCAGAAATTCAAAATGGGTCAAAGATTGAAAATAACACTTGGGCATGTAGCAAATGATTAAATGGCAAAGAATCGAACAGGAGGGGCAGTTTCTTCTCCTAGCCCGCTAATTCGGGGTGGGGGATCGATCAAAAACAAATCGACCGAGGCCCCCCTGCGATACCCCAAAAGAAGGCGATCGAAGTCATATCGACCGAGTGCCTTGATGCGGTCGACCACCTCCCATTCCTCCCTGCTAAGGGGCAGACTCGAGATGTCGTTCCATCGCTCGGTTAGGGCATACTTCCATGACCTAGCTTCAAGGGTAGATCCCGGGGGCTTCACAAAGAAATACTTCGTCCGCCATGTTTGGACCTTCGAAGTGGTTCCAGCAGGACGGTACCTCGCGTCTCTATACTGAAAGTAAGGGACCCCGGCTCCAGCGCTCGAACTTTGGTTCATCCGCAAGTAGTGGTGCAGAATACCGATCGACGGAGGACATCCGAACTGGTGGCATAGCAAGGCTAGACCGTTGATAAACCTCCATCCGTTCGAGGGGATCTGACTTGGCCTCAACACATAGACGTTGCATACATCATAAATAATTGGGGCGTAGGGCAGCTTCATACCCCCGGTCGAGAAAAAGCTGTCTGAAACAGCGAAGTAACCTCCTAAATTGCTATAAATTCGCTCCCTCTCGAAGGCCAACCTGGGTCCCCATGAGGTAGGGATGTTATTCTTGATAACTGACCGATTCGATTCCTTCTCGGTCATCATCGATCGGTCGCTCGGCAGTTTCTCTACTACCTGCCCATCCTTCCGGGTACTCACCCCGACTTCCTCGATTCCCCCTGCCTCAGGAGCCTCATTCCCGCCGGCTTCCGGCACCTCCACTACCTCCGCCGCTGGTTTGAACATTCCGACTGTCGACGAGGCCCTCTCGACGGTTTCATCCCTCGGGCTAACCCCGTTTCTAGGACTGGTCGATGACATACTAACAAAAAGAAGATTAGAGGATGAAGCAAGGAAAAAGAACGTACCTAGTTTGGTGATTGAAGTTAGGGATTTCAACGGCGATTGAAAGCAAACTCTGGAGGCTAAAAGCAAGAAGATGCAAATGAAAGCATAAGGCAATTCTGAGAACGAAATAAGTGTAAAGAAAATCTGTAATCTGTCGATTCTGAGGATTTATAGAAGATCAGTCGAACGGACGTTCCAACCCACGCTCGACGCGTGGCGAACATCCAAGCAGAGCGCAGACACGTGGCGAAATCTGAGCTGAGGTGAATTAGGGTTGTTCGAAATCTGAAACGGCACACTAACTAAAAGGACGCATCTGACAGCTGACGGCTGCACAACAGTTAAAAGGACGCACCCAACAGCTGTACAACAACTAGAAAGACGTACGTGACAGCCTGTCAGAAAACGCGAACCATCAGTAATGATCATGCCTAAAGCTCTATTTAAGTCTAGCTACCCAGTCGATCGGTCCCGCTATTACACACGCCCGATCGACCTTGTCGCTATACCCGATCGACCTGCGATATTGCTACAGCCGATCGGTCGGTTCCGTCATTATCCTCGATCGGTCCGCCGAGACATTACACCTGCTCGGTCGATCGCATCACGTCATAATCTATCGATTTGGCCTAGCACGATCTGCCTTAGAGACACGCTGCCTAATACTTATGTACTCCTTCGACCCTTCCCTTAGCTCAGACTCGAGGAGTAGGGGGCTTATGGTTGGGTCGGCTGTGCTAGGCCCAAGCCCATCTCCACACGTCCACGGCCCAGCATCAGGAGTTAGTCTCCCATGCAAACACTAAGATCTATGTAAAGACCTAAACCTAGCGTCTATTCCATATAAAAAGGTATTATTCTGCCATGATACAGGTACGACAATGCAACCCTAGCTTTCTCTCTGTTCTCTGCGATCAATTCCCTATCAAAAAGACTGACTTGAGTGTCGGAGGGGCCTTCCGGAAACCAACCCCCGGCATACCTTTATTTGTTTTGCAGGTATTCTTTAACCGAAATCAATCAGAATCATAGATCCGAACAATAACGTTCAGCCCCAGCAGAATCCAACTGAACCACAAGTCATTTGCATGAAGCAACCATGTTTGCGTGTTAGGTAAGTGTAGAGTCAGCATATATGTCTTGTTTCTGGTTGTTTAAATAGAAGATCCTTACGCGTATCCCGTCATTTGTAGATGAGTTGATCGTCTGTATTAACGGGTAAATTTTTGAGGAGCTTGTCTTCATTGAGAAATTTTGTGAAAATTATAGTTCACAGTAAGGACGAAATAATTAACAAAGATCAATGTCACAATATTATGAATCATTTACTCCAATTTTGTGCCTTTATGACGAAATCCAGTTGCCATATATAGCAGATGACCTACAGGCCTGTTTCTCCGATTGCTGACCAAAACCTGCACGCTCTTTTATATGACCTGGAGAGATTGTACTTTTGAACAAATTTTTCAAGCATTCATGGTTCTATGTGGGCTTTTTGTGGTTGCTCTTTGGGTTGTTATATCAAAACATCATTTTGGAGCCACACTTTTTTTTGGTCTGTGGAGTCTTTGTTTGGTTCGAGTGTGTTGTTATGTTGGAAAATCATGGCACGGGGTTGGTGCTTTACCATGACTTGACAGCTTCTTCTCACATGGAATTCATGTACTTGTCTCGAACTTCGACTCGCTACTTTGACCATTTCATTTGTTTCAATGGACCAATAATATCACCACAAATCTCTACGGAATTAGTTGCTAATTAGCTTCCATCTCTCTCTTTCCAAAGGAAAATAGAACTAAAAAGAGAAATGGGATCACCCCCAACAGTTTTGAGTAGATGTTTTAATCATTGTTATACTCGGGGTTTGCTAAATCGTGTTAGGTAAGCTGCAGTGTCCTGGTCAAGTAAGGATCCAACAAAGATCTCTGAAGGGAGCGACTATGATAAAAAGAATCCAAGAAAGCTTTTATATCTTCAGTCAATATGTAAAAGCTACGTTAGGCCAATAAACTGTCTTGGATTGGAGTGCAACCTCATACTGGAAGCGCTATTTGTGGCAGGTAGGGAGGTTGGTCCCATACTCCACTATATTTTTTATTCATAGCAACTACCTTATCTTAACACCAACTGCCTCAATTAGTGCCTTAATTGATTCGTGAGCTTTAAGTGTTGCCTTAATTGATTCGTGAGCTTTAAGTGTTGTGGAACTCGGGTTAATTTTTATTAATAATAACAAATTCACCTTGAACACTATTGCAGGATAAACAATTGTACTGAAAATTTACACTAAGTAAATTCTCAGGAAAGACTGGAGGGGTGACAAATGGTTCCACTTAAAATTCAACCTCCAAGACAAAATTTTCCTAGACATGTAATTCAATATCACAATAATTAATTACAACTATACCCTACAATAGCTATTAAATAGACAAATAAAGAACATCATAATTTAACGAAGTTTTGCCAATTATGTCTACTTCTTCGAACACTACTAAATTAATATTTCACTATTTTCATGAAATAATACAAGTGAAATATTACAAAAGGAGAGGGGAAATTTTTGTCTTAAGGAAAGAAAATTTTGGGATGATCAAAAAACTAAAAGGAGGAGGGTTATTTTATAAATAAAACAACTTCCCACAAATCTATAATTTCTTCATGTGGGATTGTGGGATGAGTCACAATATTTGACTACTCAACAAATCTCTATCTTGGCGAATTCTACTTTTTCAAATCTCTCATAAAACTCATCTTTAGTAGTGCCTTTAAATGCGCTTTACAATGCCCATCTTCAATTTTTAGCAATATTGATCAAGTCCAAATAATGTTGGAACTTGACTGCAGTCACCACCTTTGTCAACGTATCAATAGGATTATCAATAGTCTTAATCTTCCAGATTGCTACTCCATCTTCTTCTAGAAGCTTTCGTACAAATTGATAATGAATATCGATGTGCTTTGTCTTTGCATGGTAAACTTGGTTCTTTGCTAAAAACATAGCACTCTTACTATCACAATGTACTTTGATGTGCTTTTGTGGAACTCCTAATTCACCAAGTAATCTTTGATGACAAATTACCTCCTTCACAACCTTTGTAGCTGCTATATACTTTGCCTATGTAGTCGACAAAGAAATCGTTGACTATAAGGCAGACCTCCAATTGACAGGTGCCTTTGCAAGAATAAACACATAGCTAGTAGTTGATCGACGTTTATTTAGATCACTAACATAGTTGGAATCACAATATTCAACTAAGCAATGACCACCTTTCTTATCCCACTCAAACATTAATCCAATATCTACAGTATTAAGAATGTATCACATAATCCATTTCACAGCTTGCCAATGCTCTTTGCCTGGATCGTGCATATACCTACTCATGATTCCTACTGCTTGTAAAATGTCAGGCCTTGTATATACCATAGTATACATCAAGCTACCAACAACATTTGTATATGGTACTTTTGACATGTATTCTCATTTTGCATCATTCTTTGGAGAGAAAGATGCACTGAGTTTAAAATGACTAGTGAGTGGAGTACTGAAAGGCTTTGACTTTTCATTCAAGCCAAAACATTTTAGGATCTTTCTCAGATACTATTTCTAAGTCAACAAAGTCTCCCCAACTTTCTGTCTTTGCTTATCTCCATGTCAAGATTTTTCTTGGCTTCACTCAAATCCTTCATTTCAAACTCCTGATTCAACTAAATCTTCAATCTCTCAATTTCTCTTTGATTATTTGAAGCTATCAGCATATCATCAACATACAGAAGAAGATAAATGTAGGATCCATCTTGTAACTTACGCAAGTACACACAGTGATCGTATTTGCTTCTTATGTACCTCTACCTCATCATAAACTTATCAAATTATTTGTACCACTATCTCGGAGATTACTTCAATCCATATAATGATTTCTCTAATTTACATACCATATTCTCTAAATCAACATCTTTGAATCCCTCAGGCTAGTCATATAGATTTCCTCTTCCAAATCTTCATGTGAAAATGCAGTCTTTACATCCAACTGCACTAGCTCCAAGTCCAATTGTTTTACTAAGATCAGTAGAATTCTAATGAAGGAATGTTTCACAACTATTTCAAATTATTTGTTAAATAGTTCAAATGGTAACGAACGAAAAATAAGTCATTGAATCTCTTGTGCTCCAATCTATTTCTTTTCTTAGAATTGATGAATTAAAATGTGCCTCAGTTCTATTTATAGCCGGTTACACTCATATATTGACTTAAAATTCAAATTGCAAACCTTTACAATTTTGGAACACCAATTCCGAATTGATTCCACTAAGAAAATGTAAGTCGTAATATAACAAAAGTAGTGTTATAAACAAAATCAAGTGATAATTAATTTTCAATAAATAAGAAAAGAGAAATAGCTAATGCTTAGAGAAATTTTTGCTCTTTGTCGAATGACAATCGACAATCTAAAATCCCCAGCACATTGTTGATAAAGCACCATCTGTGAGCTCAAGATATCTTGCATTATTTCATGGCCAACAATTGTTGTAATAGTGAATAACATTCCACTACTAACTTCAGCTTTCTTTGTAAAATCTAGTCTGAAATATATACTAGGATTCAAAAGCTTCCCAGCTACAAACAATGGAAAAGAAAGTTTCCTTTCCCATCTCTCATTGATAATTGCAAGATACCGTGTGTACAAAGAAGGCATATGTTTCATATTGGCTTTGATTGCTTCCTTGGCCCTTTCCATGGCATCAAAAAAATATCTCATTGTTGCCTTTGCTTCACTATCAACTAAGTGAAACACCCTCACCAAAGGCTCACAAACTCGGTAAAAAATTGACATTGAGACCAAAAATCTTTATTTTCCAATATAATTCTGGAAACTTCACTCCAATATTAGACCTAGCATGCAGAGATGGCAACTTACTTATCACTTATAAACATTTGTCTTAACTCTTTCTTCATCGTAACAAAAGACTGAATTGATAAGAAATTTGTTGCAAATCTCATCATAGTAGGACAACATAAATTCCTACCATTGGTCAATTCCTTTCTCATTAAATTCAACACCTATACACGATTATAGATGAACTTAGTTACCTTTTTAGCTTTCTGCATAGTCTCATAATAATAGGAAAATACCTAGGATGCTCTATATTCTCCAACATTAGGTCAATACAATGTGCAGTACAAGGAGTTAAAAAAAAGAATTATACTTATTTTGTAACCTTCTTCCTGTCGCTTAATAAGCGGAATTATTGTCAATAAAGAACTAAACAATATTTTCTAGCCCTACTTCATTCACAACTTCATCAAATATCTCAAACAAAGTATAAGTATTTCTATTAAGTTCAGATGCATCAATAGACTTCAAAAATGTTGAGCCATTTGTAGAATAAACCAAAAAAATTAATAATAGGCTCTTCTCTTCTATTTGTCCAACCATCACACATAATTGAACACCTAAAAGTAGCTCAATTTACTCTTCTTTTTGCCAAATAACTTTTAATTTCAGAAACTAAACAACTCAAAAGTTTACCTCTTAAGTAATCAATTGAAGGAGCTTTGTATCTAAGACCATAAGAGGTTATTGCATCCACCGTAGGTTAATAATAATAAGACTGAGAAGCATTGATTGATGACCTGTATCATATCACCATCTATCTACTACCATATCAACATTGTGAGCCACATCTCTTGATTGCATTGTACTACGAATTGAAGGTTAGGCTTTAAGAGTTGTTCGTGGAGCAAAAAAATTAGTCACATGCCTTCTTCTTTTCCTCATATTAGGTCTAGGTGTAACATTCACTTCTTCCTAGGCCTGGGATGAAACACAATCACTACCACTACCAACTTCAACATTTCCACAATCATCATGAAAACTAACAAATGAACTTCCACTACCAATTTCAAAATTCAACCTTTTCATTCTATCTTTCTCATGTTGATATTCTTCAAGCAATGTTTACAATTGCCACTTCAAATAATAGCTTACTTTTTTATAGGATTCTACATCTCCTTTAACCCCAGCTAAATGTTTCGTCAATTGGTGACTCCTCTAACTTTCAAATGCTTGTTATAAAATAAGCAAGTTGATGGTTCTTCATACCTGGGACCAATGCAGCATGAGTCCAAGTTGGATCATTATATATTCCTGAAGTTGTTTGATCATGAGTACTTGAACTTCCTTCCATTTATCTGTAAAAATAAATGAAGATATTAGTTTTGTAAGAAATTAATCCTTAAGTAGTTTCATCAACAAAATTAGTAGTGCCAAGTTCTTCATGAGGCAATGCAACATAATTAATGGCTTTATATTCATCCTAAAGAAGTAAAGATTCATGAGACTAGAGTAAAATTCAGAAATAAAGAGACTTTCCTATTAGAGATTGGTAAATTCAGGCTAAATTTAAAATCGATGTACAGTGTTAAGCTTTGTAGTCTTTAAGGTTCAAAGATTAAAGATGATAGCTCAACGAATCCAAAAATTCAAGTCATGACTTAAATATCCTTAACTTCACTTAGCATATTCATCTTTATTCTTGTTTTTTTTTTTCAGAAATATGATTATTGTCATTGACATATCTTCATGCATCATTTCGTTCAACTTCAATCCAGTATCCAATCAACGCAAATCACAAATCTAATTCACAATTTAATTCCAACTTCTAACTTCCAACCTATTCGCAATCACAAATGTAATCACGTTGAAAAAAATCAATTGAAAAGTGAAAACACACCCAACCAAATTAACAATCAGTTTTTAGGCTAGGTTGGGTTTAGATATGATATTATTCTAGATCTGGCTGCTACGGATGGGTAGGGGGAGAGTAGCTGATGACAATGCTATGGAGGAGGTTCAGTGGTGGCGTGGTACTCCTCGTGGAGGAGGGCTGAAGCCTAATGGAGGAGGCTCAGTGGTGGCGGGTTCATGTGGTGGAGGAAGATGACAATCGTGTGGTACGGTGGTTCGTGATTGTTCTGTCGCTAAAGAGGGAGAAGCACCACCAGAGACAAAGAGGAGAACGAGAGAGAGAGAGAGAGAATGGAGACTGTGGGATAGTGTAAGAGAGAATAGGAGTGAGTGTAAGAGAGAGAGAAAGGGAGGAAAAAAAATGCAAAGTAGCATAGTGCAAATGGGTTGGTGTGGGGGAGGTGTAAAATTTTTTAATTTTGCTAAATAGTCCATACTTTTTTCAACTTACAGTATCGGCCAGTATATGATCGGTATTTTGAATTCTGGTTGGTACCAAACGAAAACTTCCAATACCAACAATCGATACCATTAACTTTGATACTTTTCCATTTTTCGATCGATACAATACCATCCAGTATGCAACTGTATTCAAAATTACTTCCAACCCAAAAATAAAGCCAGTTAGATAGTTTTGGCCTTGCAGCATTCATCGTTGGCTAAAACTATAACCGTTTGGATTTTCTTTGAACCGTAATTGTTTAGTCAAAAGTTATGATTTACTAGCTGGATTTCAACGTTAGAAATCCCATCATCTGTGGATGGATCTAAAAAGGATTTGATGATGCAAGATTTGGTACCAAAATTAGCTATTCTCAAAAAAGTTTTGTCTGCTACACTACACTGCCCCAAGCCAAGACCAAACAACATTTAAACTTTTCTCCACAGGTTTGTCTGTTTCTTTTTCCTTTCTTCTTTTTCAATTCCCCACTCACTACAGCTGCAATGCCAATGACTTTACCTGCGTCTTAAAGCTTTCCTTTCTTTTTCTGGGAGACGTGGCTCTTGTTTTATCACTGAGACAACATGATGGAGTGGGATAATAACGAAGACCACCATCAACAGCTACAGCCACATCTACATGACAGAGACAGTCGAAATGCTAGTGTCAATGTTAATGGAAAAAATGGGAATGGCAATGGAGGAATGTTATACGTTAAGGTTATGACAGATGATCAACTGGAAACTCTCAGGAAGCAAATTGCGATTTATTCTGCAATATGTGAACAGTTGGTGGAGATGCATAAGACCCTCTCTGTCCAGCAAGATCTTGCAGGTCCTATTCTGTGCTCATGTTCAGATTCTTTTATCTTTTCCTCTGTTGTCAAAAAGAGACATCTGATACAAGTAGAATCACTCCAGATTAATTGTAATTCTAATTTTTCTGACCATGTTTAACAAAAGTTTTCCCAGTTGATTGTTTCCAAAAAATTGCTGCTTTTGACTTGCGAGAACACAGATACTTTGATCTACTTACAAATTCTGATACTGAATGTCGATTTCCTTCAGTAAATCTCATCATCATCTTTGTCCTTGTTAATTAGTTGAAAGATGATAAGATTGGCCCTCCATTGTTGTGTTAAATTTCAGGAGGCCGACTAGGTACCCTATACTGTGATCCACTGATGGCTACTGCTGGCCACAAAATTAGCGCTAGACAGCGATGGACTCCAACACCCATACAACTTCAGATTTTGGAGCGCATTTTTGATCAAGGAAATGGAACTCCAAGCAAGCAAAAGATCATAGAGCTAACATCTGAACTTAGTCAGCATGGACAAATATCTGAAATGAATGTGTATAATTGGTTCCAAAACAGGCGTGCTCGATCAAAAAGGAAGCAAGTGGTTGTGCCATCCAACAATGCTGAGTCCGAATTGGAGACACAAATTGATTCATTGAATGAGAATAAAACAAAACCAGAAATATTTCACTCCCAGCAGAACCCTTCAAGGCCAGAAGACCTGTGCTTTCGGAGCCCAGAGATAAGCTCTGAACTACATTTCTTGGCTGCGTCATCTAATCCAAGTATGTAGATAGTTGTTGGTTTACCTTCTTTAGCCATCATATAAACTGGAACTGCTGTCATACGCTAGTAATGGATGACTGACTGGAATAGTAATTATCATCTTATTACAATTTTCACTGCAACAACTTCAGTACTAATGCTTTTTCTTTGAGGCTTTGTCTTATTGTTTATAGCTTGCTCTCCTACAAAGTATTCTTGGCAAATGTTGATGAATGCATAACATAAGGGATCTTGTTTGTAAAAAGCATAGTTTAATATAATGGATAAATTGCATCATAAAAGTACATATTCCTATTTTAAAGTAGCTACAAGAAGAAATTATAAACTTTAACTACTTCCTATAATACTATACTACCTTTGAGTCAACTCGTGATGGCCTTAACTGTGAACTCTAAATAACTACTAAAGTCAATGCAGGAGATGACCACCTTACTGGAAAGATGGGGATGCCTGGAAGCTACAATCTATATGAAGAAGCAGAAGACTACGGCATGCAAGGTTGATGCTCAGTTCATCTGGTGATCCTAATTTAATTCATAAATTTAGAGAGTATTCATGGGCTTTGCAGTATAAAGACTGTTAAGCTAATGAAAATGAGAAAAGAGATAACTTGCTCTAATTGTTGTTCAGCTCTACCAACCACAACTTTACCATGCCTGGCATATCAGGATTTACTATGGCTTCATCACGATTCTGAGTTCGAAATCTCGTAACCTTTTTGGTTGGTTTGTGCTTATTGGACTTTTATCTCGTAGTTCATTCTGATGTATCCACAAAAGGACTTCAATCATTAGGATCTTTGTACTTGTGAAAACAAGGAATGTCACCGATATGCTTACACACTCCTTATTTGCTCTATATAACTACACAAGGACGTCTCCATGATCCCACCAACTCCACCATTAAGTTCAATGGCGTGTCAACGGTGGAACTGGTCGAATCAGGTGCTCCTCCATTCAGGTTGCTAAGAGGGAGGGCAAAAATAAAAAAGAAGCCTTTATGAAATTTTAAAAGTAACATAGTATAGGAGTACGGCAACTATCATAAGGACAGGAAGAAATCGTTTTAGGTGTGATGGTTGCTTATCAGTTCTCCAAGTTTGTGGAACGCTGTTCTAGTTTTCATTCTTGCAAAGGAGAATCATGAAATCACAGGAACCAGACAGCGTTTAAAGATAAAGCTGGTGCTTTTCATGGAAGAGAAAATCTTGTGAATATATGCTAATTTGAAAAAAGTGAAACTTTTATTATCCATTACCTTCAAATAAATTGCAGAATTATACACAAAATACAAGCAAAGTAGTATTCGATTATTACAAGTGAGCTATACAACAGATTGCTAACAATGAACTACAAATGTCTCTGTGGGTCAAGTCTAGAGAAAATGATTAATCATGCTGATACTTTTAACTTCTAGCAGCATTCAAACGCTTTGTGGCTCGTTCTAGATTGAGCTCCTGTCTGCGTAACTCATGGCACCACTTACTTGAATCGTTATCCAACACTCCAAGCTTGGCTATTTGTCCGTGTAATGCCTCCAAGTCGACGAGTGGGATAGTTGTCGGTCGCCCATGAGCACACTGCATAAAAAAGCTTGTTCAGTTAATCGAAGCATGTTATCTCTCTTAAAAATTGACAAGTATGGTTCCCATGGATGATCAAATTTTCAAGCTACTATTTACTTGAAAACAAAGTGAGGTCCGCCTAAGCTCTTCAACAATGAGTGCACATTCTGATGGTAGCAAAGCATCTCCAAACATGATGGCACCTAGCAGAAGATAGCAAGTAAACAAGGACAATTTCATCAACACAAGTTCTAACGTCCAGAACAAAATACCATGTTCAGAAATGGGTGAAGGAAAAGAGAAACAAAATCTGTCAATGGAGGATGAAACATACCTCTGCATGCTTTAAAATTGAGGACTCGAAGAACAGCTGGTGGCATAGATGAAGAACCATCTGTATCGGCAAGCTAAAGATTGGAATAGAATCAGAATTGGAAACTTAAAACACTTAAAAGGAGAAAGAGGACAAAAAGAGGGCAGGACATAGAAACCACCCATATCAACATGGGACCGGACGGTGTGGTGGGGGTGAAGGTCCCATCTTACCTGTTGAAGAAATTCCACAAGGTCTCGGTC
The DNA here is from genome assembly GCA_025531955.1 of Erythroxylum orinocense. Classification (NCBI taxonomy): domain Eukaryota; kingdom Viridiplantae; phylum Streptophyta; class Magnoliopsida; order Malpighiales; family Erythroxylaceae; genus Erythroxylum; species Erythroxylum orinocense. Next base: position 19,965,566 of record JANZLX010000211.1, on the reverse strand, counting down.
TGATAAATTGACTCCTAAAATGCAGGGAACCTGCATGTAAACAGCTCCTTACAGAAGGGTAACAAGAAACAGAAATGAACATTTTATGTAAAAGTGAATATACAAAATAGACTATTCATTTTTGTACAACAGGATACTCAAACATAAAGAAAGCAGTGCTTTACCGCAATTAGTTTGACAGCAATTGGTTGCTGGTGAAGCAGATTCAGATTCCTGTCGAGTGATTACATTAGTAAAACCATAATATCAAAAGTAAAGATAATAACTTATTGAGAAAATAGCGGCCAAATCACATATGGTGATTCAAAGAACAAAGATAACTATTTGACATATCTCCCAGTACATGGACACATCACATTATTCCAGTTCATTCCAGTCAATCTCAAACTACTGAAAGAGTTAATAACAACTCTGCAGTATGAAGGCAGATGTTAATGTTGGTGCAGATATAAGCGAAATGATTAATGGAGAAAGAGACTACTTTGTGAAGGTTGCAGCACTTTGAGCTTCACTATTGCAAATCCAACCCCAACCTCTTACTTGTTCAGCATAATTATGCAATAGTTGAAAACCCATTTCAGGAAGTACCTGTTGAAGTTAACAAACTCTTAAATAAAACCAGTTCACAGCAGTGAACACAAAACCTCACATGTTATAGGAAAGAAGTATACCAGCTCTTCTTCAGCATCCAGATAGGTAATTGTCTTTTCTTGACCAGATAGTACCTAAAAATTCATTAGCCTTTGAGTTGTAGCACGCATCATTCTACAAGATCATATACAAAATCATGCTTACCTTTTGACGAAGTTCTTCTAATCGAATTCTTTCATCTGCAGCATGCTGTAGGATAAGGCCCATACTGTAAGTTATTAGTGCTGCCAAAACTAACTTAATGACACTTCTCTATCTTCTATCTGCACATGTTTCATGCCTATGGACTCAATTATATCTACACAAATAAAGTCACTTGGATGTGTACAGTTTTGCAACTTAAACTGTACTGAATAGCCAGTAAGGATTTTTTTTCCTTCTGACTAGGACAAAATTTCCCAATGGCGAAGTAAATGTACATTGATCCACCAAAAATTCTCAAGATCATAATGTCTGCTTTCATAGGATGTACATTTTATTTTCCGATGGAATGAAGTAAATCACTTTTAGATGAAGGAAACTTGTTATTGAGAAAGGAAACAAGAGCAAAGGAAATCGATGTCAACAAGAAGCAAAACACTGCTAATTTACCTGATCTATGACAGAAAGTGTCTTGCCAGCCACAATTGGGATGAATTTCTTGTCCACCTGCTGAAGAACCTTGGCATCATCTAGGTAGTTTCTATGGATTGACCCTGGAACTAATGAATTGCCAGCAAGATGTAAGAATCCTGAAGAGATGTCAAGTATATCATGCTGACTATCCATGTTACGTGATGCATTGTTATCCTGCACAAATTGGGTGAGGAATATATCAATTATTGATAAAAACAAGTTGACAAGGCATTGAAAATTTTACACATAATCATAACACGAAGCAGATAGCCATCAAATTTGTGAGAATACTCCACTGCAATTTGTTGGAAGTTATTCCGCCATTTGGAGTCAACAGTTATTGTCTCCTTAGTATTCCCTGACACAAAGTATGAAACATGGAATTAGTAGTGAATTTAAATACCCATGTACACCAGTTCACTACAGGCACATTTATCCATAACGTATATACCCTTGCAACTTGACACATGCCCAAGCACTGTTCCCATAACATAACCATAACCCTCAAATCTTAGTTCTTGATCCAAATAGTAATTCTTAAAAGGTGGTCGAATTACCTTCGCCCGGACAATCACTATCCTGGGTGAATCGAAGCTGCTGAAATTTTTTGTTGTTTTGAATATTCTCCATGTCTGCTACAATGCCTGTAAAGTTATTTGTACAGGGTCTGAAAAGTGTCCCAGCGACAGATTGATTAGCATTTTGCATGTATCAAAAGAGCTTGATCAAGAGAAATAAAGAACATTCAAGTACCCGGAATTGAACTTTGGATCCTCATGATATGGCTGCAAATGCAGTTTCAATTCCTTAGCTTTTGTAGCGCAAGCAGCTATGCAAGTTGGATTATACCTATGTGTCATGACATGACACCCAATTTCAGAAACATCATCAGGAGAAGTAGAGCCGTCATGAAACAGTTGATTCATCTCTTTTCCAAATTCCGTTATTGAATAGTGGTTTAAGGAGATAAGCCTCCTCTTTTTACAGTAAAATGGTGGAGCTGAATGGCTTCTTTTCCGTTGCTCTGTGTGAGCATGATCTTGTACTGAACAATGATCTCTTGATTGATTTCTTTTGCTTCCTTGCTTTTCATTACTTTTCTGTACTTTGGAATATGGCTCCAAAAAAGAATATTCTGCCTTGCCTAAATCAAGCGATAAATGAGAATGCTCCAAAGAGAGCTCATCTAAGATGGGACTTTGATGAGATTCACACCCTTTTTGATTGTGAGCATTATACTTGGAACCAAAGACATCATCTCTCCAACTTAAGTCATTTTCTTTGTTAGGACTCTCTGACAGAATATCATAACTAGATTCATGCTCATTTTCTTCACTGTCAAAAAAGTTCCAATACTCTTGCCTGATTCCCGATCTTGAACTCCCTTTAAAAGATTTTCCAAGTGGATTGTCTTCAATACCCCAGACTGCCTCTTCAAATAAGCCTTCAATAGGTACCAGATGTTTGGCATATGCTTTCTCATGCAATGATAATGATTTATCTGAAGAACAAGAAGGAATGAAATCTGAAGTTATATCAATATCCATAAAGTTCATGGGATACCATTGAGCACAGAATGCTGTATCCTGTTTCAAAATCCTATGAAGTTCAACAAAACTTGTATTACAGGAATCAATTTCAACCAAGTATTCATCTTCATCGGTGAAAAAATGCCTTCTTTTGGTATTAAAGCTATCAACCTGAGATTTAAAACCCTCCTTGCTTCTAATCAGATCCCTATTCAAAGGAAAGCTTCCCTGGGATGAGCAACTTTCTAAGAAAGATGTTTTATCATTCCTTGTAGCCTCTCCATCATTAACGTCAATGTGACCTAAAGAGAATGAATAACTAACAGATTTGGCACCAGATTCAATGTTTGGGGATCCTTCCTCCCACTCTGATCTTAAAAGGGGGCCCTCTGTAGTGTCACAGAATCTTTCCCTGGTAGTAAACATGTCTTCCAAAAAATAGCCATCTTCATCTAACATTTTGTTATCAGATATCAAAAGATTTCTATTACTCCTTTTGGTCAATCTGGGCATGGTATCACAAGGGGGACCATTCAATGATGGCAAAGAAAGATCACTTTGGCAAGCCCGTCCCATTTCAGATTGTTGTCCTTTGGGCCCTGAAAGGTCATGTTGAAATTCATTATATGAAACTTCACCATAACCCCTGTTGAGTTTTTGCTCAAAACCCATGGTAGAAGAGGCAGAAGCAAGGAGAGAAGAGGACAGATCATTCTGAATGCTGCACTTCCTTGCGGCAAATTCGAAGTTCTCAGCTGTTTCTGCATAAGAATGTTAATAAAATGGAAGGGCAATTCAGCTGTCATAGAAACCAAACAATTCTTAGTTGTTCATATATTATGAATCACAAACATATCTAACATTATTGTCAGCACAGTTTGTAGATAAGTTAAAACATATCAAAACTGGCATGAAGATGTCATAGTATCAACTTCTTTACAGAATTCAGAGTGAGTAGCTTGGCAATGCATTGGACATTTTTCTGATGCAATACCATCAACTTCTTTACACATTTCATCTTCCAGAACTGTATCAGTTACATGACTTGACAAATCCCGTTGTTTTAAAAGGTAAAGCATAACTAAATATCAGAAACCAATAGAGATAGATTAGCCAGTGACATAGAGGAACACAAAGATGTCATACCTTGAGTAATGCTGTTCTTCCAATGATTCTGAATCGCCTTCTCAATGAAGTTAAGGATAGGAACCCAGTCCTGCTAAACAATGTTATGAGAAAGCTGATGGCAGTAAAAAAGGAAAACAACCCATTCCTCAACACTCAATAATTGTGTACTGATGATGCAGAGGGCCAAAATTTTGAAGAAAGAACATGAAAATTGGAATTTCTCAAACATTCCAAAGTTTAGTTTGCAGTTAAGCGGAAGCTGGTTACTGCTTAAAAGAATTGAAACTCTAAAAACTTGATAGAAGCTTCATCTGTTTTATTCTTTTTTTTGGGGGGGGGGGTGGTGGGGGTGTGGTGATAGAGGCTATAGATGTGGAGGATCAAGTCACAAAAAAGATTCAAGAAGAAATTACTATTATGAGGAATTAAAATTGGCAGTCAAACAAGCAGAATATTACCTTGAATTCAACATATGTCTTTGATGGCTCAAAGATTAAATCATACAAAGACGAAGGGCAACATAGATTTACGATATATGATGGAAACGCATGAGGTCTACTTCTCTTTCCTTTTTGTGATAAGCTTCTACACTTATCCAGATGCTCAAACCTAGCAGCCAATTCATTTAGCAACTTGTGTATTGGACCTTTGCAGACGAATCGTGAGTTGATATCTGTCAGCATTAAGGTTAAGCTACAAGGTTATTTACCAAAGAAAAAAGGTTAAGCTACAAGGTTTACACAAAAAAATTTCTCCCAATAAGATTCAATAAGTGAAGCATTGAGTAGATTGTTGAAGGTTATTCAAGGAAGGATACAGATGTATTGAAATGCCTGCAAAAATGAACTCTATATAAATTAGAACCAGCAAACAGAAAAATAAATGTACAAAAAACACCATAGAAATGAGTCAATGACAACCAAAAATAGGAAATTATATGTTGAAACACAAAAAGAGAGGACAACTAAAATAGAACTCAAACCTTGTCTGCAAAACCATCAAGAGGACCCCACATATAGCCTGAAAGCTTCAGCACACCATTCCTAACAT
>JANZLX010000211.1:19942502-19952728 GCA_025531955.1 Erythroxylum orinocense | reverse complement strand
CACGATTAATAGTTTCTAGGAGAGGTTAAAGAACAACAAATTAATAAAATATACTTGCTTAGGGTTTAGGCCGAGATTGAACCGAAGAACCGGGTCCCTACCAAATTTCTCATTCTTATCATTTTGTTGAATGTTTTCTTTACTTTATTTTTATTATTTTATTTTATTTTATTTTTTATTTCAAAAATCCAAAACTCCCCTTTTAGTGTAAACATCGGTTATTTTTATTTCAAAAACTTTACACGCACTCTCTGTGGGATCGACCTAGACTTACCACTCTACAATAGTAGTCTAGTAATTTTAATTTTGATTAGCGTTACAACGTTCGGTCAGTGGGCCGACGGTGTTGGTTGCGACAGAGGGAGGACAGGGGAGGCAGCGAATGTAAGCGGCGTGGACGACGCGACGGAGGTGAGCGGCGAGACCACGAGAGGACGACAGACGGACGGACGAGAAGAGGAAGACTCGAGGAGACCACCGGAGTCCAGATCTAGACCAGGGAGGGGCGGCGACGCGGCGTGAGAGAGAAAACCGGTGAGATTCAGGCGGCGGAGGGATAGACGGAGGGCGACAAAGAAGAGAGAAGAGATGTGGGCGACCGAAGGTCGGGGGGTAGTTTTTTTAGGGTTAATTTTTGGTTATTTGCAAATTAGTCCCTAAGTTTTCTAAATTTTGCGGAATTGGCCGGATTTTTTCGGTATCTGTGGTATCGGTCGAATTTTTTACTTGGTACATTTGTTCCCATTACGGTACCGGATCCCGTCCGGTATGAAACAGTATTCAAATTATTGGTCAGATGCAATGACACAGAATAGGCACACAAAAAAGGGACCAGATCCCTTTTTCGTGTCTGTAGTTAACAAATAAGTGAATGTAATCTTAGCCATCCAGCTCGATCACTTGCCAAGCTCAAATTCTTGAAGGAAAATTTAACTCATCATTTTGATCAGAACCCATTAGTAATTGTCATCGAAGTTTTGAACTTTGAACGAAGCAGAAGCAATTCGATTGAATAATAGGCCAAAACAGGACCAAGAGAAGATGAAATTGAAGAGAGTCAAGAATCTGGGGTTGACCTTGAAGGGTATAGTAGATCCGTCACTGGGACATGAAAACAAAGGTTGGCACTTGCAAAACAGGAGAAAATGAAGCACATCCCTCGTAATCATCTAACATATAAGAAAAACGTTTAATGTTTGTAAGAGTCAAATTACTAAAAAACTGAATATCCGCTTAATTTATTTGTAATAAATTTTATTATAAAAATTAATTAATTTTTATAAACTTAAAATAAATAAATAAATTATTATTTTATATTCTAATTATTTAATTAAACTCTCAATTCTTCAAATTTCTTTCTTTAATTTTATTTTAAGTTCTTAAATATTATTATGTACTCATTTTATAATAATATTAAACTTTTAAATTTTTATTTTGTCAATTTAATTTTTCAACACTATTTTTAGAACATTAAAAAAACATAAACTTGTTTAGACTGTCTCATTATTTTTCTACATTCATATCTATACTTGGCTTGAATCCTATACATATATGTATATATGGCACATGAGGCATGGTTTGATTTCCCTACAGAACAGAATTTCTTCCTCTCCCACCACCTCTCGTCCTCTCTTTCTTTCTAACCCTAAAATATTCACTCGCCGTTTCTCTCTCTGTTTCTTGCCCCACACCGACATAGGAAACAAGCGATCAGGTACCCTTCTATTGAAATTCAACTCATTTATGCGTATCGCTGCGTATAATTTTTTAGGTGGCTTTCTTGAATTCATGTGAAAGCCATAGACACTCTGTCAGATTTGTATAATTATAACGAATCCAACTTCTTGCATTATAGGATTGCCCCTCTGTTTTGCTTTGATTATCCGGTTTGCTTGATCGAGATTGTAGTGTCAATAAGGAGAATTCAAAGGCATGTTCAACTGTGGACAATTTAATTGACTTAGTTTCATGCTATAAAGTTTTGAGCTTTATTTCGCTTTTGATCTTTTTCGGTTGCTGGTGGCTATATTTCCATCCGTAACTTTGGTTTCGTTGTCAGCGAATGCTGAATTGCAAGAGTTGTACAGTTTTTTCATTTAACCTTGAAAGTTTGTGAGATGACGCTTGAATTCTTGTTTAGTTAGTTAATTGACTCTATAGTACAAGTCGAAGTCGCAAACTTGAAACTATCTTGTTTTGCGATCGATGAAATGACAGAGGATACAGGGTTTTAGCGGATTTGGCTTGTGGAATTGTTTCTGGTTGATAAATAAATGTTAAATTGATGAATTGTCAATCTGTTTCTCATAGTTGTGGAACCGATTTTCGGTTTAAGAAGAAATTGGTTTGGATTCTTCATTTTTATCTGAACTAGGGTTTGGCTGGAAGTTTCATGTTGGATTGTGATGCCTTTTCATCGTTCCTGCAGAATGTAGCTGAAGCAGTGGCATTAACCCTTGACAGTTTGAATTGCTTGATCTTAGGAGATCAAAAGATAGAAGAGCAGTAATGGAAGCTAACTTATGTGATGTAAATCACCTGGGCGCTGATGTTCTTTTGCCTCCACGAAAGCGGCTGCTTGCTGGATTCAAGAGACAGACTACTGATGGTGGTGCTGCGTTGCATTCTCCTGTAGTTGCGTCATCTTCATCCTCAGCATCATCCTCTTCTCTATCTCTTCATTCACAATCTCCACGTCCTCCTTCTCCAACCCCTTGCTCCCCGTCTTCCGTTGAGTTTCAGAACCGTCTTAAGAATCTGCTAAGTTCTCATTTTAGTAACAGTCGTAATCTTTCCCCTGAGCAGATTGTGGAGGCCTCAAAATTAGCTGCAAATGCTGCTACCAAGGCTGCAGAGGCTGCAAGAGCTGCAGCTCAGGAGAAAGCTATTTTTGCGGCAGAAGCTGTGACAACTGCTAAAAGTGCTTTAGCCTTAGTTGCTTCTTTTCCTGAAGAGACAACTGCAAAGGAGAAGTACCTGAAGAAAAATAAACTTAAGAAGCATGTCCAGGTTCAGGTTTTGTATGAAAAGCACCAACCAGTTGAGAATTACAGAGATGATGAAGAATTTGCCAGAAAGTTGCACCAAGTCATTAACAGTTCCCCTAGAATTTCAAAGAACTCCTCAAGTTCTGACTTGAAGGGGCGGAAAGTTAAAAAGCCTAAAACTTCCTTAACTTCTGAGAGAACTAGGGTTTCAAATGGAAGTATAGTGTTTGGAGCAAACCCATCTTCAGTTTGCAATGGGCTTGCTGTAACTGGTGAAATGGAATCCGAGGATTCTATCCGTGAAGTGTACACAAGTAGAGCTGATGAAAAAGATTCAAAGTATGAAAACTGCAGTCAACAAGACATGGATAACGGAGAAGCAGAATCAAGTCAGTTGAAAGACAGAACCTTGGGAGAGTCAGGCTCGCCCGGTAAAAAGAGGGGAAGACTTAAAATGAAGAAGTTGCCATTAAGCGATTGTAACCATAGGGATCAGGCAAATCCCAAGGAAGATAGTTTTCCTAGATGCCATTCATTGACAGATAAGGACATGAATAATTCAACCACTCGTAATAAGCCTTTGTTCCTTTCAGAGCCTTCTGCTGATAATCTGATGCCAATTGATGCTGCACCAAGGCGGAAGTGCCAGGAGTTTAAGGCACCTGCATGCGTCAAACAAAATAAACTCACGCTTTCATAAATGCCCCTGGGAACGGCTGATGATTGTGATAGTAGTTTTGTTAGGATCCCCTTTTTTATTTGATTCATCTTCTCGCTGATCTTTGGTTTTGTAATGAAGTTGAACTAATTAAATTGTATATTTTGAAAGTTTTACTGCTTTGCTTCCATCCCCATACACCATCAATTCCCCCATGTATGGAATTATAATAAAGAAAGGGATTTGTTGAAACTTAAAACACCATTTCGGTTTATTCTTTGTCTCTTCTGCTTTTCATCTTTATGATAATTTGGATTTAGACAAAGCTTTATCATATACATATTTATTTAATAAATAAAATTCAGATAATATCTATATGTTGTCTTAAATCGTGATTAAAGAAACGATTCTTAGGTTTGAAATCTCTAAAAATTGTTATGTTTTGATAATATTTAGGATGAGTAATTAATACAAGATTTAAATATAGTTGAATTATTAATATAAGATTTATCATAATAAAGTAATTAGAAAGAATTATTTATTATTTTAAATTAACATTAATTTGAAAAATTCTCAATCAATATTAGATGACACTCAAAAATAATAATTAATTATTATTATTAAAGAGTTAAAATGATTGAGTTCAAGTAGATTAAATGGTAAATCTTTATTTTATGTATAAAAAGTTAGTGAAAATAACTTTGAATTTAAAGTGATTACTACGTATTATTATAAATAAATTTTAATTTATAGAAATGAATTATTTAATTATCAAAATATTTAAGAACTTAATGGTCTCATATAATAAATGGTTAGATGAAAAATAAAAGATAATCTAATTAAGTTAGACATAGTTGTAAAATTTTAAAAATTTAAAGTAAAATATTTAATTGAATAAGAATTAATACTAAATATTAAAATTTAATTAGAATTATAAAGATTAAGTTATGAATCCAAACTTATAATAGGTGAAAGATTTAACGAAACTAATAATATCACATGCACACCTAAAAGAGAAAATACCCAAATTGCCACAGCAACACCTGCTTGTATGCAAAGCCTGCTTTGGGTAGTTCGACGACTTCCACAGAAAGGACGTTTACTTGGAAGAAAAGGGACGTATGGACAAAGAGCAACTCTAGCTCTCCTGGGCATGATTGGTAGCGTTTGGAGTTTAGACGAAACATGGTAATGTAGTAGTTAGGTTTCAAATAGCAAATTCTGCAACAAGTTGCTCACACTACACCACCAATTCTTTTCCTGTCATACTCCTTGCGTGATGGATCAGTGCAAATAAAGGAGATTTTTTTGTAATGATGGCTGTTTTTTCCTGTAAAACCTAGTGGATGGTGGTTAAGAAACTTTCCAGGATGAAAGCAATTTTTTTCCTTTTCAATAAATAGTCTCGAGTCTTGAACAAAATCATCTTTACAGGCTCATAAAGGAGGCATTTAACAAAACTGAACCAAAATGAGCATCAATGTCCAAGCAAGAGGAGAACAACAAGAATTCATTGATTTTTTTGGGATTCTAAGAAAGAAGACTCATTCTCTTGTCCAAGGAATGGGTCCTGAGAATCTATGCAGACGCCCAAAAGTTGTAAATTTTGAGGGGACTTGGAGATTTGCTGATTTTGGATTTGTCCTTTTATGGCCTGGAGAAATTATGACGCAACAGATGCAGATTATCTCTTTTTCTTTTCGTAGATTGAATAGGATGTCATTAAAAACAAGAAGACATTTGTCATAAATGATATTGGGGTATCCATTTGGTGCAGATGTAATGTAATTATTTGATTAGTAACAAGAAGCTTGCTTGTTATGTCTCCCGGCTGGTAGTCCCCGTCCTTCTCTCGTGCCTTAATACAATCTGCAAACTATTGGGGGTGGGTCACTCTTAAGTGGAGCTTAAAGCCTAAATATAAAAGGAGTTTTAAACCCTAAAGAGTTGTTGAGAAGAGAGTTTCAGTCGGAAGAGAAAAAAGAGGGAAAAGAGAGAGAGAAGAAAATTTTTGTTTTTTCTCCAGTTTTGTGCAGTATTCTTCTAACCTCCGATTGTATGGTGATTATTTTAACAAGAGGTTCCTCTCTCGTTGTTCTTCATTCTGAACAGTGGAGATTAGATTTGAAGGTCTCCAAGGTGCCCTAATCTTCAATCGAAGTTGCTGAAATTTTAAAAGTGATATTGCTCTTAACTCTTTGATTCTTTCATCTTGTTGATGATTATTGTTGTATTTTTTAGTTGAGTGATGACTCTAGTTATATCTAGAGGTGAAAAACTCTTTATAACTTGATTGATGATAGTAGAGTTTTTCTTTACTGGACCAAGTTCCGTAATTTTTTCTTTCTCACATTGAGGGAAGTTTTCCACGTAAAAATTAATTGTGTTATTTATTTCTTGCTGCTTACGTGCATTGGTGAGTTTGTTAGCTGTTGTTTTTCTTTATTGGTTGTGATTATTCACACAGGAAAAGGTTTATTGGTTCTGGTTTGTTGTCGTTGCATGACCGACACCTCCTTTCCCAACAAGTGGTATTAGAGCTTTTTGGTTCGGGATATTTGTGGTTGTGGTGAACAATGAAAGTTGTTAACACTAGTAGGATGGTTACTTTGAATGGCTCCAATTATGCTCTTTGGAAGGGCAAGATGGAGGATTTGCTTTATGTGAAAAATTTTGACTTACCAGTATTTGTCACTGAAAAGCCTAATGATAAATTGGGTAAATAATGGACTCTGATGCATAGACAGGTATGCACATTATCTCAAATGGGAAATTCCAGTTCGGAGCTTGAATAATTGGGGCTGAAACTAGCTTCTCTTTTAATGTATCAAATGCTTGCTGGCAAGCCTCGTCAAACTCAAAAGTGACATCCTTTTGCAAGAGTCTACATAAGGGTTGAGTGATCTTCGAGAAGTCCTTTATAAAGCGTCGGTAGAAACCTGCATGGCCAATGAAAGAACGGACTTCCTGCACACTCGCGGGGTAAGGTAAAGACTTAATGACATCTATTTTGGCCTTATCTACCTCAACACCCTATGTAGAAACAATATGCCCCAAAATAATCCCTTGGTCAACCATAAAATGATATTTTTCATAGTTAAGAACAAGATTAGACTCTAAGCATCTTTCTAAAACCTTGGTAAGATTTGTCAAGCACTCATCAAAAGAATTTCCATAGACTGTAAAGTCGTCCATAAAAACTTCTATGATATTCTCTACGTACTCTGAAAAAATACTTACCATACATCTTTGAAACGTTGCTGGGGCATTACAGAGTCCAAATGGCATCCGTCGATAAGCGAAAGTTCCAAATGGACAGGTGAATGTCGTCTTTTCTTGGTCCTCTGGTGCGACTGGAATCTGGTAGAAACCTGAATATCCATCAAGGCAACAATAATGAGTTCTACCAGCTAATCTCTCAAGCATTTGATCAATAAATGGGAGTGGAAAATAGTCTTTTCTAGTTAATGTATTTAACTTTTTGTAATCAATACAAACCCGCCACCCATTTTGAACCCAGGTAGGCACCAACCCACCATTATTGTTCTCTACTATGGTAATACCCGTTTTCTTAGGTACTACCTGAACTGGACTTACCCACTTGCTATCCGAAATCGGATAAATAACACTAGCATCCAAAAGCTTCACTATTTCTTTTTTGACGACCTCCATCATAGGTGGATTAAGATGCCTTTGTGCTTCTCTACTTGGCTTGCTGCCTTCTTCAAGCAGGATCTTGTGCATACATGTGGAGGGACTTATCCCTTTTATGTCAGTGATAGTCCATCCAATTGCACTCTTATAATCTTTGAGAATCATAACTAACTTTTCTTCCTCCTCCGTAGTGAGTTTATTGGAGATTATCACGGGAAGGGTTTCTATTTCACCCAAAAATGCATACTTTAAGTGCTGGGGCAGTGGCTTTAACTCCAAATTTGGGGCCTGCATAACAAAAGGTAAAAGAATAGAGTGAGATTTAGATAAGTTAAAAGAAGGGGCACTACTCATCTTTGGTTCTTGCATCTCTAATGCAAGTACCACTTCACGCAACTCTTCCTCCATCATAAACTTCTCTTCAAGCTTAACAAGGCTGCTCGAATATAAACATTTGTAAAGCACCACCTTAAGTTTATCAGCATCACTTAAATCAAAAGTTTTTTCAATCACTGATTCAATAACATCAGTGCTGAAAACAGAAGAAACATCATTAGGAAATTTCATGGCATCATAAACATTAAAGTTAATCATCTCACCATCAAATTCCATGGTCAATGTCCCATCATGAACATCTATCTTTGCCTTAGTAGTGCTGAGAAAAGGCCTTCCAAGAAAAATATCAGATGAAGTAGAGGATTTATCATCCTCCATGTCTAAGACATAGAAATCTACTAGAAAAAATAAGTTATGAACCTGAACTAAAACATCTTCCAACACTCCTTTAGGTTAAACTACCGACCTATCAGCAAGGATAATAACTACCTCTGTTTCTTTTAAAGGACCAACATTTAAGGACAAATAAATAGAATAAGGCATTATGTTTATTGATGCTCCTAAATCACACATAGCCCTTTTTATCCTTACATTCCCAATTTTGCAAGATATGGCAAACATGCCTTTGTCTTTGCACTTCTGAGGTAAATTCCTTTGAAGAATAGTAGAAACATTTTCTCCCATATTTATTTTCTCATACCCGGTTAATTTCTTTTTATTTATGCACAACTCTTTAAGAAATTTCGCATACCTGGGTATGTGCTTGATTGCATCAAGCAGTGGAATATTTATTTCCACCCTCTGAAATGTGTCAAGGAAATCTTTCTCTTCTGCTTCCTTTTTAGACTTAGCTAGTCTTTGAGGAAAAGGGGGCTGGACTTTCAAAATCTTTAGTTTTTCAGGTACAACACCATTTGATGGCTCCATTATCTCCACTTCATCCTCTGGCGCTAAGTTATGCCCACGTTTTTTTGTAGCTGGAATTTCCAGCTCCTTTCCGCTTCTCAAGGTAATTGCATTAGCATTTTGTTTGGGTTCACTATGGTTTGAGATGGCAATTTTCCTTGAGACTCTAATTGCTTAATGAAGTTGCTAATTGACTAACTTGGTTCTCTAAGTTTTGGATGCTTGTTCATGTCTCCTAATGAAATTGCACTGTATTAGTTGCAAGTGTTTTCACAATGTCTTCAAAAGACATATCTGAGTTTGAGGAACCTTATTCAGGTGGGGCCATCGGTCTATTCTGAAATTTTTGGAAATTTGAAGGTCTAGGTCCATAGCCAAAATTTGGATGATCTTGCCATCCCGAATTGTAAGTGTTTGAATATGGATCGTATTTCCGCTGAGGTGGACTTGAAAAATTTCCAAAAGTATGGGCTTGTTCTTGACCATCTTCTTGCAAAGTTGGACACATGTCTGTAGGATGTCCAGTATAGGCACATATTCCGCAGGCTTTAAGTTTTTGTCTATTACCTACAACCAAATTCTGAACCAAAGATATCAATTGGTTAACTTTATTTTCTAGAGAAGAAACATTTACCTCATTGACACGTCTTGAAGGTTCTTGACAAGACCCAATTGTTGAGAATTGGATGCCATTGTAGAGATCAACTCTTTTGTAGTTTAAGGTGTTTTATTCTCAATTGCTCCACCGTTGGCTGCATCCATCATTTGCCTCTCCATAGGCAACAACCCTTCATAAAAATACTGAATCAAAGCCTAATATGAAATTCCATGTTGAGGGCAACTTGCACATATCCTCTTAAATCTCTCCTAATACTCATGGAGAGTTTCATTATCCTTTTTTCTACTCCCACAAATATCTCTCCTTATACTAGTAGCTCTTAAGGCAGGAAAGAATTTATCTAAGAACACTCTTACCATGACAGTCCATAACGTAATGGATCCAGAAGGCAAAAAAAACAACCATTCCTTTGCTGCATCAACTAAAAAGAATGGAAAAGCTCTTAATTTAATTTGGTCTTCAAATATTCCTTGAGGCTTCATTGTAGAGCAAACTATATAAAATTCCTTAAGATGTTTATGAGGGTCCTCATTTGGCAAACCTCTGAAAGTAGGCAATAGATGAATTAAACCTGATTTAAGCTCATACGCCGCTTCCAAAGCTAGGTATGCGATACAAAGAGGTGGTTGATTAACAGGGGGCATTGCCAACTCCCTTAACGTCCTCTCTTCTACCATCTCTTCTTCTTGTTCAGATGCACTGAAATTTTCTGAAGGTTTCAGGATCAATTACCTCTTTTGGCTTTGAGGTAGTTGATAGAGAAAATTGCATTTTCTATTTTGTTTCTTTCCTCAATCGTTTAGTTGTCTTCTCTATCTCAATGTCATACTAAAGTTCACCTGTATGATCAGATCTGGGCATTAAAGAATAAAATTAATTAGCGCTAGTCCCCGGCAACGGCGCCAAAAATTGGTAGGTGTCGAATCCACCAATTAAAAATATATCCTACTACTAAGTTACAAAATGATTGTAGAAAATGGCAAGTAAGGTCGAATCCACAGAGACTAGAGATTAATAATATTCTTTTAAAAACTAGAAGCATTTAGTGAAGACAAATAAAAATGGG
>JANZLX010000211.1:19818942-19844314 GCA_025531955.1 Erythroxylum orinocense | reverse complement strand
AGCTACAACTTTTATGTAGACCACTTACTGTAATTCAGACTACATCAGTACAGCGATTGGTCTCAAAGCAGTACACAAAAACTTACCCTTAATAGCATTTTTTAAAAACAAAGCAAAAATAACCTTATCTTCGGAAGATCATAACTTTCAATCCTGATATCGAAAAATATCATACGTTATGGCGATAGAAAGCTCTCAACAAAAGATACAAGTTTCATGAAGATCATTTTATCAAATTCAGCCTAAATCAACCCAACGAAAATTCATGAAAGTTTCAGCTTAAAAAGTCAACACTATTATTATTCATTTTCAAAAAGTCAGACTTTCAATTCCCTATACTTTAACACTTTCACTATTTATTTCTTGCTTTTAACTTCCATTAACTCAAAATATTCACTCTCAAATTCATAACACATACATATTTCCTCAAAACCTCAAAGTCATCAAAAACCAGAAGAAGAAAAAAATCACTCTTTTCACATCGTTTCTATTAAAGCTCAAAACCACCCATAACATATCCATATACCCAAAAACACTAATTTCATATTGCTCATACTAACCTTACTCAAATAGCACATTAAACACAATCATTTCAATTTTTGCATTTTTTTCTTTGTACATGCATAATTTACCCCGAAATTCTCCTTTAATTGTCATTTAATAATTTTACATTTTAAAACAAGGATCGGGGTCCAACAATGTAACCTCAATATGTGCTAAAATCCGAATGCACAATTTCATTATCACACACACGTGCTGAAGACATTCTCCAAAAACTTCATTTGAGACCTTCATGAAAAAAAATCTCAGTAAAGTAACTATTGTGCGTCACCGGATACTGAACCGACCTCCTGAGACACGTCAATCTCATGTATCTCCCTTATGGCAAGTTCATTGCACGAAAATTCACTCAAAAATGGCTTCAGAATGTCTTAATTCCTGTTTCCAATGAATTATCATGCAATCCCAAACACTGAAAATGAGACCCGAGACACGATACCTCATGCATCTCCCTCATACGTAGTCTGAAGCATGAAAATTCAATCAAAATTGGATTCAAAATACCTTAATTCCTTTTTCTAGAGTTAAATCTTAATTTATTACATATGTAATAAATCCAGAAAAATAGAAAAAGGTTACTTTATAAATTTCCCGAACCCGGAAATTGACCCAAAACACCCCGGGGTACTTTACGGGAAATTTGAAATTTTTAGGGTTTTTTTTTAAGTGTACTGTAGCTTGTCTGTACGGCTGACGTCAGTCACCGACGTCATTGCTGACGTCGATGCGCGTGACGGAGAGCTGCTCGTGCGATGCACGCACGAGACCAGACAAGCGTCCCAAGCGTTTGGCGCGTGTGTCGCACGCACCCCCAGCGCAAGACGCGCGCACACTGTGAGGCATGTGCAGGTGGCGCGCATCCGCGAGGCCATGTGTGCGCTGCGCACGCGCCCGCCGTTCCCACACTGTCGCCTCGTGAGAGCGTGAGCGCGCGTGTGTCCTCCGTCTACTGGAGCTGCATGTCGACGCGTGTGGCACGTACGCGGCTCCTACACACGCTCGACGGTCTTCTTCCCCTCCGATGCCGAGGGAATTTTCGATGTTCCAGAAGCTCATTTTTCGCTCTGTTCAGCCCATTTTCGACCCGTTTTTTGTAGTTAGCCTTATGTATACCACTTTTACGCAATTATATACGCAAAAAAAAACTGGAAAGCGAATCAAAAACAATGAAAAATCAAATAAGATAAAAAACCAAAAAACCTCCATTTTCGGCAATCCGATCATGTAACCGCTCTAACACCACCTGTTAGTATGTAGTGGGTTCTTTATTACGTACCCCAGGGTCCTATGAAAGGATAAAAAACGAAGGTAATGCAGAATACCTAGATTTCGATTCCATCTTTGATTCCGATGTCGATTACGAGCTCTAAACGACTCCGAATCTCCCGAGACTTTCAGTGGAAAGTGCTCATCGACTCACGGGCAAAGTCTTTCTACAGTTTCCCCAAATCCCGAGCTTCCTTAACGGGTCAGGAACCTTATACTTGAGAATCCTTTGCTTGAGTAGCTGCAAGAGACCTTACCTTATATAGCTTCCATACTGGGCTTCCTCATACAAGGCCGATATGGATCCGGTCCACACTAATCGAGACCCATTTTTCTTCCGGACTTTGACCCATTAATCTAGATCATTTATTGGGTCACTTTAATATCTTTATCTGGATCAAACGACGTAGCTTAACCATTACTTTATTTAAAAATAAAAAATTATAATTAATATTGTCCAACTTTATGAGACATTGACAAAATTACCCCTAAGGACAAAAATGTCTTACAAGTTAGAGATGGAAGTTGCATAAATTTTGTTTAAAATTAGAAATTAGCCATATCAGCCGATTTCATGATCATTTTGACAAAATTTATGGTGTTGAATGCTCTTTATTCTTAAATTTGTTGAGGCAAGTGCAGGTTAAACCGACTGACAGAAAGGAGGCATACATCTGACTGGAGCATTCAGTAGTGGCTAAACTAGGCCTTGAAATATTATTAATAGCCCAAGTGTTGAACTTGAAGCACGTGACCCCAAGCTAGGCCCTAGGCGTTTCTCTTATTTGGTCAGGAACGGCTAAATTGGGTTTTTGCTTGAACCACCGATAGCTTGTGTTGTGTTCAAACCAACCTCAGTTGCAGAGAATTACAGCTAAAAAGTACTTGCCGTCAAGAGCCTGTAGTTGTGTTGTTTAGTGAGGTGATTGTAAGCGCCATTAGATATGTTGCAGAGTAAGACTTTCAATAAAAAGACTAGAGGTGGCAAAGTTCATAAGGTTCCTTTCTTTTTTTTTTTCCCCCGTCTCCGTCTCTTCGTTTCTCTGATAAAACTCCTTGCTCCTGATTGCTGTTTTTTTGTATCGTGTAGCTTGTGAGAGAAGTTTATCTCAGAGATGACATATACTGCGGAGCCTCGTTTTGCAAAGCATGTGATACAGCAGCTTCTCGCCTTACTGCTTCTACGTTCCCCATCCTCATCCTTGACACTAATGTGGTTCTCAATCAGGTTTTTTCTTGCAAAATTTTCTTTCTTTCTCATTCCGCTTTGCTCTCTTCTCGTCTCTCAATCGAAAGTTTGTTTCTTTTTTGGCTTATGCTACATGGGAATGGAATTACGTGTTGGTTTCAGATTGATTTGCTTGAGAATCCTGCTATTGATGAGGTGGTTGTGTTGTCTATTGTACTACAAGAGGTTAAGAACAAGAATACCTCTGTTTACAATAGAATAAGAGCCTTATGCAGTAACCCTGCTAGGAAATTCTTCGTTTTCTCTAATGAATTCCACAGGTCAACTTTCTCTTCTTCCGACTGTTCCCTTGTTACTTCTTCTTTCATTTTTTTTTTCAATTTTACCTTTTCATGTGATTGTCGCTTGTTGTTAATTTATCATTTAAGGTTTCTTCTGTTCTGGTTTTCAGTTGTATATAGATGTCTTACATGGAGGCTAACTTGCAGGGATACATATGTCCAGAGCATGACTGGAGAAAGCCCAAATGATAGGAATGATAGAGGTTTTTCCCTTTGCACGTTCACCAATTTGCTATGCTCTTTGATACAACGCATTCTGTACTTGTGAATAATTTCCAACTTTGCCTGTTGGATATTGGATCCAGCAATTCGAGTGGCTGCCAAATGGTACCAGACTCATCTTGGGGATGCAGCTAGGATTTTACTCATAACTAACGACAGGGAAAATATGAGGAAGGCTTCTGAGGAGGGAGTATCTGCCGAGACAAGTACGTATAGTTTCTTTTTGTACTGCGAGCACATTCTGATGGGACTAATATCTGAAACATTCTGCAAGACTAATTAACTTCATCTGCATAATCATAAAAATGACAAAATGTTGGAGAGCTTGTTCTACAAAGCTCATTTCTGAATTATGATCTTCTTTCAGTTGAATCATACGTGAAATCAGTTGGTCAACCAGCTTTGCTTGACCTGCTTGTGCAGCCTACATCAGACGTGGTCATGGAGGATGTTGAAGATTTAAGGCCTTCAAAGAGAAAAGTTGTTTATCAAGAGGTATTCATGTAGACTTGCATGTACAAATTATGCTTGTGTCACATGACAAGTATTGTATGATTAATAGAATACTCTTTATTTTGGTTTGGTCAGCATAAGCCCATGTCAGAGATCACCTCGGGCTTGACTAGGGGAATATACCATCAAGGAAAACTTCGCGTTAACCGTTACAATCCACTTGAAGCATATGTAGGAAGTGAGAGCATTGGTGATGAAATAGTAATATATGGGCGTGGAAACATGAATAGGGCTTTCGACGGTGATATAGTAGCAGTGGAACTTCTTCCCCAAGATCAGTGGCATGGAGATAGATCTTTATCCTTAGCAGATGAAGGTATATGACTTTAGATCTTTTGTTATACCTAGAAGGCATACGCATCTGATTCATTATGTATCTTTGCACATGCTAATTTTTCAGGTGATTAGGTTGTCAAAGTGGATAAGTTACAAGTCATCTTGCCTTTAGGATAACGTGTTTACATGTTACATGTTCATGCTTGTGTTAGATGGTAATGATGTTGGAATCTTGTTTTTAAATTTCTAAAGTTGCTCATTTTTTTTTCTCTTCTAGAGGATGAGGAAGAAGATGTTCATCTAGTTCCAAGTAGTGCAGATGATGCTCCCAGAACTACATATACTTTATCAAGTTCTGAAACTGAAGCAAATCCTGTTTCTGCTCGCCCATCTGGCCGTATTGTTGGTATCATAAAGCGGAATTGGCATTCGTGAGTTCCTCTTGATCATTTGTACATGCATATGTCAATATGGCCTCTGTTATAGCTTCTTTGAACAAGCCTTAGAAGACTTGATGGTGGAAGTATATCCAAATGCTATTACAGCTGAGCAATATTGAAACCTTTCTGCATCATGATATAATTTCTTTGACCAAGTTTTGTAGCCATCTGGATTTGTTTTCTCCTTTTATCTAATTTAGTTTTGGACTGATTTGGTTGAGGAATGTTGTCAAAATTGTGGCAAAAGGAGCATTTTTATTGGGATTTTGGGTTAAAGATCTGGTTTTCTAATGCTATGATTGCTTGCAGTTATTGCGGATCATTGGAGCCAATGCCGTTGCCTAGTGGAAGTGGTGGCCTCGTGCATGCCTTATTTGTCTCAAAAGATCGCAGAATTCCTAAGATCCGGATACAAACTCGACAGCTTGAGAATCTCCTTGACAAAAGAATAATTGTGACTGTTGATTCTTGGGATTGTCAGTCACGGTATCCTTCTGGCCATTATGTACGAAGTATAGGAGAGATAGGTGATAGAGACACTGAAACTGAGGTTCGTAATAATCATTTCACTTGCATTTGTGGTTGCAGTGAAAATCTTTTGTTTTATTTTTGTGATGCTGAAGACAGTAGGATTTGACAACATAGTCCACACTATCAGATAGTTGGACAAACTGTTTTAATTAGGTTTTCTGAATGTTGCAGGTGGTCTTGATTGAGAATCATATAGATGCAAGACCATTTTCCACTCAAGTATTGGCATGCTTACCACCATTGCCATGGTCAGTCTCTGCGGAAGATTTGGCCAATCCTATTAGGACAGATTTACGGCATTTGCGTGTGTTTAGTGTTGATCCTCCTGGTTAGTTAACCATATATCTTTTCTCTTCCATGTGCCCAGGATTTTTTATTGCTTTATGTCTTTATGATAATTTTGGTTGGTTTACTTGGATCTTAAATATGTTTTGTGGTTATTGTGATTGCAGGTTGTAAGGATATTGATGATGCATTGCACTGCACATTGCTTCCAAATGGAAACTTTGATGTTGGAGTTCGTATCCTTTAATAAGACAGCTCTATTGTATTCTGAAGTTTTCAGTTGAAAATGTCCATTCATATTCCTAAGAAATATGCCATTTGGAAGGTTCATGTGTATCTATGGATACTTTTTATTTGTGTGCGCGTGCATGAATTACCTGTTTAACGATGACCTCAAGTATTTTGGTCCATTTAGATAGTATACTGTATGAACTGAATCTTCATATCTAGTTCTATATTTTGACGAGTTTGTTCAAACTTTGCTCTTCTCAGCACAGCGTCAGTTTCTTTGTGGTGCTCAAATCTTTAATGTTTTCCTTTATTGGCATCCAATTAGATATTGCTGATGTAACACATTTTGTTCACCCTGGCACACCACTTGATGATGAAGCTACACAAAGGGGCACTTCTGTCTACCTTGTTGAGCGGCGTATTGACATGCTTCCAAAACCTCTAACAGAAGGTGGTTATATGAGTTGACCATAATGTGCAACAGAAAAGCTTGATTGATGGAACTTAATGTGTTCTTGGTTTGATTAACTTGAAATTTGTTTTCAGATATATGTTCTTTACGAGCAGATGTGGAAAGGCTAGCTTTTTCGGTCATATGGGTTTGTACTTCCAACTCTTGACCATTACGAGATATCTTCAGCAGCAATTGCATTCCTTTCAAATTATATCTGGCACTTTTTTACAGAGAAAATCTTGTAATCACGTGTCTTGGCATGACATGCAAGAAAATTTTTATTTAGAAGACATGTAATTCACATACCTCTGAAAATTTTACCTTGGTAATGATTGATTTCACAGGAAATGAGCTCCGAAGCAGAGATTATTTCTACGAAATTCACAAAAAGTATTATCAAATCATGCGCTGCCTTGTCCTATGTTGAAGCACAAGCTAGGATGGATGATAGGTACTTTTTATACATGTATTGCTTGATTAATTGAAATCTATACAATGTTTAATCCTCACTGTTCTATGATTTGTGAGCAAAATAAGGGAAGCTATGCATTTTCTTGGGCAAATAAATTAATCAGCCCCACTGTCGGTTTGAGCCTTGAAGTGTCCTTGCTACGTCACAACACAAGCTAAAAATCATTTAATCTAGGTTGAGTAGATAGTATGAGCAAATCACACCCATGCTTGCACTTTGTGCATGCTGTCTTGATTTGGTGAACTTGTATCTTAGTTACCCTGGAAAGTGCTTTTCACTGGAGTCAATTGATTCTAATTGATTTCATGCTATTGCAGTCGGTTAGTGGATCCATTGACCAAAGATTTGAGGAATATGAATGCTTTGGCAAAGGTATGTGCACTGTGAAGCTTGCTTCAATCATCTTCATTCTTTCGTGTAGTATTGTTATAAATTTACATTTCCTGTCCGTATTGTATTGAGAAGTTTCCTTCCACCCTCTAGATTATGAGACAAAGGCGAATTGACAGAGGAGCACTAACTCTAGCTTCTGCTGAAGTAAAATTTCAGATTGATACCGAGACTCATGATCCTCTTGATATAGGTACTCTGTCTCAAAGCACTCCCAATGGTTTGACCTTTTTTCATTTCAGTTCTTATGCTTTGAAAACTATTACTTACCCCCTTATAGTATTGTTTAGCTGCCACACAATCCCTTCCATCATATTTCATTAGTTTTTCATCTAATTTTTTAACTCAAAACTGTATAGTATTGAAATTCTTAAGTTTCAAACATTGTTTTTTTGAGACTATGAATGGACAGAAAACTAATGAAATATGATTGAGGGAGTTGCATGTTAGTAGAAAATAATGTAGGGAGGTAAATGATAATTTTTTAAATATAAGGAATAAAATGAAACAAGGTCAAACTAGGGGAGGGTCTCAAGTTTAATTAACTCTATTCTCTTTCTTCAATAAAAGCATAAAGGTTTGAAATTTAAGCTTCAACTACCAAAGTTAGTGAGAAGTGGCATCTTTTGATTGATCTAATGAATAGTAATTCTGTGTGCTCTCTAAATTTGAATGGATTGCTCTGATGGAATAAGACTGGGCTACTTTTCTGTGCTAATCTGCATTTGCTGTAAACTTTAGTTGGGACTATCCCTATAACTTCTATGAATTGCTTCAAGTATGAACATGGCAATATCTCTCTTCTTCATGAATCACTATAAAATTGACCGTTCGCCTTAATTTCTTTTTTTTTTCTTTTTCTTGGCTGTAGATTTCTGTTTCTATACAATTTTCCCTCATATTCATTTATTTTTGTTTAGGCATGTATCAGATTCGAGAAGCAAACCAAATGGTGGAGGAGTTTATGCTTGCAGCTAATGTTTCAGTAGCTGAACAAATTCTGAAACATTTTCCTGGATGTTCACTGCTAAGGTGAAATGGATTGTCTTCTTGGGATATTTATTGATTATCTGATATTTCAGGATTCTCAAGCCTTTATGTCCTTACCATTAAGGGTAAGAGTGGATTAAATGAGAGAACAATGGTTCAACCTGTTCATTTTCTCTGCATTGTGGTCCTCGTGTTATTGAGGCATCTTGTAGATGTCATTATTGATTGATATTAAGTAGAATATAAATGGATTTGGTTCACTGTATGAATGCGACAGAGAGAACATTTAGTACTTCTATTACTTCCAAAGTTTCTGAATTGTTATCGATCTTTTTCCTTATTTTGTCCCAAAAAGACATCTTCTGGTTTAAGTAATCGCTTTTAGTATACATTGTTGGTACTCTTGGGTATTCTCGGGAGATTTTTCATGAATAGAATTCTTCAAATGCTTGTCAAATACAAGGTTGAGATGCTCTAGGGGGATGAAAACATTGATTAATTTATTTCCTGTGTAGACGACATCCCATCCCAACTAAAGACATGCTTGAGCCATTGCTACGTACAGCTGTTGCTGTTGGTCTGAGCTTGGATGTCTCTTCCTCCAAAGCACTAGCTGATTCACTAGACCGTGCTGTGGTGAGGTTCTTAACAACATGCGTGCTCCTTGTTGTCAAGGCAACTCACAAATTTGGTGGTCCATTTCTCTGTCATTCGTATTCAAAGCTATTTATGCTATAGTGGACTTTATGTTTATGGCATGTCCAATTACAGAGTGCTTTGTCTAGTTTGAAAGGACATTTTGTAGTAGACTTTGTGACTTAAATTTAACTACCTGTTGGTTTTCATCTGTGCAAAATTTAAGGATTCTGAGATTTCTTTTTGGAAAAAGCTTTTATCTTTTTTATAGCTCTTGAGCTACATGGAATTTGCTACTGCAATCTTGTATACATATGTTTTCCAGGGTGATGATCCATATTTCAACAAACTGATCCGCATAATGGCAACCAGATGTATGACGCAGGTAATTTTGTTAGTAATTGAGATCTAAAACTACTTACTGTCTATTATAATTCTGATATATACTGATTGACTTGGATTGCAACCAGGCTGTTTATTTCTGTAGTGGGGATCTGAGCCCTCCAGAATTTCATCATTACGGGCTTGCAGCACCTCTTTACACTCATTTCACATCGCCTATCAGGAGATATGCTGGTTAGTGAAAATTTTAATCATGTTGATTCCCAAACATTTCATTTGGATAGTTGCAGCTGAGGTTGTAGTTTTTTTCTTCGCTTTCAGATGTTGTTGTACACAGGCTGCTTGCTGCATCTTTAGGCATGTATAAACTTCCACCCATATTCAGTGACAAACCCCGACTGACTAGTATTGCTGACAGTAAGTGTTGTACTTATTTCGTGTTCAACTTTATTGTTACAATTATGGAAATACTGGAACGATTCTTAGTTTCTGTGGATAAAGCACCTGATTACTATACTTGGTATATGCATCTTTCGTAGATTGTTGTATTGAATTTCTTTCATTGAGGAAATGTTTCTTAAATCTAACTTTTGCTTTTCTATTTGTGTGCGCGCCATCAAAAACTAGTTGAATGCTGTACTTCTTTTTATCTGCCTATGTTCAGTGTCAGAGATATTGCTTACTATGTACAGATTTAAATGATCGGCATAGGAATGCTCAGATGGCAAGCCGAGGTTCAGTAGAGCTCCATACGCTTATATTCTTCAGAAAGCGGTAAGTGTTAATATCTATGGTTTTCTGTCTCCGTCTCTCTCTCCTGTGTGCATATGCATGCTCACTCAAACTTATTAGCAGACTGATATCATTCCTTTCATTTTTCCTTATCCTGTCTCTGTTTTGTTGCAGTCCTACAGACACGGAGGCCAGGATAGTGAAAATCAGATCAAATGGTTTTATTGTATTTGTTCCCAAGTGTGTACCTTTTCTTTTTTATTTTCTTCTTTACAGTTTACATCTCTGCTGTTTAGCATACATGTATTTTATAAGGATTGTTGTCTAGAAGAATGAATCACGGTATGATTTGGTGCAGGTATGGTATTGAGGGGTCAGTATACTTGACGACAAGGAGTGAGAAAGGAAGTGGTGAATGGTATGTAGATGAGCAGCAGCAGAAGATAAAGAAGATGGATGGTACGGTTTCATACGGTGTACTGCAGAAAGTGAATGTTCATCTGGAAGTTGTAGAGCCGCAGCCTAACAGGCCTAAACTCCAACTTACCCTTCTTTAAACTATTCTGTATTGCCTTCAAAAGACATTTAAAATGTAAAGGTAGAGTGAGGTATTACTATGTTTTTCTTGTAAAATACAGGCTCAGCTGAATTATTTAGTCTCATTTTATACAAATTCCCTTTGTTCTCTAACTCTAAATGTGCCTTTTATTTGATAGACCATTTCGGTAAGATGGATGAGTTTGTGGCATAGGCGCGACTGTTGTGTTGAGGCATTTGGCTTTTCTTTCCTTGCAAGGTTTTTTTTTATGATAATAATAATAATCTTAAGATATTGGTTTAACTAAGCAAATTACATTTCCTTGGCATTACAGTTTTAGTTATTTAAAAGAAATAGAGAAAAATTAGAGAAATTGATTTACAAAGTTTCACTTCCTAACAATTGAAAAATCAATGCATGTGGCCTTTGCTTTTCGTGGCAATCCAATCTAAATAATCGAGTAATCCTAAATTGCTAATGCAATCCCAATTTGGTAAAAGTCAATACGAAATCGAAAATAAACCAAGAAAAAAATTGATATATACTAATTAACAATCGTTTATCCCGGTCAGGACAGAATCGACAAGTAGACAGTGGACCATAATGTGAGTGCGAGGGCAGCAGCTAGGTATGCCCATAAGAGGAGAACTGAACATTCTTCTTGCCCCACATCAAAGAGCTGCGTCATCGTAGCTGCATTAACAATTCAGGAAGCTTTAAAATCGTTGCTCATGCTTAACCACTCTAATTATACATCTGATGAGGAACAGTATGTGTGTGAAAATTACAAGGCTAAATATAAGTAAGGACAGAAGGCTTACCGATATTCATGGCAGGTGGAACAGTGTACTGAACCATGAGCACAAAGTGGAACAGAGGGTCTGCTGGAAGGAAGCCAAGGCTGCTAGCCACTTTAACAACCCAAATACCAACTGCTGGGAGTATTAAGAAACGAACACACACCACTCCTATGATGACCATTGGTTTGATTCTTGATGACCGTAGACCTTGAATCAGGTTTCCTCCCAGTATAAGCGTGATACAAGGAATAGTTCCATCCCTACAACCCGAGAATTATTATGGACATCTTCTTGAAGACTAAAGCCTTTTAGATGCTATGATGCATACATACCCGACTAATTTAACGGAGTCCTCGATCACCCGCAATGGGGCATTTTCTCCAATTATCAAGTTCTTCAGAAATGTAACAGCTCCAAAGGCAAGTCCTACAATCTGAGAAAAAAGTCAAAACGAGTTTTAAGTTGATGGGGACTCTTTTTCCCAGTTCAAGTTTCAACTCCTAAAACAACTTACCGCACCAAGCGTTGGGGGCGCTAATAGCTCCTCCAAAATCTGATGACAAAATCCAATAACTTTACTCCATAATGAGGCCTGCCCATTTCCATGCGACGCACTCTGAAGAAAAAAAGAAAAAGGGTCTAACAGTTACTTGTCGTCTCTATATGCATACTTGCATATGATGACCAACATGCAAGGACCTTGGAGGACACTTACTGTTTGGCTTTCCGACATAACTACAGAAGCATTTTCCTTATCGTTCCCTTTCAGAAGGTGAGTTTCTTGGGAAGCTTCCAAATCTGTGTTGGCTTCTTTTGAAAAACCGTCAGCTGCTTCAAGAGCTTTGAATTTCGTTGCAGAACTTCGAACAAGCTGGTAAGTATAGGTCCAGATGAAAAAGCCACCAAGCTGAACCAAATATAATATAATATGAGATATATAGTTACAAATTTGTTCAATGCGAGTAGAAAAGAGGTAACAATTGCCTTACCGCCATAGAAAAAGATGCATATGAGAGTCCAATAGAGCGGCAGGTGCTTGGATTACCAAATGGACTTGCGTCCTCGTCGCAGATTGCAGGGATGATTATTAGCACAAGATTTCCCAAGTTACCTGTTTCGATGAGCAGGACAATTAACAAGACATAATTGTTGAGACCCAATCATTACGTGACAGAATTCAATTTACCTGATGAACATGAAGCAATGACAAGTCCTTCTATATGGGGCTTGGGTCTTAGTATTTTAACCAGTATCCACCCCAGAATCCCTCCGATCAAGAAGGTGAGGCCTATGTTAATGGGCATGAACCACCTGAACAGATTGTCAAGAAATGTCAGTTTTGCTGTTTAAAGTGACTATTGGAACGTGAAAAGTCTCAAACTTTACATCACGCCTTTTGTTTTGCTATCTAGTAACCCGTGAAAATATCGTATTTGCATGTCAGATGTAAGTTTATCTCTTATTCGTCTTTTTCACTGAACACACTCGAGATGTCTCAGCGTTAACATGTTCATGGAGCTTCAATTATTTGTATAGAGTTAGCCTACCAGGATATAATGTCTTGGAATGTGACGGTCTCCGCCAGACTGGCAAACATGAGCGAGGGCGTAAACACCATGAACACAATCTGCAGTTCGATAATTAAAATGGACAGGTTTCTACGTGGACGGCAAAAAAGAAAAACAGGGACAGCTGGAAACGTAGAGTGTACCTTATTGAGGGACCGCCGCGTATCAGCAGAAAGAAGATTGCAATAGTCGGTAGCCATGAAAGCTCCCAAGCCGCTTATTAACAAGACTTGTAGAATTGGCATAGAGGCAACCTCAAACAGTGACAAGAAACCCATCTTCTCCTATATATAAGGCTTGGTAATAAGATGGACAACAGGAAGGAAGCGAGGAACAGAAACTAGGAATAAAGTAGTCCCAATCGATATGCTTCTCTCCAATGTTTAGTGGCTAGTACTTCTAATAACGCTGTGCTCCAATACCAACCTTTTATAGATAAAAGAAACAAGAATGCTGAAATGATCAAGGAAAGCCCTGAGAAGGAGCACGCAAAGATAGAGACAAACAAAACAAGAAGCAGTTTGAACAACAGATGACGCAGATAAACAAGGGATTAATGCTGGTAAGAGTTGATGTCTGGACAGATCATGCTGGCACGAGAGACATATGCACGTAAATATTGGCTACTCAACTGGGGTAGGAAGCAACCTAGGAAGGGTATTAATTGTTAATGTAAATTTCCACTTTAATTCCAGTGTCTTTGGAATGTATATGCTGCCCAGTAATCAGCTCAAGACTCATAAATTACCAAATTATATTAATGAAAATTTTGAACTGTTAAAATATTTTTTTAAAAATTGAAACTGTTCTTAATTCAAATGAATCTGTTTAAAACTGAAAAAACACTGAAACTTTATTAAATGGACAAAGAGAAGTCAAAATTGACTCCTAAAGCACGTCAAGTTGAAAAAGAATACATAAAATTGCCATAACATGCAGATGAGGGAAGAAGATTTCCACTTGCTCAATTTTGAAGTCACGGATGATATCAGCTGCATTCATTAAGGGGGCCAATCATTTTCTGTATTTACCCCCGTCTTTGTCGGCTCAACAGGAAGACAGACAGTATAACAGCTAAGACCAACTTTCTCTCCTTCAATTATGAAAATGAGGACAAATTTCTTAATTAAACCAAAACAAGGTTTGCTAGTTGATTACTTTATTATCTACTTTGTCATGTCAATAGCACCAAGGTTTGAAGTTTACATAATGCAAGCTGAAAGGTCAAGTGCTCGCATGCGGTACATCATCTTTTTTTGATTCATTTATATTCTCATCTTTTTTCGTTATTTCGTTCATGTTAAGATATGAGGAAAAGGCAAGGCCATTCCATTACTACTTTTCCTTGAATGGGTTGGTTGAGAAGCAGACAAGGAGACAAACAGAAACGAAAGTCCTGATCTTCTCCTAAACTAAACTCCTTTTCACAAAATTAAGAAAAAAGAAACTCAAAAAGACATCTCATGTTAGTTCTATAATCCTCATTGTTTAGACATGAAATCTCCTGCAGTTTCCTTGAAAGCATTGACCGCAAAAAGATATAAGTCATCTCATATTAATCAATGACAAATTGGTATTGTACATGAAAGAAATGACGAAGAATGTTGATGTAGAGGAGAACAGATAATGATTAGAAACAAAACCTGGTAAAACTAAGACTTTCCCAAACCGTCAGGCGACGCGACGCAGATGGAGATTCAACGATGTTGTGCGCTTTCAACATATGACATTATAATCTTCCTATTTTTTTGGACTTTCTTTGAATTGCCTTCTTAAATCATCATATATGCACATAGCCACCTTATCTATGTTGTGTAAGAGATGACATGTCAATGTTATCTCATGTCCTAAACAGCCTGGGTTCTATTGATAGGGTAAACTATCAATACCATCTGACAACATTTGAAAGATCAAATTAACGGAAAATTTGCATTTGTCGTATAAAAATTACGTGGCAAAGACTAACATTCCAACTCACCAGCCGACCTATATATATATATCTATATTTTTTATTATAATTTCATAGGATTTTTAATAAGAAATATTTTTTAAAATGAGAATTTTCATTTTAAAGTAAACAAGATAAGAAGATACGCGCAGGGCTGTTCAAGCAGTCCTTGTGATCGTGACGAAATTGGCCTCTACTAGTTGTGAATAAACTAGGAAATGAGTTGTAGCAATCTGGAGAATTAGTCTCTGTCGATACTTCCTTCACATTAATTATTGTACAAACAAACAAAGTGATGATTATCAAACAACAACAATGACGTTGAGTTGCACGAATGGCCCCACCAAAGCATAAACCTCCAAGCCATCATAACATGGTTCATGAATCTTTTACATTTATCACATTCTCTCTAATCTCAAGTCCATTAAGGGGGCTACAAAGTTTCTAAACATAATTGAAATCAATACGCAAGTTTCTTCATAATTAATCAGGATTACAAAAAACGTTGCTGTATCCGAGCTTATGGCCGCTTAATTTTTATTACAAGTTGCTACTCATGCAAGGACCAACTTGTATAAATATCCAAGCTTTGCACTGGACAATATGATGGGGATGTAAAGGCAATAATGTCCATTACTGCTCACTTTTAAATAAATATCTATTTCGTCAAAAGTCAAATCTAAGAAGACTTTTAAAGTCCTTGCCTCTTCCTAGTAGCCAAATGACAAACCATAAGAACTTCTATATATGCGTATCTAGACCAATGACGATTGAGTAAGATGTTGCGAAACGTTTAAGTTTTTGAAAGTATTAACAATAAACACTTTTTCATATTATAAAATTTATTAACTTCATTGCACTAGTAACACCGTACCCTCATGTCATTGTACGATGACCATTTTAAGCAACCAATGTAACTTCGACGATTTAAAGATGTTTCTGCTTATGATCTCCTCCAACAAGCCAACATGGACGATTACAACAGGCTTTGGGAGAGTATTTAAAAATGGGCCGGATAATAGCGAAATAAGTCTTCCTTATGGTTATTGGCTAAGAAAAAATTGCTAACCAATCAACAACGAGTGGTACGTCATTTAACAATAGACAGCGGTTGCCAATATTATGGACAGGAGAGTCAATTACCCACACTCTACGGGACTGTCCTAGAGTAACTTCTTTCTAGCAAAAATTTCCTTTTAATATAATAGACAAGGATTTCTTTCAACAAGATGAGAAGACGTGAGTTTTTAGGAATATCCGGCAACATATTTCGATTAATCAGAGAGCGTGGGCTCTTATCTTTAGAGTCGTTTGCTGGTTCATATGGAAATGACGCAATAACAACTTATTTGACACCAACTTTGTTTGGCCGATAGAAGGCATTTGACTTGTCATGGATTATGTCGATTGGGTCATTTGAGTCACAACAGTGGAAAGCTGTATTTTTCAGACGCAGCCGTTGGATATCTTAGTGGGATGGACCAAAACCTAAGGAGGAATTAGTCAAACTTAATACGGATAGATCAGTGAAACTAGGGTCCAACATAGCTACCGCTAAAGGTCTTCTGCGGACAAGCCAGGGCTACTGGTATGGCAGTTTTTCCCAAAACATTGAAGTGGGTTTGCCCCAGAAGCTAGAATTATGAGAGGGGTTCTTTCAGGCCTCAATCTAACGTGGGATTGTGGCTATTGACTAGTGGTAGTCGAAGTGGACTTATTGGAAGTTATTAACATTCTTTCCTCATCTGTTAACATAATGATTGAATTTTTTCCTTTGGTGACAGATATCCACTGGTTGCTCCATCATGTATGGGAGGTTCAACTACAACACATCCACCGAATCTAGCTAATTTAGCTTCCTTATTGAGGCCAGGGGCCAGGGCTGCAGTATCTTCAGGAGCTTTCAATGATGGTTTAGGACTTAATTCATCAAGATATGACCGGAGCATTTTATCGTCGCACTCTGCACTAGGGGTGCTCTTAGTCGAGCAGGTTTTTTTTAATTTTCTAATTTATTTCCCTTGTATTAAAAAAAAGTGTCTGGACTAGCTTACGACAAGTTGATTAAGAAGTTAACTATTAATATCTCTAATCAGAACTTAAGATAAACGTACTAAAAGTTTCACTTTTCAAATATACATGAGATGAGATTGAGAGGTAAAGAAAAGAGCAATAAATAAATTAGATAGAATCTTTACATTACATGCCAAAATCAAAAGGCTTCAGAATTAGGAACAACAGATTTAAGTGCTTCACAGGGTTCCTTCTCCACTAAACCCCATGGTAAAAATAACACAATTTGCAGCCCTTTTCCTTAGACAACCACTTGATGGTTTCTTTAACACTTCCTCTTCAGTATCCTCTTTGCTCAACACTTCCCCATCAGAATTTAAGGCCACGAAATCAGATATCATCAGTAAGAACTCCACTGTAGCAGAATATGCCAAAACCTCCACTACAACGGTTATCCTTTCTGTATAGATTGACCTAATATTACCACAAATGTACCAGTCTCTTAACTGGAAACAACAATCCGTAACTGGATTACTTAAATATTAAAAAGGAACTTCAGAAAACCTTGAATTTGATACGTGAATACATTTGAGAATTTTTATGAAGCAGAAGCCATTGATGCCGAACCCAACTCTTCATCAGAATCGATAGAATTTTCATAGTCATAATACGCATTTACCTGCAATAAAGAGGGATGTGTTTAAGAAGTAAACACGACAGATTTCATTTACTTGATACACCATCTGTAAGTAATTGGTCATTAATTGAAAACTTTTCATAAATACTGACTCAAATAAACCACTATTTAGTCTTGAATCTGTTCACACAATTTAAGGCATACCTTTGGTCTTGGAACTGCTTCAAAGGTATGGAACTCCGGCTCATCAAAATTAGGGGATCTTAGAATAATATAAGCTCCTTTGTTTCTGAACCTCTCATCTGTTGCCTAAACAGCAAAAAAAATTAGTTAGCACCAATTCTACAGACATATCCTCACTTGAAACTATTTATCACAATGTGCCGGTCTCATCTAGGTTTTTCTCAATATTGACCAATTAATTCAATTTGGAGCCAGAATTCGCAAACCAAACATGTGTTTGGATTTTGAAAACAAGATTAAGAAGATTCATCAGACAAAATTGAAGAAGAAATGGTAAATAGGGAAAACAAACCTGAAATTGGGGATAGTCTGGAGCACTAAAAATTGTGATCAATTTTCCAGACTCAACTACATGATCTATCGTGTACCCTTCATCCATTCCCGTAAGATCAGGCCTTTTTTCCCTTGCATCCGGGCCTTCATGAGATCTAATGATTAGCTAAGATAATCCAAGAATGAGATCAATATCAGTATATAGAACACATTGCATAATCATCTTTTAACATCAACCAAAGCAATATTTGAAAAACAAGACAATAATACTAAATAAATGTCTTCCATTTCAACTTTCAAGGAACTTTATGAAGAAGGTAGTACAGTGGCATTTTGAGATAATTATTTTTTCTCATATTTGTGTCATGATTATAAGTTCTCTAGCATTAGAAGCTTAACAAATTGCCTATAATTTCCAGCCCAAATATCATCATTGCATAGACTATGCAACATCAACATTACAATAGCATAAACTCTGCATTTGACGCTACCTTCAGTTGATTTTTGTTCAAAAATTCTTCAGTACAATCAGGTCCCCATAGTAAACCAATGCCTCTCTGTTCATTTGGTGCAAGTCCATGTTGCTTAGAAGGATCCGACCACAATACATCACCAGGAATCAAGTTTGATCCTTCCCATGGAGGGTCAAGAACTGATCTTCGTGCTCTCAACAGTTCTTCCATAGAACCAAGAGATAATGGAGTAGCTGCAAGATTGGATTTTCTTCTTCGACTCTTCTTTCCTTTCAACCCTTTTACTTGAGGTATGCTGCGGAAAAGTCCTCCGTGAGCCGTGTAAACACATCCGGCTACAATGGAGACCAAAGGTAACCCTTCAAAGCATCCCAAACACTTCCGATAAACATGCTTACCTTTGTCACCATACTTTACCATGACTTCCCCCTCAAAACCATAGACAGAAGTGCAGTACTTGGATTCATGATTCCCTCGTAATAGATATACCCTCTCAGGTAGGAGCACCTGAGCAACATTTTATCATCTTATTTATTGACTAGAAAATGAATACCCATGAAAACAGTCATTTGCAATAGACATAATTATATTAAAGAAAACTAAAGTAAACGGCATTACATTCCAACAAATTCAAATACATCCTAATTAGATCAATGGCCTGGACTTGTTACAATCCTAAAAGGAAAACATAAGTCCTTATTGAAGGTCATTCAAATTAAGCCATAACATTGAAGAGTCAATTGGATGAGATAATAGAAATTAATATGGGGGTATTGAGTCAAAATACGGTGTCACTCTTACTAAATTGTTCTAATTCTATCTGTTAGTTATTGAGTCATAAGAGTTGATTACCTTCCAAGCCAGCAAGAGGAAGAAGGTCTCAAGCCCCCAAGCACCTCGATCAACATAGTCACCATTAAAGACAAAGAAACGATCTTGTGAAGGTAAACCGGCATCTTGCAAAAGGAAAATCAGATCGTGAAATTGGCCATGGAGGTCTCCAACAACAACTACTGTAGAATCTGAAGGGCAGTTTTCGATTCTAACAATGTTTTGTTCTTTGTGAAAGAGTTTAGAAGCCGCGAGGATGAGAGAGTCGAAGACATGAACAGGTAAGACAGAGGAGAAGTTAGAAGCAGGAACATGTCTTGAAGACCAGTCAAAAGCACATGTTAGATTGTGGATCCAATCGAAGCTGAGCATGCCATCAGGAGGCCATGAGATAGGAATTTCTACAGGAGCACCCCCTCCTGATGTTGATGTTGCTAGAGAGAAAAAGAAGAGGAAGCATCAAAGCATGCATAAACCACAAAAATGGTATGCCAAATACATTTTGGTAACTACACTTTGTCCTTCCAGATTAAAAATACAACAAATTCCAGCATAAATTTTGTTCTGCTTGAATACTAATAGAAGGATTAGGATACATACTTTGAAGGTTGGCTTGCATGAGGCCAACTGAGGCCTCAGTATAGCCATCTGGCTTGCCTCCATTATCCATATTCACTTGTAATTGATTTAGTACAATTGAATCCACCTACATTACATATACCAATCATCAATGAATAACCCAAACTCCAGTACATATAAAATGAAAGTTAAGCTAGTACAGCAGCAAGCAAGACATGAGAAGCACCATAGAAAAACTACAAGAGCAAGTTGAAAGAAGGGCTGTAGATGACCATTTCCATATGATTTCTATGAGTTTCAAGGACAAACAACTGCAAAAGATTAACCACCATCTCCACAAAATTAGTAAACGTCCAAATGCATGTTTCAATTATGTCAGGTAGGAGGAACAAAAAGCAGTTAAGCACAAATTCCTATTATAACTCTAAGACACTAGAAGTTTCCTTCTCTGAAAATGGAGCATTTATGCAGGTTAAACTTGGTCAGAAATTTTTGACAGCATAATTTGCAGCAATGAGTCCCAGGTCTGTGAATTTGTTTCGAAGAACTTGTTTCACATGATTCTGAAGTGAAGACACGTCATGAATAAGAACGCAAGATCACAAGCTCAAAATGTCACTAGTCAATATTTTTCCTCGATGAAACTTTACTAAATTTTCTTTTGCATTGAACTTGATATTGTAAACAAACTGTCGAATATGTTTGGCGCCTTGTCATTTCCATTCTTTCAATTTCACTCCAAAACATAGCAAATTCTCTCCAATATACAATCCCTCAAAAATAGAATTCCCCCAAACTTTGGCTTCTAACGGTGTGCTTTATCAGATTTATTTCCAGCATTAACATGATATGCACTGAATTACTTCGCACCTGCCTGCTTACGTATAGTAACAGAGGCAGCAGGTAATACTTGAACTAGATTTAATCAGTTGCAAATAATTCCATTTCTTTACAATCAAAGTATTAACGATAGAAGTGGCAACATGTCACTACTTTTATAAACTTCAGGTTGAAAAAAGCTAAGTGGAGTCCAAAATCTAAAGCAATAAATAGTAAAGAAAAACAAAAATTACTGAAGAGAATTGAGTTGACCTCAAATCAAATCAAGAGCTTCTTGGCTGGCATAGCTTGGTTTGATCGGGTGACTGGGTGGTGGCAACTGGCAAGGGTCTACGTGAGTTAGATGGGCATCTAATCTAACCAAAGCTCAAACCCGAAAGCCGTACTCAAAGAGAGAGGAGAAGAAGAAGACTAGTAACCCGAATTTGCTATTGGGCCAGGTCGCAAACCCAATTAGAAATCTGAAAGTGGAGGCTGGTCTGGGCTAATTTATATCATTTACGTTTACGTTCAATAACTGTACACTAATTTATACTATTTTGGTTTAAAAATAGATGTTATATAAAAAATACTTCATATGATGCAACTTTTTAGTGTGATTGATACAACTTCCAATTACTTAAATGTAAGTTTTCAACGATAAAAAGTGACTGAAAATTTGTACTTAAATATCTAAAATTGTATTTATGTAATATATTTTTTACATATTAGAATTAGTTTCCCTTATAAATATTACATAGAAAGGAATTATGTTTGGATATGAGTAACAAAAAGAGAAGATGTTAGCAATATAGCACTAGTGTAGAATAACATTGAATGACAATTTACTCACAAATGATCACTTAGTCTTATGTTAATGTGAATTGGAGAGACATTATTAAATCCCAACAATATTTACCCCTAACCATTCAAACAACAAATATATCGATCCCTCTGAGTATTCATTTCTCCAAAAGATTGCAAAAGCTAGCTAACATGTTTACCCACTCATAATATGCAACAACAAATAAATTAAAAAAAACAAATAATAACGTAAAAGAAAATAAAGACGCACCATTAGGCATAACTTTTATTAGACTGATAAATTTTGGAACAACTAATTAATCAAAATATTTAACATGCTAGGTTTTTATTAGCAATGCCTACTTGCTTTTCATTGATTTAACAACTTAAATGTTGAAGATTATTATACTAAGCTCCTGTGTAGTTTGATTGAGATATTGGTTGTAGTTTAGTAACCAAATAATTTAAAGGAAATCTTTATCTTATATGTATTCATATGTATATGATAAACTTTATGAGATAAATATATATTGTAAATAAAATTATGATGAGATTATAATTATGACTTTCATATTGCATTCAAATATTATCCCCAAATTATTCCTGGTCATTGTTCTATAGAGACTAGACACTAATAGAGCATAAAAAGACTAGCACACGTTATGTTTTTTCTTATTAAGGAAGTAGTAGATCTCATAGACTAAATGTCACATTCCGCATGTTTTGAAGCCCACAAGGTGAGGTTCGATCCAAAGAAGTCTTCTAGATCATATTGGAATCTTATAGAATACTCTAGAAGCTTCTGGAACATGGTAGAAGCTTATGGAAGACCTTGGAAGCTTCTAGAACATAGTAGAAGACTATGAAAGCTTGTGGAAGCTTATGGAATATTTTGGAACATTATGGAAGTTTATAGAAGCTTGTAAATATGTACATAATGTATATGAAGTATGTAGAGTAGTGTAGAGAATTCTAGAAGGTCAATGTAGACCATTAGATCAAGTAGATCTTAACCATCTATTCTAGGAAGAAGCAAGTATAAATACTCATTTGCATCATAGAAGATCATAAAGAACATTGCAAGCATTGTAACTTTCTTGAGAAAGTTCTTTACTAAAAGTGTTCTTATATTCTCCCACATTCCTTCTTCTTTTTAGCAAAATGTTTTGTGTAGAAGGCTGGCTTGAGAATGAAGGCATACTCAAGTGCAGAATGAGCATTGGTGAAAGTCCAAGCATGTTACAGGTGGTATTAGAGCAACGTTAGAGATCCTTTGGGTGTCATCGAGATGGCTTGTTCAAGTGAAGTGACTATCCATGAAGGAAAGGAGGTTGAGATGGTTCCTCCTACCAACAAGGGAAAGAGAGAAAGGTCTACTATAAGGGAAGCCATGGTTGAAGTGATGGCTAGGCTCTCAAAGTTGAAGATCAATATAAGAGAAGATCGAGAGAGGATTGATGATTAGGACTAAAGAGTAGAGGAGCTAACGAAGGACCAATCTCTACTCTGGGAAGAGATAAATGGGGCTGTCAATATTGTTGCCTCAGATGCTTCCAAAAAAATGAGTTCCTTGGAATCTTATCTTATTGCTAAAATTATTATGCTTGAGGAAGCACTTGCTAATTTGTTTGCTAAGTTAGAGGAGGTAAAGGGAGATTGGAGTTTGTGTAAGATGGCGGTGACACAAGGAGTTCGTGGCACCTGTTGCTACCACTGCTTCTGCCAAAGTTAAGGTCCTAGAGCCTAAGGCTTTTGGAGGAGCAAGGGATGCAAAGGTCATCAACAACTTCTTCTGGAGTATGGAGCAATACTTCAAGGCACTTGGCATTATGGATGATGCTAAGATGATAAATGGTGCTTCCCTCTACCTTGTAGACACAACTATGTTGTGGTAAGGGAGAAGATACAATGATGTTCAGAAGGGAAGTTGCACCATGAACATATAGGCTGACTTCAAGAAGGAGTTAAAGAAGCAATTATACTTTGAGAATGTAGAGAAGGAAGCCCGAGCCAAGTTGAGAAGGCTTACACACTCGAAGAGGATTCAAGAATATGTCAGGGAGCTTCAAGAGGTATTGTCGGAAATTCCTAATTATGCAGACAAGGAAGCCCTCTTTGCTATTTATGAAGGCTTACAGCCATTGGCCAAAATGGAATTGGAGAGGAGAGGTGTGCAAAACCTTGTTAATTCTACCATAGTAGGTAAATCCCTTTATGAAGTAAGAAGGGATATCCACCATTATGAGTCCCAAAGCAGTGACAATGGCAAGGGTGAAGGAGAGAAGAAGTAAGGCAAAGATGGAGCTTCAAAGAGTGGCAAGCCAAAAGAGGGTTCAAGTAAAGGCTACAAAGAAGACAAGAGTGGAGACCAACCCTCATTGAAGTGCTACCTTTACGACGTACCTCATCAAATTAAAGATTGTCCGATGAAGAGCAAGCTTGCTGCACTCGAAGAAGAAACCTTAAAATCGACTGAAGGAAGGTGCGGAACCATAAAAGTCCTTCATGCCATCAACTCCAAAGTGAAGATGCTAAAAATCAAGAAGAAAGGGCAATTGTTCATAGACACGAAGATTGGTGGACAAGGTACGAGGGCCTAGTTAGATACTGGTGCTACGAACAACTTTATAAAAGAAGAAGAAGCCAAGCGGATGGGCATCAAGTATACACCAATTTATGGGTGGATTAAGGCAGTAAACTTAGAGGCAAAAAGCATATGTAGCCTAGCAAAGATTGTGGAAATCCGTATAGGTGGGTGGCATGGTTTTGTAGATTTTTCTATTGTTCCTATGGATGATTTGCAAGTGATGTTGGGTATAGAATTCATAGACAAAGTGAAAGTTATTCCTATTCCATTTGCAAATACCATATGTATCATGGAGGAGGGTAATACAAGCATAGTACCTTTGTCTCCACAAGTACTAATGAAGATAAAGACTATTTTAGTCGTGCAATTTACCAAAGGAGTGAAGAAGGCAAAACTAACGTTCTTAGTGGCGCTCAAGGAGGAAAATGCCACTACTCTTGGAGAATTGCCTAAGGAGATTGCTTATGTCATTGAGGAGTACAAGGATGTCGTGCCACCCGAATTACCAAAGAAGTTACCACCAAGAAGAGAGGTGGATCACAAGGTTGAGTTTGCAACTATATCACATCCTAGTTTTCCTTTGTGTGATTAAATGAAGGAAGGATTCAACATGACCACCAAGCCAATGAGGTGTTGAAGCAAGTTGAGGAGGAAAAGACTCACAAGTTTTGTCTTGAGGGTGGGTTGCTTATCATCAAAGGAAGCCGGATTTATATGCCTAAGATAGATGGATTGAGGAAGGAATGTCATAACTCCTTATGGGCTGATAAGAGGAAGCATAACTTGGAGTTTAATCAAGGAGATTTGGTGATGGTCAATCTCATTTCTCAAAGACGTGCCTGAGGAGGTGTTAATAAGTGCTTGATTTTGAGGTACAAAGCATCTTTCCCCATGGAGAAAAGGGTAGGCAAGTTGACGTACAGAGTCAAGATACCCTCACACTTAGAGATTCATCCCATATTTCATGTAAGTTTTCTAAAACCTTATCATACTGATAAGGAAGATTTTGGTAGGGGTGAATTAAGGCGTGCGGCCACCACTGTGATGACAACACATGAACACGAGGTGGAAGAGATCTTGGCACATAGGATTATAACAAGGAGAAGCTCACATCCAGCATATGACGAGTATTTAATTAAACAAAAGGGACAACTGGAGAGTTAAGCTAGTTGGGAGCATGAGCTTTCTCTTTGGCAATACAAGGACATGATTCGGGAGTTCCACCAGGACACGATGAGGATGTCGCCAAATAGGGGGGAAGAATGTCATATTCCATATGTTTTGAAGCCTACAAGGTTCGGTTCGGTCTAAAGAAGTCTTCTAGATCATGTTGGAATCTTATGGAAGACTCTAGAAGCTTCTAGAACATGGTAGAAGCTTTTGGAAGA
>JANZLX010000211.1:19724326-19743954 GCA_025531955.1 Erythroxylum orinocense | reverse complement strand
CCTTAGGTCCTACAAAATAAAACATTTGCAGTATCAATTGTCCTCATAAAAATTATGCAGAATTGATATAACATGATAACAAAGTACTGACAATTTACAAATTATGAAAGCGCAATATGAGGAACCAAATTAAGCAAAAAAATCATAAATTAGGAGCCCACAAGTGTATAAACAGATAAGAAAGTGAGGCCAATTTATAGTATAAACTTGGCTCAATCAGTTTTATTTGACAAAACATTGTTTTTGTTGATTTTATAGACATGAACCTAGCCTTTTATGCGAAGGCAAATATTTGTGATGAATTTCGATCCAGTTACTCAACTAGGACATGTTTTTATTAAGCAGCATAGTTAGAATATCATTATAACCTTTTAACGTGAAGGCGCACATTTTTTATCCATGTTAATCCAATTACTAAGCTACATCACATTCTCAATTGGCTGCTAGCTTTATTCATAACCCGAAGGCCAGAGGAATAGTTAATAATTTTTTATCACAAAAAATGTACCTCATTTTTTTAGGTAGTAATTCTCATGAAAGGGTACTAATGATGTTACTTATTTGATTAGCCTAAAATTATAAATGAATGTGAAAAATTCCGAATGTGAAAAATTCCTAAAGTGAATACACTAACATCGTATCCTAATTAACCTGCATATTTAACCAAAGTGACCTAGGTCACTAATTTCACAAGCTGATAAATCTTTGCAACTTAAAAGGCCATCTTCAAAGTTAAGCTGATTCTGTTAAGCCCTAGCCATTAATACACTCACACAAACTACATAATGCACCCTAAACAAACTAATATGGAAAATTCACATTCAAAATAAAAGCATACAACACACATACCTCTGCACAGTTGGACAATACATTATCCTCAATGTGAGAAGAGGAAACAAAAACACAAAAGGTGGGAATGGGCATAAAATAACACAAAACATAAAGACTGAATTTAAAAGAGAAAGGGTTAGAACACAAAATCGTAATGGTGATGGTGAAGGAGGTGGTAGTTCGAGACCTTGACATTGCTACTTATCTTATAGTTAGTTTAAAAAGAGAAGGAGAATTAGTATTCCAACTCATTCCAAATCATTGATACTTATTTATGTAAACAAAACAACTTTAATTACATAACAATTTAAATCTATCAACTAAACATACTAAGTTATGGTTATTAGCTTGCATTAACAACCCTGGAACTTGTTCAATTCCCCAAAAGGAAAGAGATTACTTCTTTTTCCTTCAGGATCACTCCACCAAGATACAGTTTAC
Source organism: Erythroxylum orinocense (assembly GCA_025531955.1). Lineage (NCBI taxonomy): Eukaryota > Viridiplantae > Streptophyta > Magnoliopsida > Malpighiales > Erythroxylaceae > Erythroxylum > Erythroxylum orinocense. Next base: position 19,742,682 of record JANZLX010000211.1, on the reverse strand, counting down.
ATTGATGCCTATTAACTTTAAAGGTTTCCTTGTTTGCATTTTCCATTTTGGGGGCTCCATGATCAAAAACTTTGATAACCATAAAAGGTCCACTCTATCTCGATTTTAGCTTCCTTGAAAATAGCCTCAACCTTGAATTGTAGAGCAATATTGCATCACCTACCTGAAATTCTTTCTGCTTAAGATGTGTTGTGCCATCTCTTTACCTTTTCCTTGTAAAGTTTGGCATTTTTGTATGCATTTTAATGAAACTCTTCAAGTTCATTCAATTGCATAATTCGTTTTTCACCTACTTACTTCCAATCAAAATTTAATGCTCTTATTGCCTAATATGCCCAATGCTCTAGCTTAACCAGTAAATGACAACCCTTACCATATATAAGCCTATATGGATTTGTTTTGATCGGTGTCTTAAAAGCATTCCTATAAGCCCATAAGTCATCATCTAACTTTAACGCTCAATCCTTCCTGGAGCTATTCATCGTCTTTTCCAAAATTTGTTTCAGTTCTTAGTTGACAACTTCCACTTGGCCATTAGTCTGCGGATGATAAGGAGTGACAATGTGATGATGGACTCCATATCCTTTTAGGAGAGCATCAAAAGATCTATTATAGAAATTCGTGCCCTATAGCTTATTATAGTCCTTAACACTATAAACCGATTGAATAACTGCTTAATGAATTTTTGCATAACCTTTCCATCATTGGTTGGAGATGCCACAGCTTCGACCCAACATGATACGTAATCCACCCCCACTAAAATGTACATGTTTCACATAGAGGATGAAAAGGTGCCCATAAAGTTGATTCCCAATGCCGAAGACTTCAACTTCCAAAATGTTGGATAAAGGCATCTCATCTCTTTTAGAGCTGTTGCCTACTCTTTGACAACAATCGCATTGTGCCACAAAAGCTTGGTCGTCTTTAAATAAATGTGGCTAATAAAATTCACCTTTGAGTACTCGAGCTGCTGTTTTGTTTGCTTCATAATGGCCAGTGTATTGAGCTTCATGACACTATGTTAATATATCCAACATTTTTTCGTTTGGCACGCATTGTCTTACTAACCCATCAACTCATACTCAATACAAGATTGGTTCATCCCAGAGATATTGGTTACATTTGTGTAAAAATTTCTTCCTCTGTTGATAAGAGAGATCAGAAGGAAGCTTACCACTGGCAACATAATTTGTGATATCAGCAAACCATGGTGTAGCCAGACTGTTAAGCAACATCAAAGATTTATCAAGGAATTTCTCATTAATATCGTCGCTTTGCTCACATTCCCCTCCTTCTAGGTGTGATAAGTGGTCAACGACCACATTTTCCACTCTCTTTTTATCTCTCACTTCTATATCAAATTCCTATAAGAGTAGTACCAACGAATAAGCCTCGGTTTCATATCCTTCTTGCTAAAAAGATATTTTAAAGTTGCGTGATCTATGAACACGATTACCTTTGACCCCAAAAGGAATGATCAGAACCTATCACATTCATACACCACTGAAAGTAAATCCTTTTCTTTGGTGGTGTAATTAAGTTGAGGTCCCGTAAAGGTCTTGCTTGCGTAGTAAATCACATGCAGCCTTTTATCTTTCCTTTGGCCTAATATACAACCTATAGCTTGGTCGCTTGCATCACGTATAACCTCAAATGGGAGTGTTCAATCAAGTGGCATTAAAATTAGTGTTGTTGTTAGTGCCTTCTTTAGTTTATTGAACGTAGACACACACTATTCATCAAACAAAAAGGGCACATCCTTGACTAACAGGTTTGTCAAAGTTCTTGCAATTTGAGAGAAACCTTTAATAAATCAACGGTAAATCTTGTATGGCCTAAGAATCCTTGCACACCATTGAAGTTATTTGGCAGTGGGAGTTTCTTTATAACTTCCATTTTTTCTCTATCCACTTCGAATCCTTGGTGCAAAATTTTATGCCTGAGCACTATCCCCTTTTGCACCATAAAGTGACATTTCTCCTAGTTCAACACCAAATGTGACTCTTCACATCTTTGAAGCACTCTGTCCAAATTGCTTGAACATATCTCAAAAGAGTATCCAAAAACTGAAAAATCATCCATGAACACCTCCATTATATCTTCAATTATATCTGTAAAGATAGACACCATACATATTTGAAATGTAGCTAGGACATTGCATAATCTATACCCGAAGGTACCATAAAGATAGGTGAATGTGGTCTTTTCTTGGCCCTTAGGGTAAATGAAGATTTGATTGTATCCAGAGTATCCATCCAAGAAGCAGTAGAACAAATGACCAGCCACCCTTTCTATGCACACCCTCCATCGTGTGACTATTCTTGTTGAAATTACTTCTCCACTTTTTCTCTCTATTACCGTCATTCTACCCTTCTTGGGTACATATTGTACTGGACTGAACCATTCACTATCGAATATGGGATAACTTATCCCTGCATCTAAAAGTTTAATTATTTCTTTCTTGACCATCTTCTTCATATTAGGATTCAACCTCTGTCGATGCTTCCTTACTGTTCTACATCTTTCTTCGAGGTTTATTCCATACATATAGACATTTGGACTTATCCCTCAAATATCAAAAATTTGCCAGCCGATGGGCTTCATTCTCCTTCTAACAATTACTACCGCCCTACTCTCTTATTTCCTACTCAATTGATTGGAGATGATGATGGGTAACGTTTGACCTTCATTTAGAAAGGCATAGCTGAGATGTGTAGGTAAACATTTAAACTCTAATGTAGGTGGTTTCTTTGTGGAGGGTGATATGGGTGCTTCGGTTTGAACTAATATGTCTCGATGCGTTTGAACACATAACTCCTTCGTCTCACCATCTCCTTCAAACTCAGCCTTGTTTGACTTCTCATCTCCATTAGCTGACTCTGCTTCTATAGACTTCAATTCTGAAACGTAACTCTTTACTTGTTTTTGCAAATTTTGATCCACAATTTCAACCTTTATGCACACACTGCTTTCTATTGAATTTTTTAAAGTCTTGTTAATATTAAATACAACTTGGTTTTCACCAATCCAAAGTGTCAATTTCCCTTCATGAATGTCAATTACGGCTTTCCCTGCATTCATAAATGGTCGATCAACGATCAGCGGATAATTCTTATCCTCTTCAAAGTCAAGAACCACAAAGTCTACTAGAATAATGAACTTATCCACTTGCATTAGCACATCCTCCACCACTCTAAACGGTTTTTAAATTGATTGAATGGCCAACTGAATTAGCATTGATATTGGCTTGACCTCACCCAACCCCGATTTCCTGAATATTGACAAAGACATAAGATTAACACTTGCTCCTAAGCCATATAGGCACTTTATGAATTCAAATTCACCAACCCCGTAGGGTATTGTGAAACTCCTTGAATCTTTCAGCTTTGATGACTTCTAGCTAGTGACTATGGAACTACAGGTGCTAGTTAAAGCTACCGTTTGGTTTTCTACCCTAGTACGCTCCTTTGATAATATGTCATTAAAAAACTTAGCATATTTAGGCATATGTTCTAAAGCCTCAACGAATGAAAGATTAATTTGCAACGTCTTTAATTTCTTCATAAATTTCACAAATTATGCATCTAGTTTAGTCTTTTGGAGTCATTAAGGATATGAAACTTTAGGTGGATATGGCAGAGGACTGACATAGGGAGGGCATTCGCTCATGTCCACAATTGTCTACTTCTCTTGGTATTTCTCCTCAAAAGGAGGGGTTGCAACTTTTGTTTGGGTTTGTTGTTCAAGTTCCTTTCCACTTTGAAGTGTGATAGCTTTTAGTTTCTCCCTTAATGTAGTGGCGAAACTACTAGGGAGACTTACTCCACTTCATGTAGATAAAGCTTTTGATAATTGGCTCACTTACACCTCTAGATTGTGGATGGAAGAGGCATAATTCTTTGTTACTTGTTTGAATCTACCTTCCAGACTCTTTTGTGCATCCTCCATACTTGGAAGCTTGACGAAAAACTTATGTAATTTAGAGTCAATCATGTTCAGCTTGTCTTGCTGAAGACTAGGTGGTCCTTGAGGTTTGAACTGACGTCCAACATTGTTAGACCATGAAAAGTTAGGGTGATTTTTCCACCCAGGATTGTATGCTTTAGAGTACGGGTTGTTCCCCCTCCTTGACCATATTACGCTCCCATGTAACTCATTTGCCCTTATTCAAGACCCTTCATCAGGAAACGATCAATAGTATAATGATCCATTTGCCCACACAACTCACACGCTGAAATCTTTCATAGAAGGTAAGGAAGAGGCCTTCATATTGCTTAGCAGTCGAGTTAGATTGTCGATCTTTGCTTACATTTCTATCATTTGTTCGACAACTATCACTCCCTTCTGCTCTTAGAAAGTTTTGGGTTCTTTGTCGCGTAGGCCACTATCGTGGCCCATTGGCCACGATCATGGCCCCTTGTTTGACCTTCCATCACAATCGTGGCCTGCTAGCCATGATTGTGGCCCTTCCTCCTTGCTTCTGTCATGATCTTGGCATATTGAACACGATTGTGGCCCTCTGTTTTGGTTCGGGCCTCCTCCAAAACTCCTCCGTTTTTTTATTAGCCCTGAAACACTAGCAAACTCATCAAGGCACCTCAAATACACAATATTGAAGCTCAAAAGCATGCTCTAACCCATAAAACACTTAAAACACAAATATTTAACTAACTAACACAATTTTAACCTAAACATGCACTAAATAATCAAATTAACAATTAAACACACACCAAATAATCAAATTAACAATTAAACACACACCAAACTACCCACTAAAACATGATGCAATCTACAACTATCAGATGGCTCATTATTCCATCTTCCTGTTCATGTTCATTAAGCCATCTCATATGAGATGCAGTAACATTAGAGGCATATAGTTTTTAAAGTCTCGAAGTTAGTAAGAAATAATACATCTACTTCCAGGGTACTAATTTCTGCTTTACAATACACTTTCTAGGTTTGAACCTAAATTGACCACAAAATTTGTACTCTTGTAATTTCACATCACCTCCCTAAAACAACATACATCCTAATTTGCAGCAATCAATTTTTTCAACTGACAAATCAAGACCCCTAATAAGTTTCTTTATATTATAAAAATTATCAACTATTGTATGATCAAGAGGCAATGATTCATTATACCAACAAAGAATTTTATTAAAACGTCGATCAGAAATATTTCGTTCAGACTTTATGTTCAATGCCCTTCAAACTTTAATAGTGGTCACAAAATAGAGCAAAACATTGAGTAAACATAAGCAAATTGATGCTAAAGTCAAAGTTGTGTCCTAATTATATCATGTCCTGGACTTAACTATATATAAACTCAACTCAAATTTGCACTTGCCAAAACCCTAACCCTTTATTCTATTCCACCTCTCAACATCCTAACCTCAAATTTTTCACCCAAATTTTTTCTCTTAACATAAAACCTGACCATCTAAACACCAAATCCTTCCTTATAAAACAAAACTCAACTCTTAAAATGTTAAATCATCTACAAATCAATAATTTTTTATATTTAGAAGAAAAATCAAGAATTTTTCACTATTGGAGTTTTGGAGATATTGGGAAGATATCGAAGTAATATTCTTTGATTTCATGGTATTTATGCATTGAACTTAAGAATTTTTAGCTTGAGTTGGGTAAAATTTTAGATTGAGCTTACTAACTATCATAGAATATTGAAAAGTATTGACTTATGGTTGTCAAAATTAACAACAATTATGGAATAGTATGATTAATATTATAGGATTGTGTTGTTTTTTAAGTATTCAGAAGTTTAAGATGTTGTGTGTGCTTGCAGAGCGAATTATAGTGAAGTGTTGGATTGTTTGAATTTATGATAAAGTATGGCCCCAAGATCAAAAGTGATGGCTTAAAAAAAGAGGAGTCACACCTTCTCTTCTTTGACACCACCTCCTTTAGGGGTAATGGTATGATTTGCAATAATAATATGGTGACTAAAAAGACTATAAATGATAATATAGAGAGAACCTTTAAAAAAATTCATAGGCTGAGGTTGAAAATTTTGTTAAATCTTTAGGGGGATTACTATCTAGAGTTTAGGAAGGAACTTTACACCAACATTGTTAATAAAGCTAAGCCTAAACTAATCAAGGTAAATTCCTAACTTTGAGGCATTAGAATTTTAGTTTCTAACGAAGTTATCTAAAACATCTCAGTTTTTTATTGGAGGTTAAGAGTTGCGTTTTCAAAATAATAGACCATCAAGTAATAATGAATGTAGTCAAAGTATTGATGAGGTTTAGGATGAGGACTACTTTTTTCCACTGGAATGATGCACTTTTCATATAATAACCTAGCCATATAACTCTGACTAGTGGCTTACATACCCAACCATAATGTATAGCCTCAATACAATGGATTGGATTAACTCTAGTAATTTTAGATTTATATCTACTAGACATCCTCAATAACGGTTTAGGCAATGCTCAAATAGTTAGAATATCATCCTTAATGCTACACTTTATCAGTAGTGTGGTTTGGCATAAGTCAAATAATAAGAATTTTATATTCCTAGTGTTGATTTAAAAACTATTGAAGAAGTAAGGAGTGGACCTTTACAGTGTTGGGATTGGAACAATTAAAGAAGCAAAATGCATTAATGATGATACAATGAGGTATTCAGTTACACTTAAAAGAATAATAGGTTGATTAATTCAGGAAGATTAGATAAAAGATACGCAAACAACCCAAGCCAAGAAGAGGGGTGAGCAGACAATGATGAAAAGTTTGATGAGGAAGGAGCAAACATATAAGCAATTACAAGGCCATAGAGGGTAATAATATAGTAGCTGGCAATATCCTTTAATATTCTTTCAAAAGAAATAGTTGTTTCATGCTAAGCTGGATATGATATGATCTTATCTTTAGTAACACTTATCACCTCCTTAGTTTCCTTGGTAACCTACATTCATGCAAGCATGTAGTTTAGCTTTTCTTTTATGTTAGGATGTTTAGTTAATGTAATTGTTATCTTTCTTTTGTTTGTTTATTTTGTTCAATTTAAAGATATAGAAAATTGGATGTATTTTCTTATTTTAGTGCCTTCACAGATTTGGAGATTTTTTTACAACTATGTATAGTACAGTAATTCATAATGGTGTTTCCCTTTCAAATAGTTACGTTTTCATAGAATTTTTTGGATCCTTCTTACTTTACTATTTATGTACAATAGTAGGGACAATATTTTTCAAAGTGTGGGGAGTTATATTAAAATGTATCTAGTTATATTTTAATTTTCAAAATTTTCTAACTTTTGTATGTTCTTAGCTTTCTTTTAGTTTTGTGTTTAGGTTCTTATTAATTACTTTAGGTTAAAAACGTACGTATACTAATTGATGTATTCTATGCTTACAAAGAGTTATCAATGTTAACCGCAAGTGCATGATATAGTTGTAGCCAGCACAGGCATGTACGAGTCGATCTCACAAGGATTGTAAATACTAATATTAACTCTTTTCCTATTATCTAACTGTCGAATCAAATTGTGGATTTAACTAAAAATTAAACTAAAATAAGATTGGAATAAATAATAAACTTAGACAAAGGAAAATACTATGAAACGTTGATATTAAGCAAATAGTACCTAGGTGATGAATCCCCCTAAGAATTCTTAAATATTAACCTTTATCATGCAATTAAATTATTGATTATTAAACCGCGGAAATTCCTAGCTCATGTTAATATCTTTCTTAAGACTATTAATAACTAACCCTTCAATTAATTAACTAAAATCTCTTTCAAGTTAAAACCCCTAAGATTGCATTATTAATTTGTGAATTTCACTATTAGGTTTAATCCTAATCTAGAAGATTTATATTGTCCTATCTTTATGTTTGCATGCAACTCCTTAGAATTATGGTAGATCTATTTACATAAAAGGATTTTTCAATCTCAATCATATGAAATCAGATAATGAACTAATATTTCGGATATATTAGATCAAGAGTGTAACACATAATTGAATCACAATAAATCAATCAATAAAATTGTATTGAATATAAAATATTAAATCATATTGTCATCCCAACTTAGGTTCATCATACCTAGGCACTAATAAAATTAGTTCCTAATAATATAAAACAAAACCAATGACAAATATTCAAAAGAACAAATAGAAATCAAAGAAATCATATTCTAAAGCAACCTTTTGCCTTCAATGAATCTTCTTGCAATTTAGATTTAATGATGTTAGCTATTAGATCTTGTAACATAATCTTCATAATTTCCTCTTCTTTTGATTAGAACTGCCTTTTCTCTGTGTTTATTACGACTTAAAAATGCTCTAAAATTTGCTTGCTCCTATTTTGCCTCTGATAATATCCTTTTATAGGGAAAAAAAAACTAAGGTTTTTGGGATATACATGACATTTACATAGTCGTGTAGGAGACCGTGTATCTCCAAAAACACCTAAATTCATGATTTTACATGACACATAGACTTACATAGGCAAAAGCTCACAAAAGTATCTTATGTGTATAAATAATATGCAATTTTTATTCAAACTAATTATCTCAATGATTACTAAAAATAAAACTCAGAAAAGCAAGTTTATTCTAACTTTAATCCTTTTATATACCAATTCAATTCAATAGTCAATAATGATCTAAAGTATCTGGGCAGATTTTAACTAATTCAGGATATCAATTAATAAGATGTAATAAAAATATTATAATAAACTCAGTAAATCCCTTCTCCACATTTACAATTTTACATTGTCCCCAATGTACACAATAAAAAATAGATGAATAAAATAACAAAAAGTAAGAAAGGGTCGAAATTGGTATTGCCCTAAATAATAAGAATCATAGGGTTCTAATTTTAAGGAAGGTTATGATATTAGATACAATCATCCTTGCAAAATATAAACAAAAAGGGGTAAAAAGATAAAAGAAAATACCAATAAAGAAAATAAATAAGAAACATGGAAAATAAAGAAAAACATAAAATAAAATAACATTACATTAACATTAACATTTAAACAAAATAAAATAACAAAGGGAAAAAATACACAAATAATGAGAAAAAGAAAAGATTAGATAAAACCAAACTTAAGCAATCCTCAATCTTCCTGTGATTCTAGCATGTCTATCAATAGATGGTCCTTAGGGTTGTACAACCTCAAACTAGGGACGAGTTAAAGATGATGTACCCAGTCCAAACGGTGAAGGTTGAAATGTCATCCCTTGATGGCTTGTCATTTGCATAAATAAATCTCCCATCCATCTATTATAGGCCTCGATATGCCCTATCTGCTCCACGATCTTTGCCTACTATACTCAGATAGTATGTTGAGTACCCAGGTTTTGCTCCATGTGTTTCTCCAACTGAGCTATCTTTAGTTGGTCTGGGTAGGGTATCCGCCCTCCTCATATGCGACCCCTCCCTTCTGGGATGGAGGTGAGAGCGGTTGCGGTTGCTACTTGGTTATATATGGCTCCCTGTCTCCTCCTGATGTGGTCGACTTATCGGGAATCCCACTTAGGCAGTAGACTAGATGTCACTCGTAGGTTTCCACCGTCTAAGTACCATATCCATATGGTTCATCACATCGAGCTTCAACACTACCATGATACCCACAGTCATATCAATGGTAGTCTATTAAAGACCCCCATTTGTCGTGCAAGCCTCGTCATATAAGGTCCGACACAGATCATCCCAACCTTCTTTTCCTCACTTTGACATCAGATGAATTGGGCTAATGCATGCCCTAGATGTATTGACATTCGCTCACTCATGCTCTACAGGTAGAACATGTCTAGATTTTCGACAACTCCATAATTGTCACCCTGACTGTTCAACGTATGATTCAGAATACCATGTATATATCTTAGTGCGGGATGTTGTAGCATCAACGCCTTTAATTTCCTAGAGTTGTAGTCTTCCTTCATGTTAATCGTACACCAGGAGACAATCCATATGGAAAGTTTGTCCACAGTGCGATGTATTCCGATGTCCCAACAAACTCCTACTCGTAAAGACCCATCATGATGGAGAATTCCAAATAGCTCATCCGGACCATCTCTCCCATCATCCGGAACTAGATCATGTTTGGTCAATCCCCATTGTAGTTGTCTCTCTCCACGAAGAACGTGGAGAGCACCTCAAGCATCAGGTCCCAATATGAAGGCTCCATGATCTTGAAGAATCGGGACCACATTCCAACGTTAACAAAGTCCTAAACATGTTGAACTAAACCAATCCGCTTCAGTGCCTCCCAATTAATGCATCTACCAGTCCCAATTTTTTTTCTTTGAGCCTATGGTATTGTTCCTCTTGGGCTCGAACATTGAATAACAACATGTGTGGCTGCTCTGGGGGCTGGGCTATGTTGACAGGCTCGTGTTGTAAGCGAGCTTCAATCAGATCTTTAAAAGACCCTTTTTCTTGTTGTCTCTTTCTTGAGATCTTTTCTCGTCACGGTCCCATCATTGTGCCTACATTTCATATTTCTAGATTGCCTAAGTTGTTTTAACTGATAATTTGACTCGTATAAGTTTTACTTGAACCCAATTATCCATAAGCTAAAACGCAAACGAGGGGAAAGCATGATCATGATTTTGTACCCCTGCTGAGTCAAAATGACTAACAAAGTGTAGTGGGGAAAAAAGTGCATATTCCTTTTCTGATTTATTGTACCACGAATTGAGTAAATGGAGCAGGTGAATTAACCTCTCGCAACCAAATGAAAGTAATGTGTAGCAAATCAACTAGGAGTACTTTTAGCGTCCAGTTTTGTGTTTTATTTGTCTCCTCCACTGTAATAGCATCCAGAGAATGCAAGCATCCTGGATTCAAAACTTATGACTCGACGGTTCAATTGCTGAAATGAACTTTTCTCCCACATTATAATGAGACCTCTGAAGGAATATGGGTAGTTTGTGGATAGTTACGAGAATTGATATGAAATTTAATTAAATATAAATAACAGACACGAAGTGATATTGTAGAATATTTATTTTATGAACTAACTGGTATCATCACTTTTAAATATGAATTGTAAATTTGAAACAATAAATTCATACTTACTCCTAGCTCTTTTATGTGTTACGTTAATCTTGTGTAATGATTTTACGTGGATCCTGTATGTTTTCCTATATCAGTCCTGCCACGTACAATGACTTGAATCTCTCTATTTCACTTTTAATATAGATGTATAGATATAAAGCTACCATTTGCTACAGATAGCTTCTTTTGGAATGAGTAGACAATCCTGAAAAAAGAATGTCTGGTCCCTGACCACCGCACTTGGATAGCTATAAACTTACAGTATAAATGTACATGAGAAATCAAAAGAAATTTCCACCCCTGGACCTCCTACCTTCATGGCAAGGTGCCTTTTGCTGGTACGGGCTTCACAAAAGAGAAGTCATCTTCATTACTTGTTTCTTCCTCATGACGTGTTTCTATTAGTTCAGTTGCTTGATCATCATTGTCCGCACTTTTAATCAAGTCCTCGGTTGCTGAAGAAAGTGATAATGGTTCAGCTTCCACATCAGACATTGCTTGATCTTCATATCCGAATGACCGAGTTGAGTGGCCTGTAGTTTTGAAACGTTGCAGTTTATGTCTTGAAGAGTGCACTGTTGAAGCATTCGGGCTAACACTTCCACCCAAGGTTACATTTGAGGACTTTCCTCCTTTCCCCTGTCTCTTTTTTGCAGCCATATGCCACTTCTTAAGAGCCCTTGACGTTTGCTCATCGAAGATTGATTTCTTCATAGACGAACCCATCTGTTGGACGATCACAACTCAGAAATGTTAAAGAGTACAAGCTGGAGAATAATGATAGTTAAGTAGAATCAATCGTTTTTCAAATACGATCTCAATTTTTCATTTTCAGAAATGTGGAACATTTATGTTTTTGCATGATACTGAAGCTAGTGTCGTCATTCCTAGAAATAGCGAGAACGTTTTATGTTTCCTTTTTCCTCCTATTTGACAACAAGGTGGTAACCTTCAGGTTCCTTATAGCACTTGTTCGGGCATGTTCTTTAATGAGGACGAATTTTCAATTTTTACTGACTTCTGAAAATGCTTGATTAGAAAACCGCTGTATGCAAAAGATGACAGGTACCTGGGTTACAAGGGCATATAGTGGAAGAGTTATGTAACTGCACAGAAGCAGAACACCAACCCTGCAAAACCCAAAGAGTTTACCCATTTAAGGCTTCGCAATTTACCATCAAATGTTTGCTATCCTATGAAACTGCCAGATTGGGTGATCAATACCTTATATTATGCCATTAGGTGATGAATTCTTACGTATCAAGTTTATATTGGACATCAGAAGTGATCCTGACAGAAAAGTTTTATGGGCAGTGAAAAGAACATGAAAACTTACCCTAAAGCAACTTTTACTATTGCAAGCTTGAAGTTAGCATGGAAGCAAGATTTCAACCCAAATGAATACTGCAAAAAGAAAAGGAAAAAAAACTGTCATGCATATGCCATGGTGTAGAAATGAGTAGTTGTGAAGTTTTCTAACTGAAACAGATAGTGTGAGAACAATCCGTTACCCATATCCACAAGAAATAGGTTATCTGGAATGCATTCTGCAAGCAAAAAAGGAGAAATTTAGTGTTTGCTGGCAAAAATAAGAGATGAAGTCTTTTGGTAAATATTCCAAGGATGGATTGTATATGTGTATGATTGACTTGTTAGAATTAATTATCTGTTACCAAAATTTAAAGAAAAACATAACACTAGCATCAAAGCACAGACAGGAAGAAACTTCAGGTCACAAAACGATTATTCACTTTGATAACAGCTCATATACATGAAGATTGTGACAAGCAGCAGTATATACGACATTTCCCTTCATGCCTTTCAAGTACCCCAAAACATAGCAGCAGAAAACTAACCAAGATCTGGAAATCTTAATCTAATCATTGCCTTGTGCCATCATTTTGGAAATGAGTTTTACAATACCTGAAATAAAGCAAAGTGGATAAGATAAAGAACTAGTTGAGGTCGACCGAACCAGAAGTATTTGTCTGAGCCCTGCACAAGAGGCATCCCCTGCACAACTGCATGTCTTTCTGTGATTTCAAGGGCCATCTTAGTCAAAATCGCCTGAAGCTTTGTACCAACGGCTAAAATTATCTGCAAACAGTTGAATGTCAGGACACTGTTTTACGTAGTTAATATGGAAAAAGGATGTTAAGAACAGATCTTACAATGACAGGGATAGTTGAAGCCCAAAATAATGCTTGCCATCCTAGGAAAGATACAACAAATTAATAGAATTTACTATCTTCTATTCATCTTCATAAATGTATATATTTCTACCTATCAGAAATAAAGAAAAAGATTAGCTTCCCTTACCTTTAACATTGAGAAGCAAAAAGATAACAAATGATGCCCATAAAACAGGACTGCAACAATATAACACAGTAAGGACAAATATCTGAAGTAATCAAATGTATGAAAACTTTGGCAAAGAGAAAAGTATGAAATGAGTAGGAGCTATCAACTGATAACTAACTGTTACCTGACCCCGACAACTACCTTGAAATCATCCTCTAATGACCTCTTGATGTACTTTTGGAAGTTAAATTTACTTCCAGGAGCTAGGTGGACCTACAAAACAACAAAAATAGGATTTCAAAAAGGGACTGACATGTTCAACATTAAGAGACTACTATTTACAATTTTGAAGACTCACGTTGATGAACCCGTTGCGCAATGTTAAGTAATCAGCCTTGGCAACGGACCTGAAAAATTGTCGAAAAAAGCATCCCTGCAATAAAAACATGCAGTTATATTCTTCGAAGGAAGTCATTCTGCAATTTTTATTGTTAACGTTTCTCTTTATTCATCAAGGCTTCTTCATATATCAGTTAAAGCCACTAAATATTTGGTCAATTGCACTTCCTATATTAAGCAAATAAAATATATGAAGAAAGAAAAAACAATTTAGGGAAGTTCTTACAATATAGAAGAAGAACGGAATTCTAGTCCAGAAACTAGTGTGCGCTCTCACAAAAGATGTCTCATGAGTAAGCCTGAATCTTGAAGGATCTGTGCATCCAACAATTCAAAGAATTTAGAAGGTCTGCTAAGAAATAAATTTGTGAAGTTCTGCGAGTGAGAGACTCAATTTCATTGTCACAAACTACAATATTATAAGCATGAGAAAATATACCATTTGAGAATTCATAATCATGGGATGAAGTCTCCTTCTCCCACTCCTTCCAGCGACGAATCTGCACAAAATAACTTTGATCAATAGCTAAGCATCATCATCTATGAAACTTTTCACAAATTAACAAGATTTCAGGATTAGTGCATTGTTTTGTGAAAAATTTTATGGAGAAAAAATCATAGTTTTTTTCCCCCCCTTTCCAGCAATGAATTACAGTTGTCCTGTCTATTATGCATGTATAGGCGGCACAACAGATGAGCAGTTTAGTCAAAAAGAATATTCCAACCTTTAGCCTCCCAAGCATCATAGTAGTTAAGCTGTATATCACGTGAAAGACTGCTAAGAAGAATATGAGGATGTGTAACTGATGCAACCCTTCAGCGGTTATAATTGGTTCATAGCCCTGTGAGACAAGAAACAGTATTTCTATGTAACATAGAATTGCATATTGGTAAAAGCTCTCACCGAATTCAAGATTCTACTCCATCCTCTGTCTAAGCACATTAGTCAAATATTGCAAGACTAGATTCTATTAGGACATAATCTTTGACTAATGATGAAAAATAGATACAGTTTAGGTCAAATATTAAAGCTACGTGTCTTGGGTATCAAAATAAGAAGTTAAGAATTATGAGCATGAAAAACAGTAACAACTGTTCTTTTACTTACTGTGGCTTCAAAAGAAAGATACGGGCCAAATTTCATATGCTTAAAATTAATAATTACATCAATACTTTAAAAATAGCCATGAAGTAGACCTTGCCAAGAAAAGACATAGGGTAAGTATCTTATGTCCAAATACACTCTCATCCCATTCCAGTGTACAAAATATGTACTCTAAATTAGTTTGCGTGGAACTGATGTATCTATGCATCTATATATACAAACACATATTTATCCGCTTAGAAATATGAAAATTAGTTTTTTGCTGATATATTCATTGTCATCAACACATGGCAACTTTCAATAGTACAATAGGATGCTCATCTTACTAAAAATTCAGTGCTTATCGCACCAATCAGTGAAGTACTTACTGTTCTGCACCGAACAACGGACTCAGCACCAGCTAGAAATCTATGTTCATACATCAATAATCTCCGACGATGTTCCTCTTGAGTAGAAGAGGTTCTAGTCCTCCGACATGGCAACATTGTGTCTGCAACCTTAATTGGAATACAGATTTTGGCAATGTAGGTCTGCCCAAAAGTCAGGAGCAGTGAAATGAAACCTAGAATCATTAGCTCTGCAGAAACAAAATTGACTTCAGATATTGCTAATTATTCATCTTTATTCCAACCCCAACACTGGAAAAGCAACTAAGAATACAGTTGATGAAGTCAATAAACTCCCGACACCCACCATTATGCTTATCGTGATTATCCAGGAAGAATGCTACTTACCAGCTTTAACCTTTTCCAAGGCTTCAAGTAGAGCTTTCTTATGCCTCTCATGGAACCACTGAGAAATTTAGAAGACACTAGTTAAGAATAAAAAAAGAGGAAAACCCACAAGCATAATAGAAAATTGACTGAACGCCATAAGATTCTCCTATCAGATTTAGAAGAATAAGAGGCAAATCAAGATAAATGAATGAGAACTTGTGACAAGCGTTGTTATTTTTTCTTTCTGGTAAATGATTGTAGCTTTCTGGTGGCAGAGATATAGATAGAGCATTGTGGGGGATGGTCTAACCCAAAAACGAAAGAGTAATCAGAATGAATTAAAACTGACGAGGACTAGAATTGAAGTATGGAAAACAGAAGAAAGCATAGCATAGCAGTAGACTTTACAGAAACATAGATTAAGGAGATAAAGAAAGGAGTATACCTCTGCAAGCTTGTGAAGAAGCAACTCCAAGAGAAGAGACAAGATTATAAAAACAGCACAAACACTCGCTACTGCCCATGTTGGTGTCTGATCCAGCTTCCTCGGAGACTCACTGCTACTGCTACTTTCGCTTGCTCCCATAACCACCATAGCTCCTCCATTCACAACAACCACCACCATCACCATCCATGTTAAGCTCAATACCAACTTCATATCTGGGTTTGTACTTTATAAGTGTCTAAGCTTATATTCAGCTACAAAAACACGCAGACGCGTAGATCAACGAGTCTAAACTCAAAATCTGCCGTAATGTAATACGTCAAAAAAAGGGGAAAAAAAAAAGAAGACTGTGTGAAATGGCGTAAGAAAGTAAAGAAGAAAGCGCGCATTTAGTGCGGAGTTAATTGAGGAATTAACTAGAGGAAGAGGAACTACGTCCAAAAAGGACTAAACAACAAGAACAGCTATGTTATTATGAAGGTCTTTGCGACATAGTAACGGTTGTGGCAGGTCAACTCTTCTAAGCTGACGTATGTAACTCTTTCATATTTATTATCAATTATTTTTTGTAATAAAGATATTATTCTTTGTTAAAATAATGGACAGTGGAAGAAGAAAGTCTTATAATAGATAAAATAAAAAATATGAGAAAAAAGGAGGGTCTGTTTTAATATAATTTTAGTTTTTTTGTCCATTTATTTCAAGAGAGTCCTAATTATAAGAAAACATCTTTAAACTACTTATATGTAAACCAATTTTCAATCCTTTACCGAAGGCAGAATTTTGCCTCAAATTTTAATGACATAATAAATCTAAAAAGTAAAATCAGTTGCTTCTACGTGTTTTTAGGAGAGTCTAAATCTTCTATTTAATATTACGACGTTTTATTGTATTTAATAAATTCTAATTATTTATTTATATGGATCTCATATAAAATTTGTATGGATCTCGCAAAATAAATAACTAAAATTTTATAAGACAGAATAAGACAAAATAATATTGAACAAAAGATTAAATTAAGGGCAGCAGCTCCTTGCCGATAAATGGAAGAGATAGGGATGGACGGCCCCTGTTCCTCACCTTTCCAACAACCCCACTACTATTTTCATGTGAGAAATTCCTTTTTGTTCTCGTTGGTTAAACATGGCAGGATGATTTCGCTTTCTCTTTTCTTTAGATAACTCTTAGGAAAAGTAGATCAGACCAGAAACATTGAAATATGACAAATACGAAACTTAATTACGGGACGGAGCAAATGATATAGGCGAACAGAACAAAGACATTATAATTAAAAACAATCTTTTGAACTAATTTGTCATTATATTTAAATATTTTTATGATGGGTACATGTAAAATATCATAATTCAATTGTTTTGTTTTTATCAACTACTTTTGACTAGTTGGATAGAATGGAAGTTTTAATTTAAACAGGAAAATCGGGCTGGGAGTTGGAACGACAGATAGGGTAGATACATATAGGCGATCAAGGAAAGAGTCCAATGGGCCAAATTCAGGTATCTGCCTCCGCCAAAGGTATTAAAAATAGTTAAAACAGGGTCCTTCTCGGATATTCCAGAAGAGAGGTAGAAAACCCACAACTCAGAATCTGCTGAAGATTTAGGACCCACCACATCAGAGACGAAATAACTATTTTTTACACATAATAGAATTTCATTTCTAGTTAGATTATTTTGAAATCTACCTTTGAGACAGAGAAGGGTACAAAGTACAAACTACTCTTTTGGCGTCCACCCCCATTTGGAATTCTTTTACTAAATATCGATGGATCGAAAAAACACGGCCATGCTTCAGCAGGTGGTTTGCTTCAGGATTCGGTGGGCTTGTGAGTGACAGGTTTTCTGTTAAATATTGGCATCTTCGGGAGTCTTGACGCCAAATTCTGGGGACTTCGCCAAGAGCTGTTTTTGGTGAAAACGCATAACACTAGCCATTTGATTATAGAACTCGACGCTATGGTTGTTGCGCAATTCCTTAGAAGTGGAGTAATTGATTAACACTCTTCTCATACTATTGTTATTGATTGCTTGGAGCTGATCATAAGGGGATGGATTGTTGATATGTAACACATTTACTACGACGGCAACCGATGTGCGGATCGTCTTGTTGATTTAGCGCATTCCTTTCCGCAAAGACTTACTTATTATGCCAACCTTCCAGTTCAATTACATCCTCTTCTTGTGGAGTATCGTGAAGGCATTGGTATCTTCTGACCATAACTTTTCTTTTCTGTTCGTTCGTAGCCAAAAAAAAAAGGTCATCCAAAACTCAAGTGATGCAGGAAACATAGCACACTGTGGCAAGCAATTGCCAGGTAAGGGTTGTGGAGAATGA
>JANZLX010000211.1:19665903-19680085 GCA_025531955.1 Erythroxylum orinocense | reverse complement strand
CCTGTTCCTCCTCCACCACTAACTCCTCCTCTTCATCATCATCCTCAGATAGCAATTGCATCACATAAACTCTTTTCTTCCTACAGTGATGATTGGAAGTGTACTTTTCATCACACCAAAAGCACAATCACTTGGCCCATTTTTCATCCATTTCCTTGCTTGTGATTCTACCAGTCTGAGAACCTAGTGTAAAGTTGTTTGGACGGGTAACAGAGTTAGCTTCTTTGGTTGGTGGTTGACTAGGGGCTTTAGATGGTGTGGTAGTAACTGTAGCAGCCTTTTGGGTCACATGTGGGGTGTTCCTAGGCTTGTAGGTTGGTTTTGGTTTGTTTTGAATGGTGGCCACTGTGAGTTCCTGCAATTTAGCTAAGGCAAAAGCATCTGCTAAAGTAGTAGGTCTAAACATTCTAACAGACATTTGAAGTTCATCAACCAATCCAAATAAGAAAAAACTTAGAGCCTGATCCTCACGAATACCAGCGCGTGGGTACAATTCATCAACTGCATCTAAATATTCTTGTAGAGAGCTTACCTACTTAAAATTTCTCAGATCTGACACTGGATCATCAAAGGCTTTTGATCCAAAACGAGCTGCCAGTGTCTTCACATAACCATTCCAATCATCATAGATCGCCGATCCCTTCAAAGAAATGAATCCTTGATGCCACTGTAATGCCTTGCCATCAAGATGCAGGGCAACAATCTTCACTCTCTCCTCTAACGCCACCTCAGCAACTTCAAATAAGTATTCGGCACGAAGCAACCATCCATCAAAGCCCTCCCCCATGAATTTGGGAAATTCCAGTTGAGTTGAGTTTCCTCAATTCGTCTTCACTGCATTGATTGAGGTTTCTGATCGCCCACTCGAGTTCAGTTGCTCCTCTGCAACTCGACGCTGCTGTTGAATACTGAGACCTCTTATCAAAGTCGCCAGCTCCTCAAACCATGCATCGGCATGGGTTTTCAAGGCCTCCTGACTCTGTTCCACCTCGTGGATCATCGCCTCCACTCACCGTTCCAAATCATGTGAACGAGTCTCCATCGCCGATTTCATCATGGCCGAGAGTCGGTAGCTCTGATACCAAAATGTTGCAATTCGAACTCGAATTGCCCAAATGATCACAAGAGATCAAGCTTTTATTTCATTAACAAAGATGATTTTAACAAATACAACGAATAGTGTTTATATCTGCAAAAACATATAAATGACAAATGAACAAATGAAAGAATGACACATATCCCTTCCGTTGTAATTGAATAGAAATAATGTTAAAATCCTCCAATTGCCCCTCAAACTTTCACAAGAATGCAATTTGATCCTCTCATTAGGCTCCACATGTAACAGCTCCTCAGTTTCAATTTACTAAAAAACAATATGATCAGTTATTACAACTCATACAAGGATTTCCATCCTCTTCTCATCACGTTAATGCGGTCACTTTGCCTAAATGTGTATCATCGAAGTTAAACCCCGTAGGTTTGGTTTCTTCAATCGTTAGTTTATTCCACATATTTCTTTAAATGTTACTGCTATAAATATACCCATTCCAATGAATGGATTATTGATACCGGTGTTATAGATCACATAGCGTGTTCTTAGCTTTTTTCCATTCTTGTAAATTAGTTGATAATGTTTATGTACATCTTCCTAACAATTGCAGAGTCCGGGTTATCCATATTGGCACTATTTATGTCAATAATTCTTTAAAACTACTTAATGTTTTATATGTACTTGACTTTACCTTTAATCTTTTGTTTATCAATAAATTGGTTCATGATCTTTCTTATTGTGTTCTTGTCTCATCCTCTCATTGTATCATCCAGAGCCTAAGTCAAACCATGGCAAAGCACGGGCTTTATCCGATGGAGATAGGTTGGGAAAGCGACTAAAACAAACCCTAGCAAGAAGAAGTTAGAGGATATGCAAAATTATTGAGTGTAGTGTTATGATCGTGGGGTCACCGTTGAACGACTTGTATGATTGTTGGTACGATTTTGGGTCCTCACTCCTCAGCAATAGTCTATGTTTCTTGGTTAGAGCCAAAGGTTGGTCACGAGGATTTCCTTTTTCATTCTCCTTTTGTTTCTCTTCAACAAGGAAGGAACTGTTATAATATTTCCTAAAAGGTTAATTAATATCTAGCTATTCATGAAAAGTGCAAAAACGAAAAGGCAAACAATTTTTACTCCAAATCTTAAGGGATTTCAGTTTTTATCCTTCTTGCCTATGCTTTTAAGGGAAACAATATGGAAGAAATCTGAGGGTTTCATCGAAATTAAGTACTCCTGTTAATAATCTCTGCTTCTAATTTATCATATATATATATATATATAAAGAAAATGTTTCTTTTTCTGCTCAATTGTATCCTCTTAAAACTAATTTGCTCAATTTAGTCATTATCTTATCTCAATTGATTTAAGTGGCTCCTTTTTGCTCCCTTTTTTCTTCTATTAAACTTGATCTTTCATATCTTATCTTGGTTGATTCCATTATAATTAAGTTATTAATAGCGTTACGTAATTTCATTAACAAGAATATATTTTGTTATCATATAAATCATGGATTAGAATTGTGTTTTTTATTTAAGTTAATCTCTTTAAAAGCTGTATAAATTAGCAAGATTACATATTTTTGTTTTAAAAACAAGAAATTATCTTAAGAATTTGTAATTTAAAATATTCATGTAGTTATAAAATAATAATAGTATGATATCTAAATGAAGATGTTTTAAAATCACTTATTTGAATGATATATTTGTACTGTGATTTAATATTTACATATTTTCTATTTGGAATTATTAATTTACTAATGTTATAATATTTCTAGCATTAGTACATATCACTTATCTCATCAATACCTTGAGTTTAGTACATAATTTGCCCGACATTTTCTAAAAGATATTTACTAAAAAATTGACTAGAAGCATATTCTTTAAAAATTTTCAATCTAATAACTTTTCGTTATCATTTATACCTATTCTTAACTTATAGGTTTTAGTCATAATTCCTCAGTTAGAGAATTACTTAAACTTTGCAATTTAAATAAAAAGAAAAGCTTATAAGAATAAAATAATATTAATTATAACCTTTTAAAAAGCAGAACAAAAAAACGAGATATTTTTTTTAATTATGATAACCTATTTAGCTTCTTCACCTTTACTTTCATGTTACATTGCATCCGCATCAATCATCCAAGTTAAAATACAACCTTAAATATACAAAAGCAAATATTACATGGAATGACGACCATCTGACTTTTCTTGCACACGCCTTTGTTCTTCAATCTCTTCTAAATCTTCATCATCCCCCTTTCTACCCGCTTGCTCTTTCCAATATGCTACCAATTTTTTCAACCGAGTGACCTCTTTCGATGAAATATTTTTACTGGGATCATTCACTATTGACCGTACTCTTGAAGCATACCTAAATACGAATAAGAATGGAAGGAAATGTCAATAGCAGATAAGCAATCTAACCCGTAAAGCCTGAGATTAGTTTATAAGAACATAAAATTAGGAAGCTTACATTAAAGAATTATAAGTTTCATCCAAATTTGACTCTGCAGGGGACACGTTGACGAACATTAGTGTTTTTGCATTACCACCAAGAGAATCACTCATTAACATTGTTAATTTGTGATTTCTATATGGTATGTGTTGGCCACCAGAAGACAAAGCACTGATCACATCCCCAAGTGCTGAAAGAGATTTATTGATACTTTGTGCCTCTTTCAGTTGACAACCTGATGAGCCAGATTTTTTTACTCTTTCTGAACCAGCAAGGTCGACAAAACTTATCTGCACTTGATATAAAATGACACTTTGAATTTGAGATTAAAAGGAAAAAAACCATAGGAAATCCTAGAAGAAATGACTTAATCAGTGTAGCAAATAAATATACCTTTCCCCTTGCAACAGATTGAGTTTGTAGGTTGGTACTCTCAATAACAATTGAAAGTACCAAATGAGATCTTGAACTTTCTAGATTCATTTGAGTCCCAGACGTATGTCGTTGTTCATATCCTTTTTGGATAATGGTTTGGAGTTCCTCATATGTCGTGATTGACACAACTGTCACATTTTCTACCACTACCATACCCTGATTCAAATTCGAGTACATGAAAAACAAAAACAAAAGCCACATTAATAGAAAATGTAAAACTGGAACTGAAGAATTTCCCCACACCTAAAAAGATTTTGTGAATGAACAATCACCTTTGCATCTTTCTTGATATCCAGCTTTGAGGGCTTCACATTCTTTGGCAATAAAAGGTCTACTAGAGTATCTTGATACAACTCTACTACATATGCCTGCAGCATTTAGTATTTAGTAAACTTATATGTTACAAAAGCCAAGCGCTCTAACTTCATTTTGATTTTTTGTAGTAAAGCGATAACACAAAGAAATTCTAACTTAGAAAACGGAATCAAACAGATAAAGGATATAGTTAGTGAGGCAGTTACAAATATTTCAAATTATTGGCTGAAGCAACGTTCCTTAAGTCAAATTACCTTCAATGAAAATGAGAATTTGTTGCTATCACGTCTCAAGATTTTAAACAACTCAGCAGTTGCTCGTGGTGTCAGTCCAGGCTCACTTTCAGAACCATAGATAGTAAATGTCTTTCCAGAACCAGTTTGACCATAAGCGAATATGCAAACATTGTATCCGTCCACAGCAGATTGTACTAAATACTAATCATATTAAAAAGGGAAAAGGAAAATGTCGCAAATTAGTTCCAGATAAATGACCCTGATAAATCACAGAAGTCTGGTTAAACTCACTCTTGTATCCTCGAATACATCTTCCTGCGTGGCTATGCTATCAAACACTCGATCATATGTATGTTGCTTCACTTTATCATCTTTCCATGGATGTTCAATAGTAAACTCATCTGAGCTTGTAAGGAGGTCTCTTTCTTTTTCATAAATTTCCTTATCATTTAAAGGTCTTAGCCGACAAAATACCCTGATCTTCCCTTTCATATCTAAAGATAATGGAATAGCAAGTTAATTTCACCATAAGAAAACATACTTGAATAATAATATAGAAGTTATGCAATGACTTAAATAGTCAAGCAGAAGTTGTGGAATAGCAAGGACATTAAGAGAAGACCCAACAACACCATTAGAATGGTGGTAACAACAATGGACCATTGAAGTCTATGTGATGTAATACCTTATTAAGGCAGCCTAGGTTATTACTTGCATCTGTTGTTTTCTACATTAATCTATTTCATTCCCATTGTGAGAAGTATCTTTCCCTATCTCTTCTCTACCAAATTTGATCTTCCTCGCTTTTTTTCCTTAAGGCCTACAACCCTGGTTGCTAGAATCACTATCTCTCTTCACTGGATATGTTGATGTCCTATTTTCACTCCTACTGATCTTGCCAGGTAAAGACCATCGCAGATCAGCTACTCAGGTCCCAGATTACTAACCTGTTAAGTTTTAAGTGCATGTCCCATGATTTATTTTGCACAGTTAATTTGAGGTTGAACTAAGTTTGAATAAGTCTTCTAACTTGATCTGAAGTTCTAAGTCAAGGATTTGAACAGTAGAAGGTCCTCCTGTTTGGCAACATGGGATGCGGAGATATAGTTTACTGGAAGAACTTTTTGATTTAACAACTAAAAGAACATCTATAATCAACTTTTGGGTTGACAAACCCTCTAATTACATAAAAAAGAGTAAAATAGGGGACGGACAAGTTCTCAAAACTTTTTGTTTCTAATTTTGGGGCATCATTGTCAATATTTACTATGCAGTTTAATCCCAAATATTATATGCTAGTATATACTGAGTGTTAAGGTTGCTTAACCTTCTATGGTATTAAAATAGCGCTTTCGTAAAACTTGTTCTTCCTTGTACATAATTTCCAGCTCAGCAAGTTGAGCTGCTTGCATCTTCAATATGGCTGCAGTTTGTTCATTTTTTCTATCAATGTCCTGAAAGTAGCGAAACTTATCAGGTACAGATGCTTATCACTAACCAATCTGATGGACATTTGTGAAACAGCCCAGTCAGGTCTTCTATTTGAACAAAGTTTATACACTGAAATAAAGATTCATTAAAAGATGATACCTCTTTCATTTCTCTCAATTCCTCTAATTCCTTCAAATTATTCTGCATGATAGTTAACTCCTCATTCCTTGCTGTAAGAGTTGATTCCAAAGCCACCAACTTTTGTGTTAACCCCTCTAGGTTCTTCTCAAGCTCAGTCACTTGGAGCTTTAAAGATTTTCGCTCTACGTCAAAGTTCTTTTCAAGAACTTCAATCTGTGTAAAGAGAAACTAACCAATTTCTTACGAAGTTCAGTTAAATAAAACTTAAGTTTTTGTGATTATACCTGTTCAGTTTTCTTGTTCTCAATTTGAGCAATCTTTTGCTCTAATAATGATTTCTCATTTGTCAATCTTTTCACAGTTTCTTTTGTTGCATTCAATTCTACATTCCTTTGTCTTGATTCATCCTCGAGCTTGCGGGATAACTGCATCACATAGTCCAAATGATTTCTCCATGTCAAAAAGTTCACCGGAGCATACAATGTGAAAAACTTAATCCGAGTTTAATAAAATCAACTAGATCAAGAAAAGTAAATAAATTTCTAAGATGTCAATCTAGATAACATGATTTCACCTGGTTGTCTGAACCAACCGCATCCTTTTTGGTTTTACTCTCAGTTGTTAAATTAGTGAGGTCAGCTAACCTTTTCTCCATATTTTTCTTCTCCATCAATGCAGTCTAGCACATAATATTTCACCAAGTTAGAATATTCAAGAGAGATCTACAGAGGATAAAAGGAAGAGCTAAGAACTCTGGATGAAGTACACTAACCTGAAGTGCTGTATCTTTTTCTGAAAACAGCACCTTGAGTCTGTCGTATTCGCTCACAACCTCTGCTATATTTTGTTGCTCAGTTCTCAAGGAAACTCTCAAGCTCTTCAATTCTTCTTGCAATTCCACTTCCTGCTTTTGCTTCTCATGCAATTCTTCCAATAACTGAATCAGTTTAACCCATAATTCAATACAGATCTAAAGGCAAATATTTTTTAATTGTTCTCAACGCAATTCGTTTAAAGAAATAATGAATCAACTAAATATCAGTCCAGGTTGCTCATCTAAGGCTACTTTACACTTAGCTAAAGCCTTGGCATAGCTCTGAACAAGCAAATGACACTCAAGTGCTGATAAATATAAATATCAAGTAAACTAAACATGCAATCTCAAACATGAAAACCAAGGCACATTCACGTGACATTATTGGTAGTGAGTGGTAAGAGAGGCACTAGGTAGATTACTAGTTCCAATAATCAATATATTTCAAAACTAAGAAAAATGAATTCTTCAATCTTTTAGCCTCATCATCTTGGTCAGAAGAATCTTCGAGGCCTCATACACAGCACTTAAACACCATAAGAGTTCCATCATTATAATTAGATGGTACAAAGAAACACTTAGCATTTTATATAATGAATTGAAGGCCTACTTGATCAGTTTTCTTCTGGTATTCTTCCATGCTTTTAGACAATTCCTGTATACGACTTTCATTCGCATCCGCATTATGATGCTTAGCATTGCTCGAAGGATCTCCATTCATTGGGCTGCTAGCCACAGACCGAGCCTTGGAATATCGACGTAACATGACATCATTTATATGAGTTTGAAGAGCGACACAAATTTCTTCTCCCTGATAAACTAAGAAATTTTAGTTGCATCAAGAGTACATAGAGTCAACCAACCATTGAGTACTGAATTGCAAAGTTGCAACAAAGATGATGTTGGAATTATCTGACCTGCTTTGTCTCAAACTGGAATATATGAAGAACACCTGCAACTCTCATCTTAAAGAATACAGCAGTATTGCTACTACCAAACTGCATTATGTCCCGCAACTCTGCAGAATGTAGGTACTCCTTAGGGACTGGACGGAAAAAGTGCACCTGTGGAGAAATCAACAAAGCAATTTATGCTAAAATCTGCCGTTTTCTGTGTTGATAAGCAGAATAACCTTAATATCAATTGTTATGGCTCAATTAACCATGTTTATGATCTGGGGACTTACTCCACGTTTATTAATGCCCAAAATAATCCGTCCAGGTAAAAGCCCAATAGGATCATCAATCTTGCGAACACCAAAGAAAATTGAATTCCCATATGGAAGTGTCCTCAATATCCGCAGAAACTGCTGTCTTGCATCATCCTTGGTCAGATGTTCCTTCATGTAAAAGTAACTTTAGATTTAAAATATTTCATTCAAGAATATGATAGCATCAATAAGATGCTTTCCAAAAGTAAATGCACATTCATAAACTATTAATTGCTTGGGAAAGATCAGTCATGCAAGAGTCAAAGTACGTAAAGTGGAGTTCTTGATCTCTCTTCCTTCCTTACCTCTCCTCGCCAACACACCCCAACTCAGGCAGCTTCTCCATCTTTACAAATGGAGTACAAATGACCTATAAGCTTTCAAACTTTAAAAACGAAGATAAAGTATCGATAAAAAGAGAAATAGAAAACAAACGCTTTTGGTTCTTGTTGCAATGAAGTAGCATTGAAAAACATCTTTAGATTGAATCATAATATGACTATTCACCGCTTTGAAGTTCATCTTTCACTAATACCAATTATGTGAAGAAAAAAATCAACAAAAACTAGCAAACCCTTGGTTGCAGCCTGGGCAAATGGAAGTTGTAAAGTCAAGACCAAGGATAATACATTTCAAAGAGACAGCAAAGTTTCACCAAAATTGCAGGAGCAGCTTAAATCAAGCAATCACATCAATAACAGTCAGTTAGAGCAAATTGTACAGCAAGTTCTAAACTCTAATTATGGCAGAGTATAATTCAGAAAAAGAAAGTCTGAACTTAGATACTTTAACAGGAGTTATGAGAAGTACTCAGATATTGGTTCTTACCATTGATCGATAACGAGAAAGAATATCCAGTTCCCATTCTCGCTTTGCTCGGGTTATTGCAATTTGTCTCGGTAAAAATCTTTCAAGGAGAGAAGTCCAATCACTGGAAAATGAAAACCTCGGCAGATTAAATGTCACTGAAACAAAGAGTAACTAGGTACACAAAATCAATCACTCTCAGAAAACTAAATAATGAAAGCAGAACCAAATCAAGCACAATAAGTCAATGTCAACAATGGGAATTACACCCCTAACATATAACTTCATCTGAATAAGGGAACAACTACTGACGTGCATGATTCAGGGCTACCCACAAATCCAATCTCAACCAATATTTGCAAGGCAGACAACTGTGCAGCATCATCTCTTCCAACAGGGTAATTCCCTAATATGTAGTCATGCTGCAACTGTAACAATACAATCATGGACAAAAATTTAGCAGCTAGAACATATATGAGATGTAAAATGAGATTGAATAAACAAAATAAAACTGCATACTAAAGTTGAAGCTGTTTAAAAACAATCTAATAAGGGTTTAAATACTTGAACATATGATAGTTGCAAAAACATTGGATCTGTCATGGCCTCATCTGATTCACGAAATAGCTTTTTCTTAAATGTCAGTTTGCAATGAACAATTTCTCCTTTACTTCGATCCTTGGCTGCCTTGAATTCTGCCAACAAGTCCCCTATATATTTGTTATCATCTAACCCAATATATTCCTCTGCATGAGAAGAAAGTATGAGATTAGATTCCAGCAGCAATTTATATCTATTCAGGTTTAAAGTGAAGAAGATGACATGGTACATACCATTCCCAGGATCAGATGATTTAGAACCTGCAATAAGTTTACGGCATTCAAAAAGGCTGAAGCTAGAACATGCTGAAAGTTTAATTATCCCTGCAAGTTCCTGAAGAAGAAATAGTGTTCATTAGTGTAGGCAAAGGCTTCCAAAGTAGGAGAGTGACAGAAAGAGGTTGAAAGATTGTCAAGATTTTACAGAAATTATATGCACATGCAATGCTGCAACTTTTGACAAAACTATGATCAGCCAGAAAGAAATGATCATTAGACTCCTGTATTCTTGTTTTACCTTCTTTAAACAGGATGATTATTGTATCAAGATAAACAAGTGCCTTGACTCATCACATTATCATGTTTGAAGATGCTCAGTATGATTTAGTCTAACTCCAATAGTGATAGGTTGCAGGAATAAAGTAGGCTCATAAAGGACAACAATGGAGGTATGTTATTTCCTCATATTCCAGAAGGCTACAAGAGAAAATCCCACACTGCATTGAATTTAGTTGAGCATATGCGTGGTGTGGCCCAAGTTTAAACATAAGAACTTGCACTAACCAGTAACCAGTCCAGTTGAGCACCTACAGCTACCTTTATAAAAGCGTGCATGCAACAAGTAAAATTGAAGAGGCATTAAAGTACCTCCACAGCATCAGACACTGTTGTTGCCATGTCATAAGTGATTTCTTCAAAAGTTTCATCCAAAAAAAACACTATTGTTGTAAGTTTTCGACTAGTTAGAAGAGCTTCAATTTCCTCACGTCCTGGTATAGTATGTCTTGGACCAGCTTTAACTGAACGCTTCAAGGCATTCAATGTATTTGATGCAAGGATTTGAACCTCAGAATCAGTATTCGTACCATATGCTACATTATGAACATATTCCGATAAATATCCACCAATGTCCTTGCTGGGAGGCATAGAAGATGCGCATAAATACATTAACTCCCATGCTTTAATCAACCATTGCCTGCAAAATCACCAAGCTTTGTAATTAAGTGGTTAGCAGTTACAAGGTGAATGAAATTAACAAAGAGAATAAAAGTTTACAATGCACACTAGTCTATAAGTCTTTCCTCATAAGCAGAAGATCATTAAAGGAGATTGAATGTCCTTAATTGGAAATTTACTTATTGTCGAAGGCAGAAAACTAAACAAAAAGAAGCATGAGTTAAGACATACTTGCCTGTCAGGATTATTTCTAGTTTGTTTTGAAATCTGGGCAAAAAGTTCATCTCGAAGTTCTGCACGCTTCAGTGTATGCTTGTACAATTTTCCTACAAGTTCAATTCGTTCATCTAAACTTGTTTGAGCTGCTCGATCAGATGAATCCACTCCCATGTACTTCAAAATTATTAGGAATAATTTTGTAGCTCGGCTGATGAGATCACTATTAATTTTGAGCAATGAAGTTGGTATGGGATCCTGCAATGAAGCTGGAACTTAGCTTTGCATAAGGTTAGTTTGCATAAGAACATTATTCCATAAAGGCAATATGATGTTGCAACCTTTTGGAAACACAGCATATCTTCAAATGTGAATTTTTCCCGAACTTGAGGGCCTACTGATTTTTTAGAAAAAAATCCACGTTTTCCAGTAGATTGCATCTGTTTCTGCATCATCCTTAAAAATCCTTCAACCTTCACAATAGAATCACATGGTAGGTTACAAATGTCAAAAAGTGTAGAGATTAAGCGAATCTTGTATATTTTATACAGAAGATTTTGTAAACTGTTGCATCTTCGTCATGACAATGTTATGTACCTGAAATTTTTCAATCAAGGGTATAGCACCAGCAAGTTCCGCTGGTACAGAAGTTGAGAAGACTTGTGTACTGTAAGAAACAATTAAATACAAGCATTAGTGTTTAGAATCTACACCAACTTTGCAAATGGAAAGCCTCTATTTAATTTCTAAAAGCAACAAAAAAATAGATAAATAAAAGCGAAACAGGAGAAAGGTAAATTAAGAGGACTGGATCATGTGCAAGTTTTCAACATAATAAACAGCAAAGCAAGTATAAAACAGCTTCAAATCTAATAGATGAAGAAACTTAATCACGACGCTCACTTTGTTTGCGAGAAGTTGGAACCATCACTGTCATATCCATCTCCATTGGAGACAGAGGCGGAAGAATGCAAAGAAATGTCATCATTTCCATTCGCCGAGCGAAAAGAAGACATACTCGTTCGTAAACTTTGAGCCAGAGAAGGCTGCATCGCCATTTTCATAACACAAAACAAGCCAAATTACGTTTTAGTAACTGCAAATCGAACAGAAATTATTAGTTAACACAAAATGGTGTAAGGCACATTTACGAAAACCTAACGATGAACACGAAGAAGACGCAGGCACAAGAACTAAGCAGCATCGATCTTAGGAACGGACATTGAGCAAAAGACAGATCCAGCAAGAAAATGGAATAGTCAGAGATAGAATAGACATCGATTACCTCCAAGCCGACGCCAGAGAGATGGATGGATCTAGCGAGTGGTGTAGAGCCAAATGGCGGGGCAAGAAGCGGAGACGAAATGATGTTTGTTAGAGAGTCACGAGACGAGACAGCGAGTGTGAGAGTCTGTATTAAATGGGGGAAAATCAAAATGGTTTTAAATTCTAAAATTCCTCCAACTTTGTACAGTAAGTACATCAACCCCTCCAAACACCGAATTCAAAAAGTAGTAGGTGTATGTATAATGCTTCATCGCAATCTAAATCTGGTTGTTAGAACTAAGTCGGGATTCTATTTCTTCTACATTGTGATATCCGTATCCCCCCAGCACTATGGTATCGTTTTCACTTGTCGTTTTCTTCAGATTGTGAGCAAGAAGGCAGATGCTCGGCCCAACTAGTTATTACCGAATGATTTCTACATTCTACAGCTTTTGTCCTACCTATCGGCTTTCGAATTCTGATTATTAAATTAATTTTAAAAAAACCAAGTGGAGAGATTGGGCTTCCAACCTTATTTGTTATTAGGCCCATTGTACTCATCCTATTCCTACACTTGTTGGACTTGCTTACCACATACGACGGAGTGGAGTTGAAAGAGACAATTACTATCTCTCACCCGTCGTCGTCAGTTTGTGGGGTGAAACTGAAGGGTACAGAGACTCGTGAAAAGTAAACGAAATCACCAGTTCTATAATTGTTGTGCCAATACTATTTTATTGTATTTAATCTATATATTTTTGTAGGTCTCATATAAATATATGGATCAGATGTAATGAAATAGCACTGGCACAGTAATTATGAAACAGGTGATCTGTTCCCCGTGAAAAGGCGTTGCAGAAGAAGTACAGTAACATACGTCACAATACTCTTCAATTTTCAAATTAACTGATAAGATATTAATTCAAATTTAAAAGTTTTTTTTTAAAAGTTAAACTCAATTTAACACATTTTTAAAAATTAAGACTTTCGAACACTTGTCCTTCAAAAATTTTAAAGGGTTAGTTTTGAAAACTATTTTTGAAAAAGTAATAGAATTTTTAGTTTTCAAAAATTTTATAAGAAGAAAGATTAAGTTACAGAGGGCTGATTCACTTCGTACTTTATATACAGATATAACAAATTCTACGTTAATTAACTTTTTAATTATAGGTGTAGTAGCTTATTGATTACATATATACAATACAAAATGAAAATAATATTTTAGACTTCCACTGTATAAAAATGCTAACTATAGTAATTATTTATTGCAAATAAATGGATAAAGAAAATAAGAAAATTGCAATTACACAGAAAATTGAAAATCAGCTTATTTAGTATAAAGATATAGACGATTCAATATAGAGTTAGGCAAAGAAAGAAATCTGTATTCAAGGACACGAGAAGAAAAATGGAAGCTCTGGTGTGCAAGAGATTGGGTGATCCTACGGTGGGCGATGAGAATAATAGCCCAATAGTAGTGAGCAAAACTGAGGCGATCCCACAGGTTGAGACACCCACTGGTGTGAGGGTGAGAGTGAAAGCCACGAGCTTGAACTATGCTAACTTATTGCAGATTATGGGCAAATACCAAGAAAAACCTCCACTGCCTTTCATACCTGGCTCCGATTATTCTGGGATTGTAGATGTCGTCGGTTCCGATGTCACGCTTTTCAAGGTTGGTGATCGTGTTTGTTCGTTTGCTGCTCTCGGTTCTTTCGCTCAGTTCATCGTCGCCGATCAGTCTCAGCTGTCTGTATTCTGTTTCAATTTCTTATCTTATTTGTTTGTTAGTTTTTGATTGCATATGTGGGAATTGTTGATTAATTATGAAAAAACAACACAAATAAAAGTTTCCCAGTTCCAGAGGGTTGTGATATGGTGGCTGCTGCTGCATTGCCCGTAGCTTTTGGTACCTCTCATGTTGCTCTGGTTCACAGAGCTCAGTTAAGCACTAATCAAGTATCCCACCTGCCCTTTTATTCATTTCTTAATTACTCACCAATTTTATTCACTTGTTTGATTATCACAA
>JANZLX010000211.1:19597078-19607390 GCA_025531955.1 Erythroxylum orinocense | reverse complement strand
CAACCAAATTAAAAAATCATCAAACTAAAATCCTCAAAATAATATAAACATGCTTAATGCAAACCGGGGCCCAACAAATATAGTATTTATTGATATAATTATAACTTGCAAGAATATCTTCCATATTTATTTCGTACGATAAAAAATGATTTGGAGCCTTGGTTGTGAAGAGTTTCATTTGTCTTATGTTCACTTTGGCCTTCTTACATTTTTCCTAAATGAAGAAAAAAGATAGTTATTAAATCATCTAAAAAGATTAATGGAAGCAAATATGAAGGGATAGAAAACAAACCTGAACATTAAGAAAGGCCCAATAATCACACAAATTGTTTTAATTTTCTGGACACATTCATTCTAGAACATGTCCCCTTGCCTCCATATCAGAAGGAAAAGATTTGTAATAATGATCTAGTCGATAATAACAATCCCTAGTCCTTTGTTTCAATAGTGAAGTGATACAATTTCAAACATTAGGGTTGTTGATATCGATGAAATTTAATTTCATCTGTAAATAATAAATAAAGTGTAATTAATCTTAAAATAAGTGAAACAACATTGCATATAGTTAAATAAGTTAAAAATTTACCGAAACTTTATCCAAAAAATTCTTAAGCAAGTTGTCTTCCTTTAACTCCTTAGCATGCTTTAGGCAAGGTAATTCTGTTCTAGCAATTATCCTCAACTTACTAGACAATTTTGTTGACTGAATCCTGTCTAGGGGATAACTTTGCGAAGTATCAATATATGCTTACAACTTGATGTTCATTGCAACATTTATTTGTTGCAACTCACAATCTCTAGTTATACCTTTACCTCTTTTTCTTATGTTGGTATTGGAACCTAACAACACATTAAACATGTAAATATATATTTGAGCATAAGTTTATTTGTTACTGTTAAAGATTAACAAACTTGTACATCCATCTATACTAGTTGAGATAGATGAAGATTGTTGCCGACTTGCTTCATTAATAAATGAGGTCAATCATGTTGTTATTAGGTAGGGACTGATTGATTAGGTTATTGGTGGGTTGGAACAATTTCGATACTTGTCACCTTCTTCCTTTTGTTTTTACCAGCTGCCATTCTAATAGATATCTATAATTTAAACATTAACATTTAAACATTAACAACCCGCATTATAACTCAATCATCAACAATTTGAATTAACATAACTCAATTATCAACAATCCGCGTTAAAATAACTCAATCATCAACAATCTGCATTAACGTAACTCAAACATCGACAATATACATTAACATAAGTCAATCATCAATAATCCTCACTATCATAACTCAGTCATCAACAATTTGCATTAACATAACTCAAACATCAATAAGTGGCATTAACATAAGTCAAACATTAACAATCCACATTAACATAACTCAAACATCAACAATATGCATTAACATAAATGTTACCAACATTACATTTCAAACAATATAAAGAGCACTTTTATTACCTTCAATTACCATGATCAAGATCTTGAAAATCATCATTATTAATTACATTATGATCGACTTTTCTTCATTATTATATTAAGCCAAAGTACCATCATTATCATACAATTCATCCTCAATATAGTCTTCATCCTTTTCTACATTAAGATTGACTTATACTTCATGTTCTTTTATTATATTGAGATCAACATCTCTCTCATGGAATGTGATATATTTGCATCTTTTATTTTTAAGACTCCATTATTTAGCTCCAATTCAATCTCTTGATATACTTCATTACCATCTTCACTAATTAAACCATTTTTCTTTTCACAAAAATCAAAGAGATTTCGATGTTGAAACTTTTGAACAACTTTCTAATTACTGCCTAATACAGTGTCGTTGAGGTAGAATACTTGTTTCACTTAACTTATAAGGACAAAAGGGTCATTATCATACCATGTGTTACTAACATTGATGCTAATAATATTTTCATTCACTTTAAGTCACCAAGATTAAACTATTTGCACCTAAATATAACAACCTCTTATGCAAAACTAATAGAGAGTTAAGGTTAATAACATACACCATTTCAATTGTTATATTAACACATAATGAGCAGTAACTATGATTTCATTTTTATTTCAAAAAAATAACTCATTTAATAATGTCAAATATTTTAAATTCTTTGCATTAATATTTAGTTAAATTCTCTAATTTTGAAAAAGTAATTTGTAATATCTTTTCATTTAAAAATGACATCGCATATTAAAAATAAAGAATTTTTGTATATGATTATTTTTTAAAGAAATATTCTACACTAATATATTACATTTTAAAAAGGTTTGAGACAATAAAAATAATTAAAATTTTGGCATTAATATAAGCCCTTGTTTGCTAATGAGTAATAAAAAGATAAAAATGGAACTGCAATCTCAATTTCATAACTTTTGCTTGTTTAGTTAGTATCAATGTTATGAATACTGTACAAGTATCAGTACCAGATTTAGTTTTGATACGGTGGTGTTTTGGTATTAGTCAGTTACTGTTTTAGGTAAATTTTGAAATTATAAAATACTCTCCAAATTTTTTAAAATTATAAAATAGTTCCTTAATATTGTACCATATAATTTATAATGTTACATCAATCATGTCTCTAAAAATCATAATAATAAAGATTTGAAATAATAACAATGTATTTATTTCTAATAATATTACTTTTCACATATTTTACATATAAACAATAACCATAATCAATATGAAAAAAGATCATTTGATCATCATACAAATATAAAATTAAGGATAATACAAAGTACTTAAAATGTTATTATTTCATCATATAATAAATGATAATTACATCAAAACATCAAATTAAAAGAATAATAAAGATCCATGACTCTCTAAGTATTACAACAAAAGTTCACACCGAGGAAACAACCAACTAGAAGTGAAATCTTAAACAAAAATGTTTACAATTATATTTATATTAAATATATATAATTTAACATATACATAAAATATAAGTTAAATCAAAAGAAAAGAAGAAATGAAAAGCTATAATTTCATTCACTTGAATATTAGATCAAATCTCATTGACCTAAATTCTTATTTGAGACAAAATCTTCACCATTGAGAGGAGCCTCATCATTACCATCATTCAAATTCACTGTACCAAATGACATGTCAATACTTTCTCATCCAAAATTATCTTCCATATCACTCTCATTTATCAAACTCGCTTCCTCAGAAATCCAATATGCTGAAAGATCAATATGGTCAAGGCAAATTGGATCTACAAAACTACTTATTCTATTAAGAATCCTAGGAAATAATAAAATAAAATTATGAAGAAATTACAATAAATTATTTTCAACTTGATAATGATAATAAAATATGTTTTCTGAAGATTTAAATTGTATTGAACAAAGACCAAGTCGTTCAATCTTTTCTATTCCAATTTGTTTCCTTGTTTGGAATGGATGAATTCAAATGTGTCCTAATTCCTTTCATACCCTATTGCATTCACACATTGGCTCATAATTTGAATTGAAAACCTTTGCAATTTTAGAACATTTCTTCCAAATTGTTCCCACCAAGTAATTGTAAGATAACATTAGGCTAATGCAATGTGCAATATAAAGAGTCCAATAAAAAATTATACCTTCTTCCAACTACTTTGTAAGTAGAATTATTGTCAGTAATGAACTGAATAATATTTTTTAGCTTAACTTCATTCACAACTTCATTAAATATCTAAAATAAAGTATTATTAGTCCTAATAAGGTCATATGCATCAATAAACTTTAAAAACATTATCCCTTTTTGCATAATAAACAAAAATTAATAATCTTCTATTTGTCCATCCACTACATATGAATGAACACTCATAACCAAAGACATTTTTCTTTCATCCAAATAACTATGTATTTCATAAATAGAGTTGCTTAAAAGTTCACTTATATAGTCATCAATTAAAAGAGCATTATATCCTAGATCGTAAGAGGAAATAACATCTACTATAAGCTGGTAATAATAAGACTAGACATCATTGAATGTTATACTTAAATCACACCACCATCTAGCTATGTTATGTCCACATTATGAGTAGCTTCTTTAGATTATAAGGCACAAGGGATTAAAGGTTGAGCTTTAGGATTTGTTCGTGGTGTAAAAAAGTTAGACACCTATCTTCTTCTTTTCCTCACATCAGGTGTAACATTCCCTTCTTATTAGATAGGAGGACTACCACTTTGAATGTCCCACTATCATCCTAATCACCACAAAAGAAACTTTCACTACCTATTTTTGTAGTTTAGTCATTTTCTTTTATCTTTCTCATGCTTATACTCTTCAAGAAAAATCATTTTTTCATTTCACAACATGACTCACTTTCTTACAAGGCTTCACATCACCTTTAATCTTAGTTAAATGCTTTTTTAATCTAGTAATTTTCCTACCTTTCAAATGCTTGTTACAATATAAACAAATTGTATGGTTTTTTATTACAGGAACTAATATATCATAAGCCTAAGCTGGATCATTGAACCTTCCTGAAAAAGGTTGAATTATCAGGAGTACTTGAACTTCTCTTCATTTGTTTATAAAATAAATGAAGACAAATGTCAACAATAGCTTCTCAACAATCATATGACACAGACATACTATTGAGCTTCATCAAATTATCTAAATGATTCTTTAAGAAAATTCAAGGCTTAAACACATTTAATCCAAAAAGTTCTTATATTTGGTGAGTACAATTCAAGTATAAATTCATAACTACAATTCATTTTGTATGATTACATAATTCAATCATAAAGTCATAACTATAGTGTGTTTTGCATAATTATATAATTTAACCTTAAGTTCACATCTATAACGTATTTTACGTGAGTACAATTCAACCATAAAGTCATAAATATAACTCATTTTGCAGGATTACATAATTCAATCTTAAAGTTATAACCCATAACTATAATGCATTTTGTATGATTATATAATTCAACCCTAAATTCACAACCATATCTCATTTCATGTTAGTACAATTTAACCATAAAGTTATAACTGTAACTCATTTTGTAAGATTACAAAATTCAACCACAAATTCATAACTATAACTGATTTTGTAAGATTACATAATTCAATCATAAAGTTATAACTATAGTGTATTTTGTATTATTATATAATTTAACCATAAATTCACATCTATAACCCATTTACGTGAGTATAATTCAACCATAAAGTCATAAATATGATCCATT
The DNA here is from genome assembly GCA_025531955.1 of Erythroxylum orinocense. NCBI lineage: Eukaryota > Viridiplantae > Streptophyta > Magnoliopsida > Malpighiales > Erythroxylaceae > Erythroxylum > Erythroxylum orinocense. The sequence goes on along the minus strand of JANZLX010000211.1, from coordinate 19,602,192 downwards.
TTATAGGATTACATAATTTAACCATAAAGTTATAACCCATAACTATAATGCATTTTGTATGATTACATAATTCAACTATAAATTCACAACTATAACTTATTTTGCGTTAGCACAATTTAACCATAAAGTTATAACTGTGCAACTCACTTTGTAAGATTACATAATTCAACTATAAATTCATAACTGTAACTCATTTTTTAAGATTACATAATTCAATCATAAAGTCATAACTATAGTGTATTTTGTATTATTATATAATTTAACCATAAATTCACATCTATAATCCATTTTACGTGAGTACAATTCAATCATAAAGTCATAAATATGACTCATTTTGTAGGATTACATAATTTAACCATAAAGTTATAACCCATAACTATAATGCATTTTGTGTGCTTACATAATTCAACTATAAATTCACAATTATAACTCATTTTGTGTAAGTACAATTTAACCATAAATTTATAACTATAACTCACTTTGTAAGATTACATAATTCAACCATAAATTCATAACTATAACTCATTTTGTAATATCACATAATTCAACCACAAACTCATAATTATAACTCATTAATGAGAAATTAACTTAGGGTAACTTACATGTAATTAATGACAAATTAAATTACATAAAGTGTCTCTTTTCAATTCCTATGAACTATTTTATTTCTTTATTTAACTATACATAAAATAGGATAATGAAAATGAATGTGCATTTGTAATTTTACTATCATATTAGAAATACTCTTTCTAAAGTTTAATTTTGTGAATTTGAAATGCTATTTTCTAATGACAATAATGTAAAAATCTAAACATTAATTCATTAAACTAAAATTTTATCTCAATTTTATAATTATTAAGATAAAAGTAAGCTCAAATTTTGTTAACAAAATCACCTTTGATCCTTACAAAATCAGGTTAATAAGACATTTAATGAGTTAATGATATAAACAATTTCTAAGAACAAGTTAAACTTTAACTCTTAAATAAAGTGCTATATAAAATTAAAAGAACACCCTTAATTTGTAATTTGTAATCGACGATACATAGAGTTATAGATAGCACAAACTCACAAATTCATAATTTACAAATTATAATTCATACCGCACAGTGCATATCACTATCCACCAGCTAAAAAACAATTACCTACAAGCCACAACCACCATCCAATGAGCAATTAATTATGAATTACCACCATCACAAATGACAGGCCCCTATCTTGTAATGACTAGGAGGCCTGCCTAGCACTCCACGATGACTCTCTAGTCGATATTCGAGTAGGCTAAAAAGTTCCCATGAAATTGTTAAGGAAAAGCTTCAATTCATAATAAGAAATGTAAACACTGGAGTTTTATTTTTCAATTTTTTAAAAATTTCAACAGTACATCGGTTGTATTTTGACATCCCAAAAATTTCAAAGTCTTTGTAAAAATTCAAAACACTTCTATTATCACATCAATTTCTCAACTCCAAATTATGGACTTCAAATCCACTCACATGTAGTATTAAATAGTTACATCAATAAACTTTAAAAAGCTAAAACTACGTCATTCATTCCGTTTTAAAAACTTTATACACATCCATTGTTTATACAAATGTACTTTCTAAAACATGTTCAAAGATATGCAACAGTTCTAAAAAATATATACAAGGAAAAATAAAAATGCCTACACAGCAACACTGGACGAAGTTGACTACTCGCGAGGTGGAGCCCCTGTTACTGAAACACCTTAGCGTGCACCTGGGACATTTTATTTAAAAATAGAAAATAAAGGGTGAGCTAAATGAGCTTAGTGAGTGTTATTGGTTTTCAATAAAAACATTTATTCAAATATTAACCTTCATAAATGAAAACAATTTCTTTTCTTTTTAGGTAATAACCAATGTTTACAAAACAAATTCTTTTCTTTTCATAAGATCAATGCATATGTAAAACAAAACATATAAATTTTTCTAAGATCAAGTTCCACTTTTCTTGTAAAGTGTACAACGATGGTAATCAATACTTTCATGAACATTCTTTTAAAAACATAGCTTATCACTAATTTTCTTTGTCATATAGTACCCTTAGGTCTAAGGCTACGGAGCTGGTTCTGCAGCGCTTACCTGTACCTAATTAACCTCTATATATCGATTGTTATGAAGCTAGTTCAGCATTGCTTACTTATAACGATGCTAGCACTACATATAAATTAGTAATTATGAAGTTGGTTTTGCATTGTTTACCCGTAACTATGCTAGCATAATATATACTTCACACGTGCAGATGGTGACCCACAGGACATTCTAATACATACAACACCGACCATGTTAGTGACAAATGCCATTCAAACACCACCATGCATGTTAGGATGTACTCTAATTGATATAATTGTATGTATAATGACCTAACGGCGTACTAAAGGCTAAATCATAATTAATACATAAGTGCGCCTCATTCAATACCAATTCAAAACATATTCAAAATCCACTTCTATGCCAATTTAAAGCATATGCAAATTTCAATTCAATGCCAATTCAAAGCATGTGTACATCTCATTAGTTTCCAAGTGTATCCAAAACTCAATTCAACGCTATATCAAAGCATATGTAAAAATTATGAAGATTCACTTTTAAATTCAAGTAGTAGTACTAATGGAATTGTTCATAAACATACTTTTCATAGTAAGGTAAAAACCATCTTTACAAAATCAATTTAAATGTCCACTCACTATTTTTCGTTTATCGTAAACCACCCTCACGTGTTCGGTGCTTTTCCTTTATTACTCCTAAGTCTACAGTGACGAGAAAACTTTATTATCTTACTCAGCTTTGAGGGAGACCCCTGAAGGGTTCCTAAAACTTGCTAAGTATATCCATAACTTGCTACCTTATTTTACAAGTTTTATGACAAAGGGCTTAACCAAAATCTTAGCATTTTGTAAGATATAAATTTTGTTTTCTTTTCATTCAACCATTGAACAACTTCCATGATTTATACTTGCTATCTTCTTTCTATTTAAATAACGTACATAACATATACCTAATGTTTTCCTTACATTGAACCATTGAACCATATACAACATACATGTTGCCATCCATTTAGCCACATATATAGCATTTACATGCTGCCAATTAATACCTATTAAATAACATACATACGATATGGATATACATGCTGTTTTCCCCTCCATTTACCATGTTGTTTCTCTCTTCATTTTACCATGCCTCCACTTGTTCCTTAATTTTCACATATCAAACGTTCAAATTAGGTTTTAAAGTCTTCTAGAAATTTGTTCCCTTATGTCTCTAGTTTCCATATCATAAAAAATAATGCCATTTCACCTAATAAATTATGAAACACTTACCAAATATCACAAGTTGCTTTAACGCAGGGACAGTATCAAGTTACCATAATCAATCTCAATTTTCAATATCATTTAGCTAGAATTAGGTCTAGCCTCTTCTAGATATTTTTAGTAATATGGATTAGGTTTCATTTACAGTTGAAATCACCCAATTTGGAGTTTTGTAGACTAAGTTATGGCTAAAATACTAAGATTGTTCAAGGAAACTGATAATCTTAATACAGAATTTCACTAAACATAGTTAGGAAAACTTACCACTTTCTTCAAATCATGCTCAAACATTCACGCAATTCATAAGAAAATTCATGTTTCTAGCTCAGGGATTCACATGACCAGGTAAAGAGAATGGATAAGAGTGGTTTAACATACCTAATATTAGATGGTATTGTGCTGTCCATTCTTTTTCTGCACGCAGCTGGCGTTGATGAAGATGCCCATGGTCTCTAGCTTAGACACCATGCTGAATTTATTTCCTAAAGGTAGTAACTTGGATGATCTATGTGTGAAGGCAGTAGTTGCAATTATTCTTCAACAATTCTGATCTAAAGGAGAGCTGAAACTTAGGTAGAGTGAAGGTGGAGCAGCTCCTTCACCATATTTGAACATGCTACACGTTGATGAGGGCTATCCACACGTTGCAATGTTTACTTCCAACAGTTTTCCACTATTTTAATTCTCTCCATCTTTGTTTAATTAAGCCACTAAATTGTTGTATCGTCAATACTTATCTCCCACGTATAACAAATGTTTTCATTTTTTATCTCACCAAAATGACACATGTCCATAACATATATTGGCCTCACTTGTAACAAATTTTATGTCCCTCACATCTACTCCTTCATAAATGTGACAGCACAAGGTTTTCGTGCATTCTTGTTCCAAAATAATGAAAAATTCTTCATGTATGTGACAACTGCCACTTAAGGTTCATTCACTTATACATGTATTATTTCTTGTCCATACTAGTTAAATGGCTTAAGAAAAATCTATCCAATTTTGATAGAAATTTCATGTCCATTTAATAACATGTTACACCTAAATATATCAACACATAAGTTGGATCGATTTACTTTAAGTATCTGTAACTATGACTGATTCTTAGGTCCTTATGTTTCAACCCAAGAATGCTTCAAATTTACTCCATAATAATTTAAAACAAGGTCAATCTTGATCTATCATAAATCTATTTGACTGAATTTGTAACGCCGGACTTTTTGAGCCCTTTGGTGTTGTACTGTATTTGAAGATACTATTGTATATTAATATATACATGATTGTATATGAGTTCAAATATGTATTTTATTCATTTGGGTGTATACGTAAATGATTTATAATGTTATATGCCCTTCCATCGGTAATGCGGAATCTTGGAGATTTTTAACATGAGTTTTTAAGTGGATAAAATTGAGTCCATTGGATGGATATGACCATGGTGGTTAAATTAAATGTGTTCTAATGCATTAGAGGTGATTAGACATGATTTATAGACTTATTGGACACTTAAAAAGCTTAATTAGAAAAGTTGATGTACATAAGGGCTTATTTGCAAATTATCAAAAATTAAAGGGCTTAAACGTAATTTTTCAATTCTTGGAGGACCAATATGTAATTTTATAAAGCTAAGGGCCTTAATTATTATTTCCAAAAGTCCAAGGACCAAAATAAAAATAAAATTTTGGAGATTCCTAAACTTTGGGCTTAATTGCAAATTTAGGAAAGTTTGGAGGGTAAAATGGTAATTTCATACAACCTAAGGGCAAAATGGTAA
>JANZLX010000211.1:19529241-19542285 GCA_025531955.1 Erythroxylum orinocense | reverse complement strand
TTACCTACATATATATTTATATGCTTTAATATTTCCTTGTCATTATTGTTTTGTTGTCAGCTTATAATGTTAATATTAAAAAAAAGATGGAGAGAAAATTAGAGGCTATGAATTGTAACGAATGAATGTTGCAATGAATAGCAAGTTGTCAATACAGAATGATACTCAACAAGATCATCCTATAGAGAAGATCCAATATGCAAAATTGTCAAATGAGTTGGGGATTATTACGAGAACATAATTACCTTATCTTAAACATGTTAAGAACTTAAAGGAAGGCAACTTTCTTGAAAATTCTTTGGATAAAGTTACGGTAATTTTGTAATATATTTAACTATATACAATATTGTTTCAAATATTTTAAAAATTAATTACACTTGTACTTATTGTTCACAATTGAAATTGAATATTATCAATATCGAGAACCCAAATGTTTCAAACTACGTGATTTCATTGTTAAAAAGGAATAGGGATTGTTGTTTTAAGTTGCATTAGTATTATAAATCTTTTCTTTATGAAGTGGAGGCATAGAGACATGTTCCCGAATGAATGTCTTAAGAAAATTATAATAATTTGTGAGATTATTGGGCAAACCTGAATTTTCAATTTTGTTTTCTTTCCCTTGACATTTGGTTCCATTAATCTTGTTAGATGATTTACAACTACCTAATCTTTTTTCGTTATTTAGGAAAATTATGAGAAGGCAAAGGTTAATAAAGCAAAAATGAAAACAACTCATAATAAAGGATTTAATCATTTGTAGTTGTTAGAAATGAATATGTAAGATCTTTGTTTACATGTTATAATTATATTAATAAACACTATATTGTTTATTATGCCTTGTACTTTTCTTTCATAAAATAGGGTGATAAGGATCTACATGGACAAGAATGTGATAGGATCATACTATACAAAGTCACTCATTATAAGGAAGTAAAGGGTGGATGTCAGAAGAAGCAAAAAATAACTATATAAGTATAAAAATTTGTTTAATATTTGAGTTCATTGATTAATTTAATAGTAAGTAATAATATTTGGATTGAACATTGGTTTTGTTTTGTTTTTTTTTTTTAGAATAAGATGCAAGAGTTGTTAGAGAAATCAATGTCTGAGAGGAATGCGATCAATGTAGAAGACATTTATAGTACCGCAATTAATACATGTTCTAGCTATATCAAATGTCTTGGCTTTGGCCCTAAGCCAAATGCTTCAACCTCATCAAGTAAGACTATCATTCAACAACTTCAAGAGGAAAACAAGACGCTTTAAGGTTGAATTACAACAAACTTGAGCAAAATTAGCCAAACATGATAAATTATTCAGAAAATTATTTGGCCCGAATTATGATAGCAATGATGATGAAAGCAAATTGTATTAGTTACGTCTCTTTTACTTTTTTTCCTTTCAATTCCTGTTTGTATTATAATTTAAATTTAATTTTTTTATATTACAAAATTGATGACAACGCAACTGCTAAGCTATTATATTATGAGTGATAAAGTTATATGACGTTTGCTTTAATTAAATCCTAATGTTTCAACACTCACATTATTTTTAGTATATTTAGATAAGCTTTTTAGGTTATTATAGGTTCATTGACATGGACAAACCTAGCTAGTCGTTCCAGTTATGTTGTAATTTTTTTAATCTTAACATTTTAATTTGTAAACTGGTCTTTATATTTATTATTTTGTCCATAAGAATTGTTAACATTGTACTTAAAATATTGTTTATGAAGAATATTTTTTTGTTGGTATAATTTAATGATATTTTACTTTTTGTATACAATGCTTCAAATTATCAATTATTTCTTGTACAATTTTTTGTATAATAAATTTACAATAAAAATATATCAATACATTATATACAATAATATTGATTAAAAGTGTAACAAATAATTTACCCCAAAATTGTATAACATTTGGCTAACACGTAACTAAAAACATTTGGCTACATTTTATAAAACGTAGCTAAAAATATTTGCCTACGAATTTTTAAAAATGTCGCCTATAATTTTATGTTATAAGAATTTGCCAACATTTTGGGCAAAAAAAAAATGTAGCTAAAAACTATATGCGACATTTTTTTACATTTTTAACTAAGATTTTTTTTGTAGTCAAATGTCAACTTTGTTGTAGTGATTATAGATATTATCATTTTAAGAATTGTTCTACTTCTCCTTTCTGTAACATCATTTTGACGAGAGGTTTATGGAATAATCAACTAACTATTTATTTCCTTTTTATCATATAACCTCTTGAATTGATCAGAAAGGTACTTTTCTCCCTGATCATTTTTAGAGCTTTTATCTTCTTATCTAATTGATTCTCAATCAAAATCATATACTTTTGAAATCTATATAATTCTTAAAATTTATAAGAAATCATATAGATATAACCATGTCAAGTACACTCATTGATAAAAGTGATGAAATGCTTATATGCTTTAATCTTATATGAATTATGTTACAGATATCTAAGTGAATTGATTGTAGTGACTCAATATCTCTTTATTCTGTACCAAATGATTTTCATGTCTTTTTATTTTAGTTAGATAAAGTTTATAAGTAGACAATTCTATTTTATTTATGTTTTCTAAAAAGTCCTAGTTAATTAATCGAATTATTCATTTTTTTTCCGATATGATTAAGTCTAATATGCCATAATTTATCATCAATACCATAAGTACCTCATGATGTAATTAAAGAAAAAACTAAAATTTCTAATATGATAAATAATATATAATATCATAAAACCATTAAACATAAAATTTTGGCTATAATAGTCAGTTCGAAAAGAAAAATTATTCCACTACTATATAACGTATCATTGAATCCAGTGACGGAGCCAGGAATTTAAGATAGGGGGCCCAAAATTTAATTTTTTTAAATTTTTGGGGGCCTAGTACACCACTGACCCTTAAATAACTCTATCTTTATATATATATATTAAAAATAATGTTTTTTAAAAAACTTGAGGGGCCCAGTGACCCCCCAAGTTTGTATGTAGCTCCGTCACTAATTGAATCCAAGGCTGCCTAAAATAATGACACATAAGATTTCATAAAATCTTGGCAGAAAAAAGTAAATCATATAAGATAAGAGTCTGACCACTATGTATGGCTAACTTATAGGTGTCTATTATATGAACCTCAACTTTGGAGTTATCTCCTGTATATCCACTTTGTTGAATGTAGAATTTGAAAAAAAAAAATCTATAATGACTTTTCTTTCCTTTATTATATAGTTTAAGGTTCCAAGTCCATAATCCACAAAGGATATGATTTATTTAGGAACCTTTACCTTTTCAAATCATATTAGTGAGTCAAGAACCTTTTAATTTTTCAAATCATATTAGATGTCAATATTCAAAATTTCATAACTGATGTCTTTCATTTTTCAACTCTATAAATTACTGCAACAATATTCTTAAATGAAATAATCATTTTACTTAAACGTATAGTTTCTATAACGACACATTTGTTATTCGATTATTTTCATTTGTAATTAATTTAATACATCTTTCTAATAGAAACTTTAATAATTTTCTCAATTCCATCAAAAGGTCACTTAATTTTCAATCATCATCCATATAATAATTAATCAAAAACTAACAATTCCATTTTAGAAGTATTTATTTACTAATGTCATAAGCATTATATATATCATATGTATATATTAAAATAATAAAGAATAAATATTGCATTGACTTAAACAAATGATATATAGATTGCATTGACTTAAACAAATGATATATATAAATTAAACATTTTAGATAATAAAGAATAATTTTGTTAAAATGCTAAAAACAACTATTGTTAATTAGTTATGACTAAAAAATTAATATTCTAAATATCAAATGCTCTCCTCCCAATAATTATACAATGTTATCATCCTAATTATATCTAATGGTAAAGTCACACCATCTTGAAATATTACTCTTTTATGAATGTTCCATATCCTCAGCAATAATTCCCCATCTTGAGGTTGCAACACCATGTGAAGCTCCAAAGTAAATTGTTCTTGAGGGGTGAATCCTTTAGAATTAAAATGTATGAGTTTGAGGATCATTACGTGAATAGTTGACATATGAGTCCTCAACTCTTGTCTAGGCAATATATGATAATGACACATCTACCATTTAGCTGATGATGTTTTGTCTTTGTTTAGACATGTGTGTTTGTAATGATCAAAATTTTTGTTAATTTACTCATAATGGACCAAAAAAGAGAAAAACTTATAAAAGTATAAGTTGAGCTTAAGAAAGCTTAAGTTTATCTCTCTTAAACTCTTTTCCCTATAGGTTACTATTTAACTCCCAACTTTTGATGCTCATACCTTCACTGTCCAACCACCATTTTTGACTAACTAGGCTCTACGGAAAGCTCTTGGGATATTTTACAAAACCCCTAAACTTGTTTCTTAAAAAACAAACAAGATTTGGAGGAGTCACAACTGGATGTTTCAGTTAATTTAAGTCACTGATCGCCTATTTTTAGTCATTTTTGGTGAAACTAACACCACTATCATGTCTAACGATTATAAAAACGTAGGAAAGGAGGGAAACCAAACATCAATCAGCTTATTTTGCTGGTAAATGGAAATAGGTCACCTTTGAGCTTTAACCTTCAATTCTCACAAACCGAGAGAAGTTTCGACACGAGACCAGTGCATTGGATTCTTGGAGGTGAGCTCGTCATTTTTGGGTGGGTAGTGAAGGTCACCTCCCCTCCGGTGCATTTTGCAACTAGCCCAAAAATAGTCATAAATTTTCTTAAAAATTTTCAATTTTATGTAGATCAATTTTCATAAAAGCAATGTATTGAAATTCTTCATAGTTTGTGAGATAAAAATTTAAAAAGGGTTATGCTCTTATAGAAATGCATGAAATTGATTAAATTGAGTTGTTCTTGATTAGAATTTAGAATATCTTGATGTATTGAGTATAAATGAGGGTGTATGGGTTAGAAATTGATATACTTGAATTATGAATGGATTTATTATGAATTTTTGCGATATAAATGGGGACTCAACTAGGCATAGACATGTACTTTAGAGGCCCAAAATTGAGCTGTGATTATTGGTGGTTATAAAAGTGTCTTTTCATTACAGGAATTACCTCTCTTTCAGAAGGGGGGTGTCCATTTTACAGGAAAAACTCTGCTGAATTTTTAGTAGGCTCCTCGTAAGATGTGAAGTCGTCGTTTTTAAATAGAAAATAGAGCTATTTAATATTGAGTCATGGTTAAATTCTTGGGGTGTCTAAAATTGGTTTAGGTTTTAAATCCTCATGGTCATTCTTACTTTTCTTTCTATAGATCAATCAGGAGTAGAACCCTCCACTTCAAGACACTAAGTTCGGCACGAAGGAGCGCATTTTATCTGTGAGTTAATATTCATGGTTATGAATATGCATTAGAATTTCATATTCAGCATGGAAATCATTGTCATTTTCATATGCACACATGACATTCATACATATGGATTGACACATGTATATATATTTTTGTTGTGCAATGTTGTGCTTGTCTTGATATATGATGGTATGGAGGACTGTTATGGTATGATTTACATGGTGGGTGTCACTAGGGTGTGCGTACAGCGAGTCATTATTCGGGTATAGATTTGGGTTAGTATTAGGTCTATAGATTGAGATATGACGCAATTGGGGCAATTCAATCGAGCTTGCTCTTAGATGCCAATCGATATATATGGTACATAAGAGGTAGCATGATTGTGGTGGTTTGGTCAAGCTTGCTCTCAGACGGCAATCATGTTGTAGTGCAGCTGTGGCGGTTTGGTTGAGTGTGACTCTCGGGCAATAGTCCACTACATTGGACCAAGTGACCCGTGTGGAATAAAAGAGTCCCTTTGGCTATAGTCTCTAGGTAAAGGGTTTGTCATAGGTTCGTTCGTCAACCTCCACTATTGTTTGTGATTATGATGATTATATAACATGATATTGTTATGGGAAATGCATGCATGTTTATGAACAAAATCATTATGTTATGAAATTGCATTATGGATGGAATACATTATAAATATATAAATATATATGTATCATTTGAAATCCTTAGGAGAGCATAACATAATCATAGTATTAATTCACCCAGCGAGATCTGACTCCCCTCAACTATTTTTTCAGGATCTTCTTTTCAGATATCTTTTAAGGGGGTACTTCATTGATCTTCTTCCTCTATAGTGATTTGATGTATGTTTGCTGGTGACCTTTGACTTTAGAGTCATAGTAGTCTTGTATATATTGGATTTTCTTTGTATTAACTATCTTAATATTGTAGCATATTGAGTATTGTATATTGTTAGAACTATTTGATTATTATCAGCATGAGTTTGATTATTTTGAAATCTCATCACTACTATGGATATAGGGATTTGATGGCATTTTAGGCTTGCTAAGGGTCCAGTAAACCTTAAGTTTACTGTTCCTTTAGAGTCGGTCACGATCCAAGGTTGGGTTTGGATAGTGTTGGTCTTGACTTTCTCATCCTTTAAGACTGTTAGCTTAAATTAATTGAAGAGATTAATCATCATCATAAATATTTAAATAAATACATCATCTGTACAAGAGAATCAATAAATAATACATTATTTAAGCATATGGCCATCAAAAAATTAATTTTTTATCTTAAGAACGAGTCTAATAAACACATTATTGAACAACAGGGTCATTGCATAAATGAATTACTTTATCCATGGTTCAATCAAACGAACTAAATTATTTGATAAGTTAAATATATAAATATATGTTATTTAAATATAAAAGTGTGGAATTCGTAAGGAGTACTACTGAACCAAGGGAGGTCCCAATCAAAGTTTTGGTGATAACGAAATATAATTAATAATAATGATTTTATTCCTTTGGTGAAAAGCAATATAAGAATAAAATGAAGTAATAAGATCAAGAAGATAGTTATTGAAGTTGATAAATAGAAGTTGAAGTTTACAACTATCAAAATGAATATCAAACCAAGAAAAAAAGAAGATCAAGGCTTATCAAGGTCATTTTGCATTTTGTATTATTAATCATAATATTTCTTTATTAATTTAATAATCTCAAAGGATCTCCATGCATAAACATTTTATCTTACTTTATTGAGTCTTTTTATTCATTGAGAGGTATTAAAGCTTTTGTTTTTAAGAGAAAGTTCTCTTGATCTTTCAAAAACTAGTTATAGAACATTTTGGTAAGTTTTTAAAATCATAATTACAATAAATAAATTGAGTCTGAGCAACTAAAGTTGTAAAAATGATGTTTTGGATGATTGGTCAATCTATATAGGTTAGCAGTAAACTAATATAAGTTAAAGTTGATAAATTTGCCATACCGAGTTAAAGTTGATAAATTTGCTATACCGAGAGTTTACTGTAATATTGATTAAGTGGATGACCAATGTGTCATATTGGTCTAGCAATATGCCTACTAGTCAACCAATGTCTCAATGGCTAGTGAATTTATGCATTCAATGCATACTAGTCAACCAATATGCTATATTGGTCTACTAAAGCTCTCCAATTAATATTTTAACTTCTAATTTTTGCTCCAATGACTAGTAGCCAAAACCCTATATAAACATGTTTTCTAATTAGCTTTAGCATCAAGAAGCATTTTGGTGTATTTTACACATATTTATAAGTGTTTTTCAATCATTTAAGCATCATTGCCTTATATATGTGTGAGTGAGCTTCTTTGAAGTTACTAAGTGATAAAGTGAAATATTTTGAGTTGTGAGATTTGGTTCAAGTATTATAGTATTATATTTGGGGTATTCTAAGTAGAATAGAGGTTCCTTTTCATCGGGAAAGAAGATTGTAAAAGGTTTCCTCTTTGTCGACAAAAAGATTGAAATTATGTCATTTTTCACTTTGAAATAAGAATTATAGTATAATTCTAATAAGAGTATTGGGAATGGATGTAGGCATTGGTTTTTTACTTAACTACTATAAATTAATTTACATTCTCTCTTCCTTGTACTAAGTAATTTTTTTTTAATTTATGCTAAGCAATTCTTTATCCGTACATATATTGATTATTGTTAAATTGAATTCTTTAGTTAGAAAAATTATTAAATTTTGTAAATACCCAATTTATCCCCTCCCCCTCTTAAGTGCCACTAGGGACTAAAATATAATTAACATATTAAAATATTAGTCAAAAAATTAGATGAATACAACTAAAAATTTGATGATTTTAACTAAAAGAACTAATGTTTATGAATAAATCTCAATCAAACTCGTACGTGCAAGAAAGTATAAACAAATAGTTAAGGTTTAACACCTTACTAAGAGATGTCACAAGTTTAAACCCCTTAAATACCTCTTCACGATCTTAAGATGAATATGGGTTCATCTTAACTAAGGCAATCTTGGTTGGGCCCCAATAGGCTAACAGGTTCAACTTACACAAAATGGAACTAATGACCCAATTGAGTTGCGTTAGTTGGGCTAATTCGACTTGGATCATTTATTACTACTTAACCCATATGAATTGATCCCAAATAGCCCATTTATAAAATCCTTCATTAAGTCATATTAATTCAACCCACTATACAAGCTAAATCCCATAATACTTAGTCCAATCCAATTAAAATAATTCAATCCCACTTACTAATTAAGTGTTAATGGAATATAATAATTAAACTAATTACTTAAAAATATAAAATTATTATACAATAATTAAACCAATTACTTAAAAATATAAAATTATTATAAGACCCATAAAAGTACATTTACTTATAGGATTACGATTTATCACTTACAATCACAAAATGTCTCTTATTTACAAAAGTGTCACTCATCACTTAAAACAAACTTCAAATTTATAAAATTTCCATTAAGTGGTAAGTCTATCCTACTACGTTTACAGTGGTGGTAACTGTAAATTCTTTCCGATGAATTGAAGTTTTTTAAAATTTTGAAAAATAGATTTTAAAAAATTAAAATTTATAAAAAAAACCATTCAAATTCGTATTTAAACAATACTATATTAAAGTTATCCTAAATAAGAAATAAAAGAAAAAATACTTAATTTTAGGATAAATAGTATATACTTTTAGCTCTGATATTGTTGTTAGACAAACTAAAAAATAATTTAAAATAAATGAAAATTTGGATAATTCAAAATTTTCATACATCACTGGTCAACTAAGTATTTACATAGAAACACTCACAAGATAACCATAGATTAAATAACTATGATTTAAAATAGTTGATTGTCGATAAAAATTCAATAACATGTTCTCTTTTCTTCCATAATATTTAAGATAATCATAACTTCTTTTTCAAAAGTTATCTCATTCATATATAATGAAGCACTTTTACATTAAACATTTAATTCAACCTTTATTTTTTCCATGTAGGATAAATTTGAAATAAAAAAACTAATAAGGGAAGTTTAATTTTAGTAAAATATAATTTAGATTTAAATATATTCAAATAGGACCTATCATAGGTTTCCCATATTATCCGAACAATATCATTTTCTAGAAAAAAAAAAAAAGTAGACACACCCATTATTCAACATTATTAGTTGGTAGAAAAGTACAAGATACAAAATTAGGTGAGGTTAATTGCAACAAATACTACAAATGTTGAGAAATAACTAATGGCCCATTATAAGTGTAGTTGAGCATAAGTATTAATTGCAAATTCAACTTAAAAAAGCTTAATAATATTGATACTGACAGCTTAACTTATATTTAGTGGTACTCTAAAGGCTCGTATTAGAGATTAAGTGTTTGGAGCTCCTCACCTTTTATATTTTCATTGTTAGTATATAAATGAATTACATTTGAGAAAAAGAAAAGGGCATGTTTGATTCTATTGCGAATTTTAATTTTATGTATTCATTTTCAAATATAGTAAAAGAACATATTTGGTTAAGCTTTTCATTTTTGTTTCTTCCATTTTTCATAAAACTATATAAACTAGTTTTTTTTTTCTTGTAATATGATTTACCAAGAAGTATCGAGTATGACCATACAGATATTCTGGAGTCATTAAGCAAGAAAATAGGGGTTATCAAAGGAGATAAAATAATCTTTCAAATAGCTTTTAGGTCCACTATATATGCAATATAGAAAGAAAGGAATTGCAAGATATTCTAATGTGTGGAGAAGTCCAAGGAATAAGTCACTAGTGAATTAACTATATAGATTAGAGAACAACTAATGAGTTATCAAGTTCGTAGGTATTATAGCAATCCAATTGGTGGAGTTTATCAAACCTTGCACAAAGAGATTAAGGCACACAATCCATTTGAAACAATGGTCTCTAAGATCACATTGTTGAAGATATTCTACTCTCCTACAGATGATGGATTCTTAAAAGCAAACAAAAAATGATGAATAAGCATCAATCTTTTGTAATAAAAGCTCTCTTGTACTATTCAAAATAGGCTTCGTCTATAGGTTTTTTAGGATATTGATGATGATAGCCTTTTTTTAGTTACTTGATTAACTTGTTTTATGCTTCAGCTTGTGATTTGCATTGTTTTACACCTTAGTTGTCATTTTTTCTATTTGATTACTTAATAACTAATAATTTAATAAATTTTAATTTTCTAATTAATTAAAAATTAAAAATTAAAGAAAATAAATTTAAATTATTTTTAAAATATATAAAATATATTCTAAAATGGTTATTTAAGAAATAATTTTTAGATATCAATATTCAATTATAAATTTTTTTATTTACAAAAAAAAATAATAAAATTTTTTAATAATAAAAAAATAGTTTATAAATAAATATTTATGTATTTTATTTATTAAGATATTTATTTTAATAAAATATGGTTATATTTTATATTAATAAAATTATTTACTTAATTAGCCTATAAATTATATTTATTTATAAGTTTTATTTATTGTTTAATTATTATCAATAATAAAGGTGTAATTATATTGATATTATCAATCAAAAACATTTTTAAAAACTAAAATCAAGAAATAAAAGCTGAAAATTACAACTGAAATATGAGAGTACAACTAAATTGTCAAAAATTTCAAATTTGACTAAATATCATTTCCAAAACAACATTTGATTTAGGTATCAAAGGTCTTGGATTGATAAAAGTTTTCAATAACTTTTATAAAGGAGCAACCTAAGGGGAGAAATAGGCTCATACAGTAGAAAGAGAATAACCAAACCAAGAGAGGATTTAAAGAAAATTTTGGTTTTCACCATCTGAAATTTCTCAAGCAATTTTCATAAAATCATCTCGTGTTAATATATTAAATGTTGTAAAATGTTTAAAGCATAGACGGTCATCATTTTAATTGGGTCGAAAATATACATTGGCTATTAACATTTCACAAAAAGTTTAATTTAGTCTTTATATACCACTCTGCTCTGTACCATTTATAAATAGTACTATTTGCATTTTAAAATGTAACTCCATTTTAATTTTATTAGGTCTTGTTATTCGACAATTAACCAGCATAATATGTCAAGTGGCAATGTGGATCAATTAGATATTGACAAATTCTTTTAAGATTTTAGTTATTAAAATAATTGAAAATATTATATTCACTCATTTTGTCACCCACCACCTTCACAACCATAGTTAACAATTACCGCCACTGCCACCATCACCATCACCTCAACCTCAAATGATCTCCTCTAACCCTATAACTGCTACCACCACCATCACCATCACCTCAACCTCAAATGCTCTCCTCTAACCTTATGACCGCCGCCGCCACCACTGTAGGAAAGATGTCAATAGCCATCAAAGAGGTTAATTTGGCTTTGGAGTTAAATCTAGTGCTAATAATAACATAATAACAAGACCATAAATACCCAAAAGTATAGCCATAATAATGGGCATTATTGATTCATTGCAAGTTTTGGCCTCATCATACCAAAATCAGGCAGAGGATTTTTCTTTTTTGATAAATTGGAGACTTTATGAAGTGATGTGGGCTTACCATTTATTGGCCTAATATGGTATTTATTTTGTATGATAGTAATTCAAAGATTAGATAAAATAACTAAAAGAGAGTTGTTTAACAACTTATAGAAACTAAAGCTTAAGCTAAAGGATAAACCTATTAGTCAACCCTTCATATTTGACATTTGCACCCTCCATAATTGAAAAAATAAATCTTTTTTTGAATTTAATTTTGTTTTCATCTTTCCTTTGTTGTATAAAGAGAGATGGGGAGTGAGCTCATGTAGGTGAGGATTGCATCGTGTACTAAATAAAAAAACAAGAGTAAAGAGAGAAAATATTAGTAAGTGAGAGAGAGTTTTAAATAGTCTTAATTAAGTCCTCAATCGAATAGTCGTTTCTAGTCTGATCGAGCTTAGACTTTGAAGGCTTACTTTACACTGGTAGTTGTTCATATCCAACGGTCAAAAAATCGATCGAAGTTCTGATTTTTCAATTATTTGTGGTCAAAGTTGGGTTGACTTTTGGATCTTAAATGTAACATCTTGATACCCATGTTAAGGCTAGAATAGTAATTTATGAGAAAATATTGTTAAATTAGGAAAATGCATGTCATGCATAAGTTAATTGTGGCATGCACATTTATTTTGCACATTCATATGATTGTATATGCATTTATTGGCATTTCCGAGTAAATTAGTTTATAAATGGAAGTTGTGGATTTAATTGGAGTGTATTAAATATAATTTGGCAATTTTTGTACATTTCGGGTATTTTGCAATTTTTTGTGAATTATTTTGAGCTGAAAATTTATTTGGTAGTAATAGTTATTATTTCAGAATTTTTGGGTGAATTATGGATTAATTATCTTGAAAAATAAATTTGGTGTGTATTAGAGTTTATTCCGCATTTTTTGAGACATTTCGGATATTTTGAAAATTTATCAAAAAAAATTTGACGTATTTTAGACTAGGAAAAATATTGAAATAAGAGATAAATAGAAGTGTGACAATTGTATTAGAAATTAATTTACAAATTGAAAAATTATGGAGTGACAAATAGATAAAATCATGTGTGACATGTGGACCTATAGCTATGAGACAAATGGTAGCTTATCTAGTGGACAAGTGGAAGACAT
>JANZLX010000211.1:19513874-19527146 GCA_025531955.1 Erythroxylum orinocense | reverse complement strand
TTTATGACTCAACCCATATCCATATCCATATCCATCGGTTTTTACGATTTACTACCCATATCCAAATCCATTGGATCAGATAGTGCGGATATGGATCGGGTTGAAAACCTACTGCCATCCCTAATGTCCACGCATGATTATTATGTATAATTTTATCCTTTCGTTATCCAATTTTTCAATTGAACTGAGTATAGATATAGTATCTAATCTTTTGTGTCCATTTGTGTTTGTTCTTACTAACTAGTAATTGATTTATAATTAATATTTGAAAACACCTTTTCAAATGCCAATTCACTCTGGCCAGAGAATTCCTTAAAACAGTAGAACATTCTCTCTAACTACTTTAAAGTAATGAATCCTTTATTGACTAACTCAATTATCTTCATATAGTTCATACTGCTTTTAAGCACTGTCAATCGAATTATCCTAAGACAGTTCATAGATAGTATCAAAATACAGTAATTCCCATATAAAATACCTTGGTAATCTCAAATCTAAGGATTAATTATATAACTATTATTATGAGGAAATCCACAAACACATAAGTAATATTCAATTTGAAATCTTCATAGTCGGGTCAGTAATAAGCCCCCAAACATTAGTTTAAGCATCTTTATACGTTAATTTATGAGATCAACTACTTTTTTCATAAGAAAGAAATGTATGTGTTATAATTTTGCTGTTTCATCAATATCATGTTTTAATGAAACTACAATTAGAAACATTTGGAAATAATATATAAATGTAAATTAGATCTTATAATTGTGATATCATCATAATTTCAATTATATAGTTATTATTCTATAGATTTTATTTTTAGTATTAAAACGTTATATGTAATTAGCATAGTGCATAAAGAGAAATAATGTCGTTATTAATTAAATAATAACGACATACATTAAAATTGCAACTAACTGATTATTGCAAGGGCATAAACTAACAGAAGATACCTTTTTTTTTATTTATGATAAAGCTTGATTGTTTCGATCAGTGAATTGATCCGACAAAGAAGAGGGAAAAAATGGAGGGTCATTCAAGTAAGAATTGGTTGTGTATGAACATGGTGATATTTAACTAGCTTCTCAACTGCGGGCAAACCATGGGGATCTATTGCCACGATCAATTAAGAATGGATGGACATAATAATTTTAGTAATTTAATTTTTTAATTTTTATATTAATATTCAATGATGTTATGTTGCTTAATTAGCATAACACGTCAAATGAGTTAATAATAATTTTTCAAAGACTTAGCAAAATTAAGTTTTAAGGTGCAAATAATATTATTTTATAAATATTAAAAATAAACAGAATAACTTAAACTTTTTACAAAATGTTTAATAGCAATTTACAGCTTTAACCTTTTGGTTGCTAAAATAATGTTTAAGCTTGAGAATGGTTGTTGTTTGACTTCGAATGGGTGGACTTGACTTTCCATCATTTGAATTGTGATTGTCTACCGGGAAAAAGCGAGCGAGGGGGAGAGGGAGATATATTCTAAGGTGGAATATTATCAAATAGAACAAAAAGGGTTGTTGACTAGTTCCTTTATAGGCTCAATTACTTGTCCTCTAATCCGAATAATATAATTAGTTTTGTCTAATTTTGATGGGATTGGATTTCATTATTTGGATCCATGAGTTTCATGATCTTAATTAGGGAATACCTGCAAATGTAGACATGAGAGGTTATCACCTGTGAATAGACCGTGGACTCGTGGATCTGAACCTAGACCTAGCATAACTGACCTAACCGATAATTAATACTTATAATATAAAAATAAAATTGAAAATGTCTCCTCCATCCCATTTTTTAAAGTATTATTATAATCATTTCATTCAAAAGTCTAAGATAAGAATGGAAAGATACAACAAAATGGGAACAACATGTTTTCAAGACAAGGAAAACAAACGATGAGTTGTTCTTGACAGCTAATGGTGGACTTTGTGGCTGTGAGCCCGTGACAGTAACTGTGCGCGTTTGTGGATGCCTTGAATTGTATGAGTAATGGGGAGATCCACCTGGCAGATTACAATTCGCTAGATTAACGAGTTAACTAATCCCCGATTCACATATTAAAGTCAAAATGGGATAACTAACCAGAACTTTTGAAAGATTGGACAAAGACTCTTTGAGAAAGAAGATCAAATGCAAGGTTATTAATTTCATAATTCTGGAATGAAATGCAAGGCAAGCTGTGAATGACCTGACCTGTAGTAGTAGGAGGTTGAACTTTAAATGCCTTCAGCGAGCTCCTGCTCTCTCTCTCTGTGGACTATAGCAATCAAAGTAATGGCATTCTTAATCATCAACTGATACTAACCTTCTTCGTCTTCTTTCTTCTCTTTAACATGTTATCTCTTCCCTCTCTGCTCCTTTCTTCTTTCCAGGGATTGATATGATATGTTAGGACTTGCTTCACACTCTAAACTAAGCTCATGATCAGATCCAAAACATCACAACAAGAACCCTTTGGTTGCAGATCAAAGGTTTGGATCTTCTTTTTTATTTTTTATTATAACTACATGGTTGTTGATTGTATGGAGATCAATGATTGACTGGTTCCTTTGTGGATCTAATTGTTTGAATTTTGATGCTTTTTAGCTTCAGAAGAAATTGGTAATTGTTTAATTACTTAATAGTAGTAGGAGGTTGTGTATAGCCTTGTTGACTTCGACTGAACAAGCTCGGAGCACAAAGATGGTTGAATCTACTTCATGGCTATTCATCACTGGAACCATTATCACCAGAAGTTTTATGGTGGAAGCCCCATAGCGTCCGGAGGCATAAGAGTAGGAGAGGGTCATGAGTAGTGTGGGGGCTGCCAAGATTCGATTTGTTAAATGCCCCAAGTGTAGGAAGATTCTTCCCGAATTTCAGCATCTTCCAGTTTATGAATGTGGTGGCTGTGGAGCGCGTCTCCAAGGTACATATCTGTCTGTCTCATTCAAAGTTGTCTCTTTTAAGAAATAGTAGCCTAGGTATCCCCAGTTAGGAATTGGGCTCCTTAGTATGGCTATGTCATGTCTTATCTCCTGTGAACCTCAGCAGAACATCGAAATGTTGGAGTATCGCCACCTTTCTTTGTGTTAATGTTCAGAGTAATTGATGAATCCATTGTAATACGGACTTTTAAATACATCTATTTTGCCACAGACTATCCTTGCTAACTCCTCAATGCAAAGTAGGCTATATATATTTTAGCTGTCTGTACTTTTATTTTTAATTGAAATCACTTCCCCTTCTGTCGTATCATCTGCAGTTCATCTTACTTTTCTGCTTTCATGCAGCAAAAGGTTGGAGGCACAATGAAAAAAGGGCATTAGCGTTGCAGGAAAATGGTGTGAGTGCTGCATTTCAGAGGGACAATAAAAATTGTGCTTACGAAGATAAGGAGTCTACCAGCTCTAGTCATGAAGCAGTTCTTCATCACTCGGGGGAATGCTCTTTAGACCATATCAATGCAAACAACCAGATAAAATATGACAGTTGCGATACTGAGCAGCTCGGTAGCATATATTTGAAAGATGAAGACCAAAACAATGGAAGCGTTGAAAATGAATCTGCTTATTTGGGTAATGAGAAGCTTCGAAATTCAAACTTTTCAAACGGAGACCATAAAGATGAGAGAAACAAAAGTAAACTTGGGTTATTTGACGAGCTCACTCTTGAGGTTGTGAATTTATCGAATCCTACAAAAAGAAATCATCAAAACAAACCTCTGGGTTGCAACCTTGAACAGCCTAAAATGTCCAAAAAGGTTTCTTCATTAGTCAAACCTACCCATCGTGGGACTGAAGAGATGTTCCTGTTTAGTGGTGGCGATTCAGATGCGGAGCTTTATGATCAAAGCTCACCATCTTTGGGAGTAAATGCCAAAATAGAATCAGAAAACAGTTCTAGTTCTAGTTCCGGAAAATGTCACACTGAGAAGTTGGTTGACACAAAGGGATCTAATATGCTAGAAGGAACATGTGTAGCACCAGAGACTCTTGCTGCTTCTCCTAATGAACAGCTAAGGTATCCTGATGTTAGTAATTATCATGTCTTTGAATGTGTAAGGTCCAACGAAGCCTTTCAAACAACAGATGTCGATCCAAGCTCTGAGCTCAGTGGTACCCTCGTTGATTTGTCTAAATCCCCAACGACCAGAAGTTCTCGTGCTTATTATGATGATGTTGTTTCTTCTTGTGAAGGAACCGATGACCAATTATCTAATCACCGCAAAAATTCACTCCGAAAAGTTTATAGGCCTGTGCACCATTCTACTTCTGATGAGGATTTTCGAAGGGAAAATATAGTTGCAAGTGGTATTCTTGAAAGGCAAATTCTATCGAGAAATTATCCGTCCCTTCTTTCTGATAAGACACAAAATGACAGGAAATTAATCATGTTGGATCAAGATCAATTGCCAGATCCTGCAAGACTTCACCATTCAACTAAAGATTGGAGCATATTACAAGAAGATGAATGCCAGTCTAAGCTGACTTTCTGTCAAAGGAATATGGCTGCTGATTATGAAACTGGTGGTCCTTCCAATCCATTGCATAATGAGTTCCATTCCAATGCAGGCTTTAATTCACATGACAGGCTTGCAAACACTGGACAGGAGACGTTGAAACTGTTAAGAATTGTTCATGAGTTGAAGGATCAACTGCAGAAAGTGTCTATTCCGAATGAGAAGGGTAATGGAAGACTTTCTTCTGGAGCTGGGCAAGATCTGGGGATTTCTATGTCCTATGAAGATGAGTTCTCAGAGGAGGAAAACTTTTATAACCGTTATGACTATGCTGCGGGAGTTAGAGCGTTGAAAAATTGGACTAACAAGAACGAACACTGGAGAACACCGTTCTCAGCAGCGGTAGCAAACTTTAGGCACCAAGTTGACCATTCATTGTGTTGCTGTCCCAAAGACTTGAGGAGATCAGCACAATTGCCTCCTGGCATACGGCATAATAAAGGTTTATGCAGTGTCCATCCCGACATCAACTGGTACCGCTCTTGTCCCTCGAGTCCCTTACGGCCTGTGGAATCTGAATTTCAATATAACAGCCTTGGAGCCTATTCTGAGAATCGGAGGTATAGAGCTGATGAAGTGAAGAAGTACTCGAGGGAGAAACATTATTCAGCTAAGAGGCACATCAGGCCGATGGCAGGAGGAGCTCCATTTATAACTTGTCCTCGTTGCCTAAATCTGCTGCATCTATCATCCGATTTTCTCCTCATTAAACGAAGGTGTCATAAGTTTATATGTTATGGTTGTTCAGAGGCACTTAAATTTACTCTAGTCAACGGATCTCATCTTATTCCTTACATGCCTGGTACCAAAACTGCTCCACCAAGTGAGGTTGACGAGGACAATGGTGCAACAACTACTAATAGGAGGAGGAGGAGAGTACTGGGTCAAAGTGGCAATCGGCATGCAAATTCCATGTCATATTCTGACGAATACGGACTCTCTCTCAGCGAAAGCACCACAGTCACAGACAGGGATCATTCTTTTTCCCATACATCATTCAACGACACTCCAACTCAAAGAAATGTGCCCCAAAACAAGCATAAGGATGCAGCTGGACCTTCTGATCAAGGGCAGGCTGGAAATTCGCCACTCCATCGACTCATGGGTTATGCATCAGCCAGACAAGTCTTATACGGTTGTGGTAGGAAATCTAGCTTTTAGGGTTTGTTTGTTTACAGGGAATTATTTTATTTGTGCATAAAACACAAGTTCTTAGATAGAAAAATGGATAATTGAGTTATATGAATAATGTCTTCAGTTACTTTACTGAGCCTCAATGTAATATTTTTATACTGATATTCATAATAGAAGTTTGTTACAAGTGAGAGAAATGGAGAGTGAGCAATAAGTGCTCTGTACAGCTATGTATATTAGTAACAGAATGTATAGTGAGACGTATCGTAATATTTACATATAGCTGTCCTAACATTTATTCTTTAACATTTCCCATCAAACGAGAGGGTGTAATAACTAGACCGAGTTTGTTTATGTGTTGCATGAAAGGAGTGCATGTAAGAGCTTTAGTAAGACAATCTGCATCCTGGAGAGAGGATGGTATGTACTCAATGTCAATGACTCCGGCTAGGTATAGTTCTCGGGTGAAATGAATGTCTATTTCTATGTGTTTTCTGCGAGTGTGTTGGATTGCGTTGGCAGCTAAGGCTTTTGCATTCAAATTATCACCCCACATCATGGAGGGTTGCTTTAGTGTTAAGCCAAGTTAAGAGAATAGTGACTATATCCATTTTACCTCAGTTGCACCCTTGGCTAATGCTCTATATTCTGATTCAAAACTTGACCTAGACACCACTCTTTGTTTCTTTAACGCCCATGAGATGAGTGTTCTTCCTTGATAAACACACATGCCTTCAGTGGACTTGCGATCGTCAATGTCTATGGCCCAGTTTGCGTCAGTGAAGATTGTTAAGTGAGGTAGCTTGAAGGGCTTGATAATGTAACCCGAGATGATGGGTTCCTTTCAAATACCTAAGTATCCTCTTAACAGTCTGAAGATGAATATTCATAGGTTAAGACACGTACTGACTTAGCTAATTGATTGAACAAGCTATATCCAGTCTTGTGTTGTTACGGTACTAAAGTGAACAAATTATCCTCCGATATAAAGAAGGATCTTGCATAGGCATTCCTTCTATTTTGGATAATTGTCTTCCTGTGACCATGGGAGTTGTGACTAATGCACAATTATGCATGTTAAATCTTTTAAGGACATCTAAGACATATTTGCTTTGATTCAGATAAAAACCTGAATTATCCCAATGGACTTCAATCCCAAGGAAGTTGTATACAGAGCTGAGATCCTTAAGAGAAAATAGTGCATGCAGTCTTTGAATGAAACTTTGCAAATAATTGTTGTTGTTGCCTGTGATGAGTATGTCATCAATGTAAACAAAGATTAATACAGTGAGATTTTTTTTTGTCGAAGGAACAATAAGGATACGTCACTTTTTGAATTACTGAACCCTCACTGCAACAAAGTGAACCACAGTCGATCAAACCAAGCTCGAGGTGCTTGCGTTTAAACCATAAATGGCCTTGTTCAGTTTACAGACATGCTTTGGATGGTGTGGATCTTCAAATCCTTTTGGTTGTCACATGAACACATCTTCTTATGGAAAACCATTGAGGAATGCAATGTTTACATCTAGCTGTCGAATATCCCAATTGAACGATAAAACTATTTTCATCACAATACGAACGATGGTAGGCTTTATAATAAGGCTAAAAGTTTCTCTATAGTTAACCCTAGGTGCCTGCTAAAAGCCCTTCACAACGAGTTGAGCTTTGTGTTTAAAAATGGTGCTATCGGGCTTGAATTTAGTTTTGAAGATCCACTTACATTCGACTAATTTTTCTTCTCCAGTGTAGGGTACTAACTTCTATGTCTTGTTTCGTTGTAGTGCTTCAAATTCTTTGATCATGCTTGTTTCCATTGAGGGGAAGTAAGAGCAGCTGCCACTGAGTTTGGTTCTGAATCTGGAGACAAATAGTTTGAGTTTTTAGCTTTTAAAAATCCAGTAAATGGATACTTGGGCCTGAATACTCCATCCTTCACACGTGTTCTCATAGGATGTATATTTGTGTGAACTGGATTGTGTTCTTGATCTATAGATTGAATCAATGGTTGAGCTTCGTTTAGCTAGTTCGGATTCTCCATTGATTCTGATATTGACAAAGGTGCTGATAGCTGACGTGGACTTACTGTGTGAGTGAGAGAGTTCAACATAGGAGAATGTTGTTCTAAATTCCTCGTCGTTTGTTCAGTGGTTACCTTTTATTTTTTAGAGTTGATGATCAGTGGAAGAATGTAATCATTCTTGGATGGTGTCAATTGACAATGTAGAAACCCTTCGATGCATGGAAATTTTGACATATCAAAAATAAAATATCTGGAAGTATATATTCATTCAGTTAAGCTAAGGCACTTGTAGCCTTTTTGATTTAAGGCAGGACGAAGATAAACACATTTTTGGCTATGAAATTGGAAATTATGAGCATTGTACGGTTTCAGACATTGGTAATAGGTACACCCAAAAGGTTCAAGTGTCTTGTAGTCGAGCTCAACTTTGTATAACAGACATAAGGGATTTGCTCCATTTAGTGTAGGTGTTGGCATTCTATTTATGAGGTAGACAGACATTTGGAAAGCATCAACCTAGTAAGTGAGAGGAAGACGTGCCTGAATAAGCAACGTTAGACCTATTTCAACAATGCGCCGATGTTTCCTCTCCGCTCGACCATTCTTGACAGAAGTGTAGGGGCAAGTAAATCGCATTTGAATACCCACTGCTTGTGTGACAAGAATGAATGGTTTATATTCAGTTCCATTATTGCACTGAAGAGCCTTTATCTTGGTGTTAAACTGGTTCTCAACATATGTTCGAAATAAATTGATTGCATGTATAGCTTCACCTTTATGTTTTAGTGGATACAACCATGTATATCTGCTGAAGTCATCTAGGAAGTGTATATAGTAACAATGACTATTTGCAGATTGTATAGGTGAAGGTCCCCAAATGTCTATATGTATTAGTTTTAATGGAGAGGAAGAATGATATTCAGACTTTGCAAAAGGCAATTGTTTAGATTTACCGTATTGGCAAGCTTCACATTCAAATTTTTGAAAAGAAACATTGGTCTTGCATTTGTTTAGAATTTCTTTTAAGATCCTATTACTAGGATGTCCTAGTTTGTTATGCGACTTGACAATTTCAGTTATATTCTCCTTTTGTGCTAAAGGATCAAAAGTAGTGAAGTGAATCACACGTTAAAACAAGACTTAATAAACGATATACAAATGCATAAGAAGGGGGGTTGAATTGTGTATTCTTTTTCTAATCCCCTTTCAAAACTTCTCTTATGAAAACAGTAATATAAAAATTTCAAAGTAAGAGAGAGTTGAGAGTTGAGAGAATGTTGACACAATAGATTTATCCTTGTTCACCCCAAACCGTGGACTACATCCAGTCCTCAGAGATTTTCCTAAGATTTTATTATCTCACAACACGTTACAAATATTCTTTAGTACAGAGCCTCTTCAGGTCTCTTATAACAAGTATTCTTTTACTCTTAGCCTCTTCAGGCTATCTGCCTTTCTCTCTACTGAAAGAATTTTTTTAAGCTAATGTTACAGAAGATAATTGCTCTGGTTTTTTACACAATGAAATTTCTTAAGATCACTAACTTTTGCAGTCTTCGACTCCAACTCATATTTATAGCCTTCGTCTTGAACCGCTTTTTGATAACTTCTTCTTGATCTTTAAAGAATCAATTATTCAGTTGAGTTCTGTAACTAACTCAAGCTGAATTGAAAATCGTCGTGTTATCAGTTCTTCTGTCTCACTTCTTTCCGTCTGATGTTTTTTATATGCGCTTCCGTCTGATTTCTTTCGTCTGTCTTTCCTTCTGTCTGTCTTCTTTCGTCTGAGATTTTATTTTGCGCTTCAGTCTGTCTTCTTTCGTCTATCTTTTCTTCCACCTGTCTTTTCTTCCGTCTGTATTTTCATCGTTGTGCTTTCGTCTCATATATTTCTGCTTCCGTCTTACTTTCTTCTTTCATTATTATTTATTCTTCATCAAAATCATTTACGTAAAGTCATTTGACTTAACAAAATGTTCAAATTCCATTTAAAGTATAAGAAGTTAGAGCTATCCAATCTCTGTTTTGCTGATGACTTGATCCTATTAGCAAATGTTAATCCAATCTCCATCAAAGCCTTGATGTATACTCTCAAAATCTTCAACAGACTTGTAAAGCTAGAAATTTATTGTTCCAAAAATTCCATTTATCTCTTAAGGAGTTTTAGTCACATAGAGCACATTATCAAAATAATAACTATCTTTAAATTAATGAACCTACTTGTTGTTAGGTAGCCATGGATTCATGCATCACATGCACAACAAGGTAACGGAAGTGTCAGAATCTAAATTTCAACCCCATGACATCCCCAAAAATCTAGAATCTTAGATATATGTATACATAGATTATAAGAACATGTAATTTCAACACATGTACCTTTGATAATACTCCTCCTTTCTTTAATCTTTTCCTTATTTGGGTTGTAGCAAACACCAAACACCTTCCTTGATCACTCAAGAACACATAAAGATGAAGAAAAAGTAGTGTGTATGGGTGGTTAGAGCACCAAAAAAGATGAGTTCAAGTAGATACTCAAATGGAGAGATAGATCAAGATTATGTTACATGCAATTAGATTCATGCAACAATTGCATGAACAAGACTCAAGACCACTTCTATCTAACTCCATAACACTTCTAGACCCCTTATCCTCTCATTTGAGTGTGTTTTAACTTGTTAGTTCATGTGTATATAAGTGAAGAACTCACTTATGTATCATCTATCGTGCCTTCGGTCATGATCGTGGCCTACTTCACTGACAACCATGCACACTTTATTTGTCATCTGATCTTTTATGCGTGTGACTCTTAGGTTCTTGGTTATTTTGGGCACTTAAATTAACTCTTAATCTGAGCAAATCATGGATGGTTTCATGCCACTTGAATTAACTCGTAATTCAAGCAAATCATGAAGGGTTTCATGATGCCAATTTACTAGAATATAAGTGGATTAACACACAAACTCTTTGATAGTTAATTATCTAACTTACAAACCTTTCTAGACCCCACTTGGTTCGGTGTATGGGCTATATGTCAACTCCTAATAGACTGAATACGTCACTTCTAGTCCAAGTGATGTTAGTTCTTGTCCTAAGATCTCATTACTATATATGTTGTTGAAGACTCTCTTTATGATACATAACTGCTCTGGCCAGAAACTCCTGAGTAATGACACTGACAAGAGACCGTGGGTATCATCTCCTTCTATCAGGAGTGGTGAATCTTTTATTGACTACCCAATTACCTTCAAATACTAATAGTTGTACCTAATCACCACCTTATGAGTGACCTTGTCTTAAGGCAAGAAGGAATGATGTCAAAACATAGGATCAGTATCTAAGATATCATTGAGTACCTCAAGTCTAAGGATATTTTCACCATTGTTATGATGATATTAATCATTGACATATGATAGATCATCCGTATGATAATCTCATAGCGGATGTATTTACTACTCTTAATAATCATCCATATGCTCACTCTAAACATCTCATGCTTACAGTTTATGAGATCCACTGCTTGATCAAATCATAGAGTATAACATGTGGTATTCTATCCAGATTAATAATGTCCTGTCTTATTAATCCTTTGACTAGGGATAATTTAGATACTATCATAATTGCACATGATAGGAATCTTATTATCATGATCTCGTCATGATTTCCTTCATGTTATGTTTTGTATCATTGACTTTATTCACTCGATTTAAGATTGACATCAATTCATATATAAACGAACATCAAATTAATGAAAATTACCTTTCTCTTTATTAATCAAAATAAAGTTTGTACAAAAGTGCTAAAGGTGATTGCCTTTAGAGCACTAATCTAACAATCTCCCACTTCTATTAAAGCCAATCGCCTTTGTATCTAATACCATAGGTGAGTACACTAGAATCAAATTTCATTTGAGGAAGTGGCTTAGTTAAAGGATCAACGATGTTCTGATCTGTAGGCACTCTCTCTATCTTCACATCACCTCTATCAATTATCTCCCTGATTAGGTGATATCTCCTAAGTACTTACTTGGACCTCTAATAGGACCTTGGTTCCACCTTGAGCAATAGCCCCATTGTTGTCACAGTACAACAGTATTGAGTCTACAATGTTCAGAACCACTGCAAGTTCTATAACAAACTTCTTGATCCTAGCAACTTCTTTTGCCGCTTTCACAGCTGCAATGTACTCTAACTCTGTTGTTGAATCTACAGTTGTCTCTTGTTTGGAACTCTTCCAACTGACTGCTCCACCATTCAATGTGAAAATATAACCTGATTGAGACTTGAAGTCATTCTGATCAGATTGAAAATTGGCATCTGTATGTCCGCTCACTACGAGATCTCCATCTCTATATATCAAAAATACATCTTTAGTCCTTCTCGAGTACTTTAGGATATTCGTGATAGCCACCTAGTGACACTCACCAGGATTTGATTGATATCTACACGTAACACTTAAAGAATACGATATATCGGGTCTTGTACATAACATAACATATATGATTGATCCTATTGTCGAAGCACACAAGATTATACTCATGTGCGTCCTTTTATCTTGCATCTTGGGTTACATAGATTTTGAGAGTTTTATCCCATGAGTCACGGGAAGAGACCCTCTTTTGGGCTACTCCATACTAAACCTCTTTAGCACTCTATCTATGTATGTAGACTGTGAAAGACCTAGCAACTTCTTTGATCTATCTTTATAAATCTTTATTCCCAATATATAAGTTGATTATCTAAGGTCTTTCCTAGAAAAATTCTGGGATAATCAAATTTTGACTATTTGCAAACTTTAGACATCATTTCCTATTAGTAATATGTCATCCACAAATATCATAAGGAATATGATAGCACTCCCATAAACCTTCTTGTACAAACAAGGTTCATCAAGATTTTGTGAGAAACCAAACTCTTTGATTGTCTCATCAAATCGAATGTTCCAACTCCTAGATGCTTGCTTTAATCCATAAATGGGTTTCTGAAGTTTGCATACCTTTTTACTATCTTTGGATATGAAGCCCTCAGGTTGTATTATATACACATCCTCAACTAGGTTTCCATTCAGAAAAGTCGTCTTCACATCCATTTGTCATATCTCATAATCATAATAAGCAAAAATAGTTAGGAGTATCCTAATGGATTTAAGCATGGCTAGGGGCTGAATGTCTCGTCGTAATCAACTCCTTGTCTTTGATGATAATCTTTAGCGACTAGCTTTGTTTTTATAGGTAATCACATTACCATCCATGTTGATTTTCTTCTTGAAAATCCACTTGCACTGTTGGATCCCGTTTCCGAGACCCAACTACTTATACAGACTCCAAACTGGAACCAGAAATCCGCGTTGGAAATCTTAAACTATTCCAAAAATCTCGATATATTTTTTTTCTTCATCTTATCCATCCTAACATCCATTTTCATACTTATTCATGATTCGGGTCATAACCGGAGAACAAAACGAAAGAACAGAAACAAAAGCAAATGCTTGAAATCGAAAACTCGAAACGAATCGAATCAATGCAAATCGAATCGAAATCAAATAGTGGAAGCAAAGCTCTTGAACAAAAAGCGGAAGCATAAGCGATAGAATCGAAATCA
>JANZLX010000211.1:19502980-19513774 GCA_025531955.1 Erythroxylum orinocense | reverse complement strand
AATCATATGAATGTGCAAAAATGTGCATGTCACAATTAATTATGCATGATGTGCATTTTCCTAATTTCTCATAAATTCTCAAAATTTACAATTCTAGCCCTAACATGGGTAACGGGATGTTACATATATAATGCAAATATTGAGAAAAAGGATTATATAATTTAAGAAAATTATTTCTTAAATTTAATGGTAATCTTGATTCTTGTTGATAAATTAAAGGTATAATAAAAGAGTAATTTTTGATAATGATATTATTATAATAACTTACATACCAAATAGATTTAATACTTCCACCTGTTATTCTTATTTGTAAAGATTTTTTTTAGTTTTTTCCAGATTTGTAATAGTGTTTTAGATGCTATACAAATAATAGCACTTGTCTCTATATAAGCATTAACTTTTTTATTCCAAATAATCACTTGAATAAATGTTGTATTCAGATTCAGTTGTTGATTTTGAAGTTTGATCTATTTCATATTCTAACTCAATAGGTTATAAATTATATTTAAATGTTAAATTTGAAATATTAATTTTTTCTTTGTATTTATTTTGATTTCTTTTTGGGCATTCGTTTACATAATGACCTTCTTCTTTACATAACTAGCATTTACATGTTTTCTTATTTTGAGGACAAGATTTATTCTTTGGTTTAGTTTGCCTATAAGTCTTCTTTAAAAAAAATTATAAGGTTTAAATGGGAATTTCTTATACTTGTTTATGGGATATGTTCGCCATTTACATTTGTTATATTTATGTTTTTTATATGTTTTTGATAGGTAAAAGAGCCACATCCGTATTGTTAAGGTACTTCCAAATATTTAGAACAACATAGTTAAATATCTTTATGTCTTAGCGATTTATATAATTTTGCTTCTAAGCATTTTTGTGATAATACATCTTTTATGATTGAAATAGCTCCTCCTAGATTATAAGCTACTAGATTATCATGTTGTTTCATTACGGATAATTCTTCTACCGTTTTGTTTGTTGGATAAGGTAATTTTTGAATAAATATCTGCATATACATTTCTTGTTCTGTACGAGCTAATTTATAATAATATTTTTAAAATTCATAAATGTATTATTCCAAATAATAGATATCACATATTCGTATATTATTTAGAAGCCATAGGGCATTTTTTTATTTCTTCATTTTCAATTTCATGTTTATATGAAGTTATATATTTTCCAATAAATTCTTTATAACTTTATTGATAACTATATGAAAAGCTTTTATTAGTTCAATAGCATTAAGAAATTTAGTGTTATTGTTTATTCGTATTTCGTTATTTAATAAAAGTTTAATACTATACCAGTAGTTTTATAGTTAATAAAATTCCATAAAGTATTAATATTTGTTAAGTCTTCAAAAGGTTTTTCTAATTGAATGACTAATGCTAATCTATTAGACTATTCAAGTAATAATTTTTTTGGAGATAAAACATAGTCTGAATTAAGGATTCCATTTGGTCCTAATGTTATATGTTTTGGTGTATATTCTATAGGAAATTTTCGTATCTTATTATCTTTTTTGTAATATCCAAAATGATTTAATTCGTCTTATTTTATAGGTTTATAATTCCAGTTATAACTAGATTTATTTTCTCTTTTTCTTTTTTCACCACTTTGACTTGTTTCAGGTTGTTCTTCTAGTTTTGAACCTTTTGATTTTGGTCGATCCATATATATCTCTTGTTGATCAGATCCATAACCTTAAATTATTTCATCTTGATCAATAATAGATATTATAAGTTCATATGTTAAAGACTTGTTTTCATTATTTAGTGTAAGTTTATTTACTAATTGAGTAATTTCTTCCAATTGATCTTTTATATTTTGTTCTATATTTTCCATGATTTTACTAAAGTTATACTAGATGACCTAGATGGCTCTGATACCAATTTTGGTTCCAATATTTTTTGTTATTAATTTTTTTATTTTTCTAGTCTTTCGTCTATTTGATCTACTATTTTTTTAATTAAAGAATCTAATATTTTATAAACTTCATCGATTTCATTAAATTTTTATGATTGATAATTTTGATTTAATAGTTGTATTATTTCTTTTAATTGATTTTCAATATTAAGTTGTTTGTCTAATAATTCAGATAATTGCTTAGCGATACTCATAATGTATTCTGAAGATAACTTTTTAATTCTTGAAGTTGTTTCTTAATATTAATTAATTCATCAACTAATTGTTCTAAATTTTTGTCTATCTCTTTATTAGATATTCCAGGTTTAGTAAACCTAATAGGTTTTTCTAATCTTGTAGAATGTGATCTTAAAATGTTAGATTCTTGTTTAAGTAATTCATTTTCACTTACAGATAAACGAGGTGCATCATGAGAACTTGGTATATTTTGTAATTTTATAGGATAATTGATATTTGGTAATTCTCTTGAACTAGTTCTTAGATTTATTCCTACTTTAGCTACATCATTAAATAATTGATTGATATAAATCCGATTTGTATTTTTATATTCAATGCTATGATGAGACATAGCTAATTTGATAGGTAATTGAAAAGTGATATTGTCATTTGTCATTAAATTTTCTTGATAAAATGTATAAGCTATAGTAATTATTTCATTTTAATTATATGATTGTAAAGGAATTCCTAATTTATGGCATGTATTAAATTTAATTTTTCCATAAGCTAAATTTCCATTCATGATTCTAATTACTTAGTTTTTTAAATCAATCATTCTTTCATCAATTATAGTAATTCTAATAGGAGAATCTATTCCTTCTTATAAGGTAGATTTTAACAAGATCTGAATTGTAGAAAGATGTACATATCCAATTTTTTGTCTTTTTTCTTCAGAAATATTTTGTAACTGTTTATAAATTTGTTCTTGGTCTATTAAACTTATGCGAATATTTCCATTACATAGATTTTATGTATAATTTTTCCATAATAAATGAGATTTTTAATTAATTAAGATTTTAAATGGATGATGTGTAATATCTTGTCCATCTTTTAGATTTAATTGTTTTTTCTATTTGTTTTTGTTTTTCTTGTGATAATAGTGTATTAATATGAAAAACATCGGTAGATTTAGTTAATTCTAAAGTATCTACATCTAAAATATTATTATTATTGTTATTGTTAGTGTGATTCTTGAATTATTTATGTCATGTTGAAGTCAGTTAGATTGATGAGAGATTCTTTAATGTTCTGTAAGTTGGTTATATTTATGGATTAAACTTTGATTATGTAAATTATAAAGGTGAATTGCAATGTTTAATCTTTCTTTGATAGGAATTAAACTATTATTAATAATAAAAATTGTAGATAGTTATATCGTCTTTCATAATACTCTTTTTCTGATCAATATTCAATGACTAAAGTTTCTAAATGAATAATTTTTTTAATAATTGGTTACAGAGCGTATAGTTATGCATTAAAATAATTGTGACATAAATTGACAAATAGGATAACTATTCATGAATAATGAATTTTTTAATATTCTTGAAATTGTTTATAATGTTGTTTTATTTCTAATCGTTCTTGATTATAGTTTTCTGTATCTCGATTTAATATTTCTTTAAACTTATGAAGAGTAGTTTCAGAAGCATTTATTTATTCTAAATAATTATAAGTGTCGCTAAAAGTTTTAATAAGTTTTCTACTAAATAAAAACTTTCTTTTAATATGTATTATTGTTAGATGAATATTTCTACAAGTAGTACAAATAGACATTTAACAGGAATAAGATAGACTAATAAACTAAACTAAAATATATAATAATGATGAAAAACTAAAAACATAATTAAACATATCTGTTTTGCTCTTTTTCTCTTGAACGTCAATCCTTAGGCTTAGAATGAGATTGGAAGAGTCTAGACAGCGATATGATAATTGAGTCTTTATTTTTTCATATTGAGCTATGCTCGAAGCTTACATTATATAGAAAAAGGACGCTTGCTAGCGTCCAAAATCTAGAAAGCAAAAAAATTAAAGAAAGCAAAAGTAAAAGTAGGAAAACCAGATTTGAAGAATCTACTTTTGTTGGTAACCGACAGATGGCCTATATAATTGAAGGTAATGGTCGACAGGTGGCCTGCATTATTGAAGATTTTATTCTTCAATGATAATATCTTCGAATGAGTTGTCTTCTTTATCCTTTTCTTTTTGTTATGTCGAAGGACATTTTTGACATTGATATTGTAAATATTAATGCAGTTGTTGACAGAGAGCTTGTTTCCAATGTTCTGATAGTTCACTGAATGCTCCAGATAAAGTTGAAACAGATGCTTTAAATTGCTTTATTAGCTGGAATGATTCGGTAGAGATAGGTGTTTTATATGTTAAGGTCATCAACATATTTGCTTCTCTGTATTTTAATTTGATTAAATATTTTGGGGTAATCTTTAGGCATTATTGATAAACTTCCTCGATGCGTTGTAGATTGAACTGATTAATCAGATCCCAATTAAAATCATATTTAAGAGGGTCATCTATTGGTGGATACATGTTATTGCTGATTTCAATTTGTAAATATGCTATTCGTGATAGCTAAACTTCAATTTCTTTAAGACTATCTGCTTTTCTGAAGATGGGATAGTTGCTAAAAACTTGATAAAAATCTCTTTCCTTAGCAAACCGTTCCTTATAGTTTTTGACTGCAAGGACAAATCCTGCTGGAAATTCTGAAAGGGTGTTTAAATTGGTTAAATAAATAGCGTTTACTAACCCACTTTGGAAAAAGAGGTAAGTAGTGAGTGCATCAGTGCCTGGAAATATAATAACTTTTGGTCCATATCATCCACAGTTTTGAGGTTAGTATTGGGATATTTTTTTTATCTTCTTTCTAATCATTAAGTGCTTAAAAGCAGTCATGGAAGATTTCAGAAGTAATCCTTTTCATTTCTTCCTTGAGAGCTTTGGTAAAGAAGACATTTATTTTCTCCATGTTGATAGGTTTTTCCAAGGTTTTCATTTTAAGAGTCTGATGGATGTTTTTCCAGAGCTTGTTTATAATGAGGCCTTAATGATAGTTCTTTGAATTCAGCCAAGGCCTTTTCTACTTCAGTGCGATTTGTATAGCTTCGATGGATAATTAAGGGTTTTCTGTTAATATGGATGGCAACCTTATGTCATTCATCATATATTCCAGCCATGGGTCCATTGAATATAACATAAACTTTGAATTCTTTGAAATCATTTTTTCTGGGGGAACAGGTGTAGTTGGGTTTGATAATGGACAGGTAGTTGGAATAGTATGTTCAAGAATGTTAGGTAAAGCTGTTTAGGTAATTTGTTGAGGAG
Organism: Erythroxylum orinocense; assembly: GCA_025531955.1. Taxonomy (NCBI): domain Eukaryota; kingdom Viridiplantae; phylum Streptophyta; class Magnoliopsida; order Malpighiales; family Erythroxylaceae; genus Erythroxylum; species Erythroxylum orinocense. The sequence continues at coordinate 19,508,500 of JANZLX010000211.1, read as the reverse complement.
TAATTGGTTGGATGGTTGGTCGTACACTTGGTGGTTAATCAATAGATAGTTGTTTTTCAAGAAGGGCAAGGTTGCTCTTAACTGATTAATTTCTTTAGTTACATTTTCCACTTGTTGTTGTAGGTCTAATAATTCGGTTTCCTTCTTATTGAGTGAATCCCTCAGGCTGAAGATAACTGTTTCTATTCTCTGGTTAATATATCTGCAAGACTGTTAGCAGAAAATTTTATATAATGTATTTGAAAATTATATTGATTTAATTCTAATTGTCATCTGATTAAGCGTCCTTGATTGTAATTTGTTTTAATATTATATTTAGTAAATCCACATAAATACTTAGAATATGTCTGAATATGAAATTCGACAAGTAATAAATCAACTTTTCTTTTTCTTAATGTTTTAATACACGCAAGTTTTTCCTTTTCATGGATAAGATATTTCCTTTCAGTGGGATTAAAAGTCTCATTGATATATTTACATAAAAGATAATTCCTTGACTTGGGTGGTTGTCAGAAGGCAACCAAATCATGTATACATACTTGCATCAGTGGTTATCAGAAGGCAGCCAACCCATGTATACATACTTGCATCAATTTGTACTAGGATTGTATCTTTATCATTATAATTATATAATGCTAGTAAATTCTTGCAAACATTTTTTAATATACGTACCATTACGATGTCTTCTTCTGTCCATATGCATTGGGTTTTTGTCTTACATTTAAGTTGTAATTTTTTTCCTTTCTTTAGCTAAATCTTTAAGAAAATCTTGATCAGAGATATAGTTTAGTAATCCAAAGAATTTTTAAACTTCAGTTATGTTTTTTAAGGTTTCGGGAAAATGGTGTAATTTTTCAAGGATGTTAGGTTGTAATTTTAAGAATACATTATGAAATTTCATACCTAAATATTCGATATTTTGTTGTGCTAATTTAATTTTCTTTTTGTTTAAAATTAGTCCTTTATGTTGACACTAGTAAGAACCTTTTCTTTTTACATTTTTTTAAATGATCTTTCTTATCTTTATTTGAAAATATAATAATGTCATCAATATAGGTCAATGTAAATTCTTCTAATTCTTCTAAATTGTTATCTATAAATCTTTAATAAATACCAAGGGTTTGTTTTAACCCAAAAGGTAATACATTCCATTGGTAATGTTTTTGTGGTGGACATGTAAAGGTTGTTAATGATATGGTATTTTCATTTAGTCTTGATTGTCAATATTCTGATTTTGCATCGAGTGTAATGAGCCAACGATGTCCCTTTAATCTACTTATAATATAGTCTTTTCTAGGTAATTTATATACATTACCTTGTCTACGGTTTTGAGGATAGTATTGGAATATTTTTTGATCTTCTTTTCAGTCATTGAGTGCTTGACAACAATCATAGAAGATTTCATAAGTAATCTTTTTCCTTTCTTCCTTGAGAGCTTTGGTAAGGACGACATTTATTTTCTCCATATTGATAGGTTTTTCCAAAGTTTTTATTTTACAGTTTAATGGTTGTTTTTCTAGAGCTTGTTTATTTTTTTTACTAATAATAATTATACATTAAATATCAATAAAAAATAAATTATGTTATTTAAATATATTTTATTTTTTAAAATAAATAATTTAAAAATTATTTATATATAAACTAATATTTATTTATATATTTTTAATTATTAAATCAAATTTTATTTTAAATTTATATATTTTAAAATTTTAAATTTAATTATATTTATTAATAATTATTAAATTCATTTGATAAATTTAAATTAAACTATAAAATAAGTTAAGATACTTATAATTTTAGTAATAATTAAATTTAATTAATTAAATATATAATATATTTAATTGATAGTAAATTAAACAATATATGTTTTTGTTTCATGTTTCAATTCTACTCAGTTGTTTCCTTATCACGAACTCTTGTTGTAAATTGTAATAATTTAAGAGTTAAGAATATTTATTGTTTTTTTATTAGATATTTTAATGTAATAATTATTTATTATATAATAAAATTGAAATCATAATATTTTAAATATTTTTATATAAATTACGTTATTATTTATATGTAAAATATATGAAAATTATTGTTACTTCATATTAATTATGATTATTATTATTATTTTTGGAGATAAAGTTAAAATTATACCTATATAATATGACAATATACTATTTTACAAATTTTTAAAAAAATTTAAAAATTATTTCATAAATTTAAAAAATTATTTAAAATGGTATATAATATCTACCAATACCGATATAATATATAATATCATACCAAAACTCCATCTGTATCAAATCTGGAAGGATACTGCATTGAGCTACCCCACATTATGCGCAGTTGCTTCAACTTGTAAGGTTCTTTAATGCCGTAAGTGGTGCCCTGAAATTACATGGTTCGATAGAATTATGTTTGTGAAATACGTGTCTCCTCCAATGGGAAGCCACCACTTGTCAGTATGCCTTTTGACATTTTTCTACCCATCTTCGTGAAGACCCACGTTCCTCCCCAAAGTCCCAAACCAACAAGACATAACTCTCTGGTCTCTTTCTCTCTAGCAAGACATAACCGAAGCTGACAATAATCCACCAGAAACCACAATGATTGCCACTAGAATAGGGGTATACTCACTTGTAATAATATCGTCCGTATGGGTTTTATCGACCACGTCGGATTCACTGCGCTTCGACATAGAATCAGGGCACACCAAGTGTATATCAGAAGATATCAAAAGCAATTCTTTGACAGTTGGCAAGTACTCCGTCATTAATCCTAACGACGGTCAGCCTTTGCCGGAATTCCACAAGATCACTGTTCGGGTAACTAAGTCATCCATCCATGGAGGCCGTAGTAGTTAGTTAGATCAATGATCCAAGTCCAACCCTTTTGTGTTTTTGATGTGTTTGATTTGACTTTGTTGTTGGGTTTGTTCATTAGGTGACTTCAAGTTATGGCAATAGTTACCACGAGGCGTCGAAAGTTGGTGCTGGAGAGTTCGCGTTCACGGCGGTGGAGGCTGGAGATTATCTCACTTGTTTCTCTGCCGAGGAGCACAAACCAGCGACAACATTGACTGTGGAGTTTGATTGGAGGACTGGTATTGCTGCTAAGGACTGGACTGGTGTAGCTAAGAAAGGCTCCGTCGAAGTAAGTCAGTTTTGTTCTTGTGTGCATATTAGCATTTTTTAGGGTGTTTGACCTCGGTTCTGTCTTTTAGATCTGATATAATTTGGTGGTACTCATGTGATTGGAGAAGTTTTAGTTCGTCTATACAGATATGCCTAAGGATTTGACTAAGCTTTTCTTCCCTGAAGATAGACGAAAACGTTAGGTTGATAGTGTTAATTGGTTAAACAAATTGTAAATTCTTATCATGTCATTGAAATGAATGTGGATATGATTTGTCGATGGTTCAAAGGTGGTTGGTTGGTTGCTCTAGATATCATGTATCCCCTGAACGAATTACATGGTGCAGGAGCTGCTCTGTGTTAGTTTAGGTACATAGGGCTAGGTCTGAGTGGGAGCTAATTTTTGGTAAGCTGGTGTCTAGAAGGTAGGATAAATAGTTGATGGTTTCCTTCAAATCAGAACTGAGAACGACTGCTTTGTGCTGTAAGCATTGTTTGAACTACCAGCTGTGATGGGCCTTGAAGTTTCTTTGGACGGGTAAATCCCTACACAAGTTGATGCCATGTGAATTTAACCTTAAAGAGAAGCTGGACTGTTAATTAAGTTCATTTTGCAAACATAGTTCTTCGAATATGATACAATGAAGTCAGAATTAAGTTATCAGGTAGGGGAACTTACAGTAATGTGGAGCAAGAGCATTAGAGTAACAATTTCAGGCGATTGGAGGATTATGTAAAGATGCAAACACTAGAAGGTGCTCCTGTTCTCCAATGCCTCTGGAGCTTTTTGCAACAAACCAGGATGACAATTACTTTTGATATAATATGCTTTGTAAACTGCACAATATGTTACTGGAAGATGATCTGGACTAAAAATTGGGAGGCATTTCTCCTGTTTCCTATCTGGTATCTCATACCATGACAGATGAGGAAAATTTCTGTCATGCCATGTACAAGTTATGGGTTCAATGTGAGAAATCTGCAGGAGAGTAGAAATTGAAGGTGTCCTAGATATCTAGGATCCAATTCAACATACTACAGAGGCCAGTTTCAAAAGCTCAAGAAGTAATCTCCTAAGAACTGCAAGGGTGACAAACTTGTGAACTGTTACTCGAAATATAACGAATAATTATAATTTTTTGCAGTCCTTCGATAATCTCTTGACAAATGCAGTCATTAATAATGCACTATTTCACATCTTTTTGTCTGACAGTTCTTCGTTATTCTAACATGATGTCTCCAAATATGCATACCTATTATATGTGGAAGTTTGAGGATTCAAATTATGAAATATCTGAGTTGAATTGAATAGGTCATGGAGTTGGAGTTGAAGAAGTTGTATGATAGTGTAATTGCCATTCAGGAGGAAATGTATTATCTTCGTGAAAGGTAAAATTTGTCTCTTTTATTAGACTAGTACATTGGCAGATTATTTTACTTATTCAAAACTGCCTTCTTTTTCCTTTAAATATCAGTTCTCTAACTCAGTCTTATCATACTTGACGCTTCAGAGAAGAAGAAATGCAAGACTTGAACAGAGCTACTAACTCGAGAATGGGCTGGCTAAGTCTTCTCTCACTTCTTGTTTGTTTATCAGTGGCGGGCATTCAAGTATGGCATTTGAAGACCTTTTTTGAGAAAAAGAAACTGATATAAGTTTATTCTGGAAAACTAGTAGATTTTATGTTCTTAATTATGTTTTCCTTTGTTTAGATTGTCGCACAAAATAATAGAAAATTGTGAGAAATAATTTCTCGAATAGAAATGAAAGTGAAGACGACTGACTGAGTATCAGCAACCATCTTCTGTAACTCTATCCACCTTAGACTTGTAGGCACATTCTTGTATTCTTAATCTGAAGGCAAAATCCTTGGTCTTCGCCATTTTGCTACTTTTATGTCTGATTTTACCCTTTTTTTCCTTAAATTTTTCTTTCCAATAAAGGAATGAGTTTGTTACTTTACTATTCATGACAATGTGATTGTTGATTAACAAAACCTTGCTCTCCAACGCCCAACGATTCTTAAAAAATGTTTAAATCCCACACTTGAGTAAGAATACTGCGAAAGTATTAAATAATCATAAGCAATAATAAACACACAAGAACTATGGTAAAAATCAACGAATTTATTGCCTTAATAACCCTGTGTTATTCAAAAGTTGCTAAAAAATCCTGACATATAAAAATTAGCAAAAAAAAACCCTGAGTTGAAATTTTATTAACTCACAGCTCCTTAAGCAAATCTGGTCAACAAATGGACTTGAAAAGTCTATTTTGCCCTTACACTTAAAAAATCTACGAGTTCTTGTTTTCATTATCCAACAAACCATCATTTTCTTTCCTCCTTGTTGCCGCAATCCCTGTTCGTTCCTCCTTACTGCCGCAATCCCTGTTCTT
>JANZLX010000211.1:19488855-19502076 GCA_025531955.1 Erythroxylum orinocense | reverse complement strand
AAGCTACTGTCGGCGACCAGTGCCCGATTCGTGAGTAAGTAAGTCAGAGGAGAGGAAAGCCACCGGAACGTCGACTAGGGCGGAGTGCAGGAGCGGAAGGCTGGCTACAGCAGGAACGCCAGATGCGGTTCCCGTCGGCAGAACCAAGGCCGTAGCTTTTGTCGAGGCCAGATCTCTCTCGGAAGGCAAGCGAAGGCGATAGGCAGGAAGCCAGAGTTGGTGGCTACACCGGCGTGGAAGGAGCAGGTGACATTGGCGACACTGAAGTTGCCAAGCAAGGGTTCAGCAAACAAAAGATCGACGACGAAATACCGAGGTTACTGTAGCAATTTCGCGTTAGTGTAGCATTCTCTCTGAGTTCTCATCTCCCAATTCTCTATTTCCATGCATAAATCATGCATAGATTGGATAATGCTATTTAAAACAGGGATTTAGGGATTTCATTCTCAAAAATTATAGTTTTAGTTATGTTATTAAACGACATAATTTAATTAATTTTTATTAGTTATATTAATTTGGTCTTACAGTGTTGAAATACATGACAAGCCACGTATAACAAATTTAACAGAGACACTAACGTCAGGCTAGAATTGAAAAAAATTAAAAATTTGAGTATTTAATTATCACTTTTTAAAGTTTGGGTTATAATTATAAAATTGAGTAAAGTTTTAAATTTTTATAAATAAATATATTTTTCCTTAATTATAACTTTATTTAGAATTAAATAAATAAAAATTAAAATTTACTTAAACATATAAATAAAAATGCTTTATCATAAATTATATATTAAAATTAAAATTAAAATTTTATATAATCCAAATTGTTATATATACAAACTTTTTTATCATCTTTCTTGACGGCATGACAAGTATATAAAAAAATTATATTATTACTTAAGATATATAAATGTTAATCAATTTAAGAAACTTATTAACAACAAAGCTGTTAAATATTAACATTATTATTAAAAAGCATAAAATAACAAACAATAAATAAGCAACAGAGAGAATAGAAGTTGATTTGTGATTAATTTGTTGAGTGTCCAAGTTCATGACGGAGGAGAGCCGTTGGAGTGTACTGATGCTGATGTACAGTCCAAGGCTACTGATGCTGATGTGCTTTTCTATAATTCGGATTCTACGCTCGCACTTTCTCTTCAACTTCTAAATTTCCAGGTTCTTCCTTTCTTCCTTCTCTATTCAATTACTTCTGCAATTTGACAGATGATCTTGTTCTGTTCCGGAAATCCTTTTCTTGTACGCCATTCACCATAAAGCTTGCACTTTTCTTTTAGGGTTTACCAATTTCTTCATTTGCATTGCTTGATTGATAGATATTAATTGCATTTTATTTATTCTCTAGTGAAAAAAATTGTTATTTTCCTTCATTTATGTTAGCTAGCGTATTTTTGCACACAATTTCCCACCTTCACATTTCTATACTAATTTCCTAATTAGTTTTTCAAAACCCTAACTTTCTATTCTTGCTTTTATGTTTATTTGTTTTAACATCTTTCCCGCTTCACTTTGGTTTTGTTCAGTGATGGGTAGGAGGAAACAGTCACGTCCACAACGTTCTGGTGGCTTAATTATTCAAACAAATGATTCTACGACCCCAATTACTGGAAGTAGTGGCCCTGAACTTAAGGCAGCAGAAAATTTGAAATCTTTTGATTTCAGTACACCTGACTACTACGTGCAGCTTCATAGCAGCTGTCACTGGCGTTCAGATTTTGATATTTCTGAAGTCATTTTAACCGATTTGAACATCACGCCATCCTACACTGATCTTACAATAGATGAGGGTTTCTTTCAGCAGTCCAGCTACTCCCTAAGGTTTCGAGTTTGCAACATAGACAGTTATGTTTTTGATCGTATTAAGTTAGGTCATTGGCCTGTTTTATCCTCTAACAATATATCTTTGGAGTTCGTCCACACATGCACTGTGCAGAATGAGGAAATTCAAGCTGTGATGTTATCGGGGAGATTTGATGGGTCAGATGAGGGTGTCACTTCCCTTGTTCACTTGACTGGTATGGAGTTTATGACATTGAGGCCTGTTTTGGGGGTTAAGTTTTCACCTGGAATAGTATCACTTAGGATGAGGGTGGAGATTCTAAAGAGTGTTTTTGATGCTTGTGGGTCACTTCTAGAAAATACTAGACAACTTTGGAAGAAGAGTATGATGAATGTGATGGCTTGGTTGCGACCAGAAGTTATGACTTCAGAGGCTAGGTATGGAATTAATACATCAACTGATATGGAGGTTGATTCAATTGAAGGGAGGCAAGAGGATACTTCCAACTCCATGAAAAGTGTCAAATTTGACGTTGCTAGGTTTTATGAGGCCATTAAGCCATCGAAGTGAGCATCTGTTCTTTTTATTTTTTATTTTTGCAGCTAATGATTTGGGCTTTATCACTACTTGCTGGAAGATGTCTTTTCTGCCTACTAGTTTTGGATTTAGGGCTAAATTGAGTTGAGTATCTGTCTTTCTGCAGATCTGATCCACTTCTTGAAGATGACCTGCCTGATTTACTCCCTGTGCTGAGACCTTATCAACGACGTGCAGTTTACTGGATGGTGAAACGAGAGAAAGGGGAGTCAGATAGTTCTTGGGAAAGAAAGAAAAGTCAAGTCTTTTCTCCCCTATGCATTGCCATAAGTTTCTTGGATACTTCTTCAAAAATGTACTGTAACCCATTCAGGTATATTTTTCTCAACTCCGCCCTGTAATGAAGTGAAATGCAAAGGTCTAAATTTATATTCCTCCTCCACCTGCTCTCTCTCACCGAGTTATTTCTGATCTTTTGATTCCTCAGCGGCACTGTCTCACTGCATCCAGAGCTTTCTTCTGCATATGTCTTTGGTGGAGTCCTTGCGGGTAAGTCCAGCATTGTATTTTCGTATGGTCAAAGATGCATTTTTTCCATGATAGGCTTGTGTTTTTCTGAACTCTATGTGGGACTAGAGTTTGGCAAAGTTGTAGTTGAAACAGGCTAGCAATGAAGTTACTCTCTTTCATAATGGAGGGCTAGGTGTCTTTGACTCCACGGGCAATAAGTGAATACACTCCGTACAAGATTCGCTTTTATATATTTGCATCAAGTAATAATATAACTTTCTTTAGCTTTTCACCAAATTTTATTTCTCTTCGGAGCACATGTATCTTAATGTTGCAGAGGGAAAAGGACTGTGTATCTGTCCGTGCACAAAGTTACTATATTCATTAAAGTCATTTATTATAATGACAGATGAGATGGGCTTGGGCAAAACCGTTGAGTTGCTTGCTTGCATATTTGCTCATAGGAAGTCGTCTTCTGATGGTGGTGTCCTTGCTGATATTATAAGGCAAGATACTGAAGATCAGGAAATCAACATTAAGAGGTTGAAGAGGGAGCGTGTTGAGTGCACATGTGGAGCTGTGACTGAAAGTTACAAATATAAAGGACTTTGGGTACAGTGTGATATTTGTGATGCATGGCAACATGCAGATTGCGTTGGTTATTCACCTAGAGGGAAGAAAAAGAGGTCAGCAGTTGAGTTTAAAAAGCATAGAAAGAAAACTTCAATCACATTAGTTGAGAGAGATGGGGAATACATTTGTGAAATGTGTTCTGAATTGATTCAAGCTACTGAGACACCTATTGCTACTGGTGCGACACTTATAGTCTGTCCAGCTCCTATCTTGCCACAGTGGCATGTTGAAATTGAACGGTACAACTTCTAATTTGGCAAGCTTGATACATCCCTTTCAAATATATTTTGTTTTGTATATGTTTATGGTTTTTGTATATGATCATGGTCCTGTATTTGATAACCTGCACATAAGTTGGGTTTCGAAACATGCTCAAGCAGTAAACATGGCATTTTAGCACTATTAGTTATCTGTCTGTTCAGTTGTCTTTATTTTAGATTCAATACCATTATCTGTTACAATACTATTATCGACTATGCTATTACTGGGATATTGATCCCCACTTGCATGGTGATTCTTTTGTTGTACATCGGCATATCTAATTTGGAAATATTGTATGTAATGTTTTAGCTCAGTATGGTTGGTTTTGCAACTAAATAGCTTTTTTTATAATTTTTTTTTTCCATTTGTAGATGTAGGAGTGCACATTTTTGGTTATAAATAACAGAGGTGTCCGATATGATGTTTGGATGATGGCTCATACTTGTGTATGGAACTAGATAATTTGTTCTGTACATGATAATCCTCTAACAGTTCAAAAGTCAAAGTCAATGATTTTCTGGTCACAAAGGAGTAACTTTACCAGTTACTCCAAGGCTCGCCCTCATAATCATCTAACAGTTCATATCTATTAAATATAGGATTCATTAGAATTTGAAATTTGTTAGACTATTATTGTTGCTGACTTGTTTTTTACATTTTTTTTCAGCCATACTCGTCCAGGATCCTTAAAAACTTGCATTTACGAAGGTGTACGAGATACTTCTCTGTCAAATACATCTGCAGTTGATATCAGTGAACTTGCCAGCGCTGACATTGTTTTGACAACATATGATGTGCTTAAAGAAGACTTGTCCCATGACTATGATAGGCATGAAGGTGATCGACGCTTCTTGAGATTCCAGAAGAGGTTCTTACAGATCTTATTGTTTTTGAGTTAGTAATGAATCTTATTTTAACTTGTGTGGATTCGTTTTCATATTTAAAAAAATATGTTCATTTGCTGGTGAGCTGACTTCAGCTAGATTTAATGACGTGATGCATCACAATGAGAATTTTTGCTGAAACCTTTGTATATGGGTGACACCATTTGGTGCTATTTAGATGATAACATGCCCAATCTGTAGTCTTTTGCTCATTCAAAGAAGTAACATGTCTGATGCCAAAAGATCTAGCCATCAAACAACTCTCTTTTTTGATAAGGTGTTTCAAGAGAAACCATGTATCTGATGCTGTATGGTGGACAGGTACCCTGTTATTCCAACAGTTCTCACCAGAATATATTGGTGGAGAATTTGCTTGGATGAGGCCCAAATGGTGGAAACAAATTCAGCTGCTGCCACAGAGATGGCTCTTCGATTATCTGCTAAATATCGTTGGTGTATTACGGGGACCCCAATACAACGCAAACTTGATGACCTCTATGGACTTCTAAGATTCCTGAAAGCAAGCCCTTTTGATGTTTCAAGATGGTGGATTGATGTTATAAGAGATCCATATGAGGTGTGAAACTAAGTCTTTACTTGGGAAAATTCAGTAGTATAGATAAATATCTACAAGTTATGGATATTGGGTATGTAGTTCTTTAGGTCATACTGGTAGAACCAGTGTATAATATGTGTAATGAGAAAAGAGCTGTAGGGTTTTCTCTTTTAATTTGTTTGTGTATGCGCCCAATTTTCTTTTTGAGGAGTAGTTCGTTATCTTTCTAGTTCGCCCTTTTTCTTGGTCTTTTCCCCCTTTCTTCCTGATCAAGGGACAAGAAAATTTTTTTCTTTCAGAATGTTCAAGCCATGATTGAGTATTAATTTACTCTTTGGATTTTGTGCAATTCTTATTCTTGATAAACTTATACATAATCCTAACCTTTCAGATTTTCTTCTCATACAGAGGAGATATGTGGGAGCAATGGAATTTACTCATACATTCTTCAAACGGATAATGTGGCGTTCTTCAAAACAAGAAGTTGCTGATGAGTTGGAAATTCCACTTCAGGAAGAGTGCATCTCTTGGCTCACTTTCTCAGCAATTGAAGAGCATTTCTATCAGAGGCAGCACGAAACTTGTGTGAGTTATGCCCGTGAAGTTATTGAAAGTTTGAAAGATGATGTTCTCAAAAGAAAAGTCCCAGGTTGTGAATGGTTGTCCTGAATCTTTGTATAAGTGTCTATTAGAAGCAAATAATGGATTAATAGGTATGCAATATGGGAAAGAAACTTTGAATCTTCTAACATGACCATGTTCTCTTCATCTAGGTTCTGTATCTTCTGATGTTTTGGCCCGTCATTTAATCACACCTAATGAAGCTGCTAAGTTACTTAACTCACTCTTGAAACTTCGTCAAGCTTGCTGCCACCCTCAAGTAGGAAGTTCTGGTCTTCGTTCTGTGCAGCAATCTCCTATGACCATGGAGGAAATATTGATGGCAAGTCAAATACCAGTCTCTTCAGTAAATTTTTCACTTAATATTAATATGTACCTTTGTTTTTATTCTTATCTTTTCCTTTGTAGGTTCTTGTCGGTAAGACTAAGGTGGAAGGAGAGGAAGCTCTAAGGAAATTAGTTGTTGCTTTAAATGCGCTTGCAGGGATATCCATAATTAAGCAAAATTTTTCTGAAGCAGTGTTATTGTACCAAGAAGCATTAGCTCTGACTGCAGAGCATGCTGAAGACTTTCGTCTAGACCCTTTGCTGAATATTCACATTCATCACAATCTAAGTGAACTTCTTCCAATGACTGTAGAATGCTTATCAAAACTCTCACCAAATGGACATGATTTTCATGGAAGCACTGAAAAGATTTTAAATAGGCATAGTCTTGAAGCATATGATGCTTCAGAGATGCGAAAATTTAGGGGAGAGGACATTGTAGACTCCCCTACTGATGGAAAGGAACAATGTTTAAATATTGATCAAGATAGTGATGCATCCAGGTCTTCAAGTATTAGTTATTTGAAAACAGCATGTGACAATTTAAAACAGAAGTACCTATCTGTGTTTATATCAAAGCATAGCATTGTTCAAGACGAATTCAGAAAATCATACGTGCAGGTAGCTTCTGTTCTGGACCTCATACACAAAGAATATGCAGTTAAATTTATAAATATTCAACTCTTTCTTTTTAATAAGGAAGTGAAGATACTGTTTACATCTATTGCTGCTAGCTCATGCAACACTGGTTCCTAATGAGGAGTCCCTTAGAAATTTATATCTACCAGTCTGCACCTGATTTTTTCATGAAACATATAGCTGCACTTTCCTTCCACCCGTTACAAGTCTTCCAAAATTTGATTTTCATTAAATTTACAAAACAACTGCTTTGTTCCTGCAAGATACTACCTTGTGTAAAGGATATGTAGGGGCACTCTTACATGTTATCCATAAACCATATACCAGTTGAAGAAAATTTCGTAAGGCAGAAGAAGTGGAGGTTAGATTTGTTATAATGTCTTGCTTTGCTTAGATCATCCTATTTATCATGCCATCGTTTTTGTGTGCTGCATAACACAAGGCATGTCCCTTTCTCTTCCATTTTTGTTTATCTCATATGTTTCTTCAACTGCTTGATTTTGGGGACAATCGAAATCCTTGGCAGGTTTCTGATGCATTGAGTGATAAAAAGGATCTATATACGGGTTGGTGGTTCGATGCTCTTCATCATGCTGAGCTGAACAATGATTTCTCAAAAGAGTTGATAAGAAAAATTGAAGAGGCTGTTTCAGGAAATCTGAACAACTCTAGGTCATCAAAGATCATATCCCGGTTAGTGACTCTCCTGCATTTGTATCTTGATCTTGTTTATATCCAATTGTTTCTCTCTCTCACAAGTCGCAAGTCGCAACCTATACATTGTTGATTCATGCTTTATTGATATTTATTGGTTCTGGCCTCATGCGTTATGCCTGAATAACTTGATAACTTGACACACTAGCTTAGTTGCATTGTGATGATAGAGCGTTTCAGTTTGTGGTCAGTGACTGACATGCTCAAAATAAAAGTCCAAGGTTCTTAGCAAAATCCATTTGATGAACTAATACACATTTTCATAATAGATATTGAGATATCTTAGTGAAGAATATGAGTGAGAGCATGGAAGGGTGCTAGTTATTTTGACACTTAAAGATAGTTGTAAACAATTATCTTTTGGTATAAAGACGGAAGCATTTGCAGTTGTGCTCTTGGGATAACTTTCTAAGTGCCTGTAGATTGAGGTGTTTGCCTGCATGTTCTGGTGAACTAACTTTTCTTGGCTTATATCCAGCTTCCGTAGCATTACTGCTTTGAAGTACCATATCCAGACTCGTTTGGAACAATTAGAAACATCTAGGAAAAGACTAGTAGATCAACTTTTGGATATTGATCAGACAATGCAGAAACCAAAAGAAGAGGATATTGAACGTGTGAGGTATTGTCGTATTTGCCAATCTGGAGGTGATGGTCCAATATGTCTTCATTGTGAAGTAGAAGAGTTGTTTAAGGTGATGAGCAGTTTCTCCCTTTCATACTTGATTGCTTTGAGTACATGGGAGAAATTAAAAGGAAAAATGAAGCATGACCTTCAAAACCATCTTCCTTCTTCAGGATTATGAGGCAAGGCTTTTCCGTCTTAAGAAGTCACATGGAGGGCTTATCTCATCTGCTGAAGAGGCAGTAGATCTTCAGAAAAAGAACTCTGCTCTAAATCGATTCTACTGGAATTTATCAGAGTTGCAGAAAAATCCATCTTCAGTGAGTGATGTCAGTGATGAATCAAGAAAGAGAAGTGTTAGAGACACAGTTGTGGTAAATTGCTTTTACCTTCTTGGAATTTCTATTATAAATTTCACATGCCTGGGGAGTGTTCATCTACTCACATTCTGATGCTACTTTATGGACTTGTTTGGAAGCACATGAACTGCCTGCAAGAAGACCACCAAAAAATAACATATCATTTACTTATTAAGTTTCTTTCAGGCTTCAAAATTACCCTCTGAATTGGAGGTCATTCTTGGAGTTGTGAAAAACCATTGCAAGGCTAGTTTGGGATTAGAAGGTATGATGGCAGCCAGGAAGCAACTGCATATTCTGGAGGTATTGCCCAGTGAACACTTCATTTTGCTGTTAGAAGCTGCTAAACTGTGCATCAAATGCTTGAAATTTTGTCCTGTTGCTTATGCCCTTTTTGTTGGACATCTGACTTTGTTTTCCTTTTGGGTTTGTCCTTCTGATTTACCAAGGCGATGAGGAAGGAGTATGGCCATGCTAGGTCCTTAGCAATTGCTCAAGCACAGCTTCTGTTTGCTCATGATGAAATTAGGATGGCAACATCACGTTTGCATCTTAGAGAAAGTGAGGATGACAAATCGCTTGATGCTCTAGGTGTAGATGAGCTAGAGTCAGCAAGTGTTATACACTCTAATGACAAATTCATGTCCTTGGCGTTGTTGTCACGCATAAAAGGCAAGCTTCGTTATTTGAAGGTACGAGGAAAGATTTAAACTATACAATATATCTTGTTCTCTTGGATGCTTTCTATACCGTTGGTTCATTTTCACTTCTTGTTTTATGCTTTATATGTACTTTGTAGTGTGTGCTAAAATGGATGTAAGCATGTCAACAATAGCAGTTGGATGTGAGCATATGTTTCATTACATGTTGAAATCAGCAATAGAAGTTTTTCCCCCGGAAAGGACTCGATTACTCGCTACAGATTAGTTATAGTTAAGCAGATGAAAATGTCCAATTTGTTTCAGCTGCTAGATTTTAGGCATATAACTATGCAGTTGCTAAAGTTCATGTCTTCAAAATTCTTTCCCTTCCCCAAAATACATGTATAAGAGGGAGATCTTACATTTTTATGTCTAACGGTGAGATTAAAATCACTCTAAAGATCAAGAATGTTCTTTTATAGTATAGTTGTGGAGTTCCTCCGAACATCTTTTCAAAGCAACATTGTTATTAACTTGTTTATTGCTTTCACGCGAAAGCTTCCATTGAACTAAGGTCAGTTGATAGTGAATGGTAGGAACCAAGAATAAAACTTAGGCTGCTATTTTGATGAAGATATTAGCCCTTTCAATTAATACATTCAACAATAGCAGATTTTTTAACTTTCACTTCCATGATAGCAAAGATATTAAAGGAAATCTGGTGTGGTTGTCATCCATTAACTTTACCTTGTGTTTTTAGGTTTTTGTAGATATCCTCCTAAGATTTTGTCATGCATTAGAAATGCAATTTTGATTAATTTATGGGTAAAGTGCCAGGGAACCCTTTGTTTTAATCTCTCAATTATTTTCAGGGTTTGGTGCTATCAAAACAGAAGCTGCAATCAGAAAGTCCAAATAATTCATCTTTAACTCAAGAAATGGTTGCTTCCACTATGTCTGACAAAAACTATGATTGTCTGGCCACAAAAGATGATGAAGCATGTCCAGTCTGTCAGGAAAAATTAAACAGTCAAAAGATGGTTTTCCAATGCGGGCACTTTACTTGCTGTAAATGTAAGTTTTCAGTTTTCAAGTTCTATATCATCAATGGCAGCTTTCGGAGAAAGGAAATACCAGGAACAGTGTTAAGACTATTGTTATGGATATTGCCAGCATGCATGGGTTGATACATATGTTTGTTGATTGAATGGGATTAATATTCTGTTTTACTGAAGCATTAGTATCTTAAGCTTAGGCATGTTTGACTAATATGATGCATAATGAAACTTAAATGGCATTCTTGCACTCCTTTGCACCAACCGAAGACTAAGAGTAGAAATGGGGTTATATGATCACAAAATTCTGATAGGGACTGCCTAGTTGCTGGATGTTGGAATAATAATGGAGTCACAATTATGGTAAGTCTATCTGATTCTCATTTCATTCTTGTTTTGTACAGGTTTGTTTGCAATGACTGAACATAAACTAGATCATAAATCTCAACCTAAATGGATAATGTGCCCAACCTGTCGCCAGCATACTGATTATGGGAATATTGCCTATGCGGATGATAGGCAAGTTAAATCTTCTGTGGCCAATGTGTTCTATGCTGTGGAAGATTGTGAAAAACATGAAGCATCTTTGATTGTTCAAGGTTCCTATGGAACAAAGGTTTACTTCTGGAACAAGTACCTTACTGCTCTATGCAATCACTTACTGAAAAACTACTACTATTCAGATTCCAAAATGTGAAAGACCTTTCTATGAACTTATATGATAATTTGAAGTAAAAGGAAAAATAGATCTACTAGTGTCCTATCAAGTTATTATGATTTCTGTATGAGCATGATTTCTTAGCATTTATCTGTTTTATTTAACTTCTCTTTCTTCTTGTGCCATGAAGATTGAGGCCATCACAAGACGCATTTTATCCATCAAGTTTTCAGATCCTAATGCAAAGGTTCTGGTTTTCTCCAGTTGGAATGATGTCCTCGATGTCTTAGAACATGCTTTCAGGGCTAATGATATCACATACATTCGGATGAAAGGTGGCAGGTGGCTGCTCTGTGCCCTGAACAGTCTTCTGACTTTTAACATTTGATAAGATGTGGTGGCATGCACTTGACCTTAGGTTTTTTATTTATGGTTCTTGCTTCACAAAAGTGCAGGAAAGCACATGCTGCTATCAGTGAATTTAGAGGAGAGAAAAGCAGTGCCAAAAGAACTTGCAAAACAAGTACACCACTAGAAAGAAGACGTGTACAGGTTTTATTGCTTTTGGTTCAACATGGAGCTAATGGCCTTAATCTTTTAGAAGCGCAACATGTTGTTCTCGTGGAGCCACTTCTAAATCCAGCAGCAGAAGCACAAGCAATTAGTCGGGTACATCGAATTGGCCAGGCAAATAAGACACTCGTACATCGGTTCATAGTATGTACATATTCCTTTTAGTTTGACATTGCTTATTTTATTATTTTTGGAGGAAAAGGGGAAATGATTTGAATTGTTGTTCATTTAATAAATGTGCATTCACATGGTGCCCCACATATAGAAGTGCTGCCTTACGTTAGCTTGTGAAAACAAAAGCTTGCCAACACAAAAGAAATGTGTTTTCAATTGGACATTCATAGATTCAAGGATAATATAATGTGAATGCTATTGCTCTTACAGTTTCAATTGGTGCCTCCTTTCTATATTATAACGCAGAGAGAGAAAAGCATGGAAAGGAATCCACAAAGGAAGTATTTTTCCAATATCTATCACACGATTGTACAACAACAATTGTAGTGGTAATAAAATAGGTTATTCTTTAGTGGGATTACACACATATCCTATCCATAATGTAGATACATGGGAGAATACAACTTTGATGTTCTTGCAGTGACCTTAGCTGTGATTCTGCTGTTTTTAAATTTCAGGATTCTCCTATTCTACTTTTCATATATTGGTGTTGAAAGTTCTAGTTATATTTCACTTTTAATCTAGAGGCTGGTCTTGTCTTTTGCATTTATTGTCATGGCCAATGATGAGGTGTAAATCTTTAGGTTGGGGGCAATCATCTTTCAGTTGGTTTTTGTTTGAAAAGAATTTCATATTTTGTTTGACTGGTTATGTTCTAAATTGTATTGAGTTTGTTATGAGAGTTACCAATCTTATGATAACTAATTATGCCTCTGTTTTTCTCCAATTTGGGATGTTAGGTTAAGAAGACAGTGGAAGAGAGTATATATAAAATGAACAGAAGTAGAAACTCCAGTGCCTTCATTAGCGGGAATACAAAGAATCAGGATCAGCCTGTTTTGACGCTTGAAGACGTTGAATCCCTATTTGCAACAGTATCAAGTGTTGATGAAGAACCACCTGCTAGTCTAAGGCATTTGCCACCTTCTATGGCAGCTGCAATTGCCGCCGAAAGAAGGCTTGGAGGTAATACAGCAGCATGACAAAAGAATGCACTAATCAGAACACTGAAATATTGCAGTCTACTGTAAGTTATTTAGATTTTTATGCATACTATTGTTGGGGTAAATATGGAGAGTACCAATTATTCTTTAGATTTTCGAATAATAAATTCTGCTTATATTGTTATCATTCTGATTATTAGGAAAGAAATTCCATATTCCAGTCTACATTTGAGTGTCAAAGGTGGTCATCCAATGAATCATCATGTTTTTGTAACCTTATGCCGTGAGGAGGCCTAAGTTTACACCATCTGAAGTGGTAGAAAAAATCCATATCTTCAGAGTTTTCCTCTCAAGTTGCTCAACTGTATCTGAATCGATGATTCCGTTGATTGCATGCTTTGAGGCGTACTTACTCTAGGAAAAAATGATTATTTACAATTTACTACTGCCTTTTAAAGTTACATCTTCCCATTTGATACGGTGGATTAGAATTAGAGGTATGGGTATGGATTCGCATTTTTAAAAGAGAGAAAAGGCGACAATTCCTTCCCTATGTTTCCTGTTCAGTCCTTTGTTCCAACCAAACGGAGAAAACATGCCAAATTCTTACTTGAAGCAATTCTCTGCCATATTACATAACACTCACTTGATCACACAGATGCCTTATTTTACCTTGCTAGAAGCCTAGCATGAATACGTTGACCCTTAATAAC
>JANZLX010000211.1:19472165-19483349 GCA_025531955.1 Erythroxylum orinocense | reverse complement strand
GTGAAACTTTGATGTATAAAACTTGTATGTAATAATGATGATGACAATGATAATGACGATGATAATAATAACACAAAAATATAAGTAACTTCCTAAAGTTTTGTAAAAGGCCTAAAATAATCTCTGGTATTATTTTTGATACCAATATGCATCTTACATTTACAAAATGACATGATTTACTTCTTAAAACCTAACTATGTTAAGTTTTTGTTAAATTTTGATTGTAAGGATGTTAACCTATCATACATGGTATGTCAACTATACAACTCTCACCACAAGGATGTTATAACTTTTGCATGTGGATACTAACATTGTTAAAAGAAATTGATCTTAATGTTATAATATTTTTAATATATGGGACTCAAGTCACACTGTAAACTACAAATATGTAATTCTATAAATTCCATATGATTAAATATCTCCTTTATTGGTTATTTCGATGTGTTTAAGGTGTTGATGGAGTTATGGCGTTTCTCATAAAAGACTGTAAAAGAACGGGTCAATAAGTACCCAAAAAAACAAAAAGCAAAGACTGACCCGAGGCCAGATCAGAAGTGGCGGAGAGAGGGCCACGACCACCAGCAGAAGAGACACCGATGGAGACAGATGGTGCAACATCGACGCTTTTGGGAGGCAACAGGAGAGGGAATCGTTGCAAGCCCTCATGCCCAAGAAGTCATGGAAAGGAGCAGACTTTATTACCTCTTGTTATTGTAGTTGGGTTGTTGTGAAGTTAACATCATTATTGCTGTTTTTGTTTTGGTGTGCCATTATCAGTATAGCCATTCTTTCATCACCACAACATTGGTCTGCATAGCTTCTCTTCTCACACGATTTTCGAGACAGCGAAAAGAGTAGAGAGAGAGAGGGACCAAAAACGATTTGTTGATGCTTCTGATGCCGACGTCATCATCATCGGCGTTGGTGTAGCCGGGGCAACTTTTGCTTTCACTCTCGGCAAGAAACCAGCAAGCTATGGCTGCCGAAGCTATTGTAGAGCACAAGGTCAGTGAGGATACTGAAGAACAATCAAAGGTATTGTGAGCAAATAATCATTTTCGTGTTTTCATGGAATAAGTAAGTTTTCTTTTATCTCTACACTTACTATCTCCAGATTATCCATTACTTCTTTGTTTTCCCCTGTGTCCCCATTTTCTGTTTTTTAGGTTTAGTCGTGAGGTTTCCTTATCTAGGTTTCGTGATTCCAGACTCTTTAGATATAAATGCGTTTATTTATGTTGTTAACGGTATTTAGTGTCTATGTTGATCATAGGGAGTTTCATTCTTTGATCTATTAATTGTTGTTGGAGGTCTAAGCTTGTGTCTATTAGTTTATTGTCAATTTCTATACATGAAGTTCTTTCCCTCTGCATCCACGTTCTTCCTTTGGCCTCGAATATGCAAAATGGGGGTAGGAGGTTACTGCATCTTTCTTGTTTGTTTTGCTTTTGGTAAATCAAAAGTCCCACGTTTCTATCATAGTTTCTCTATCAGTAATATAGATTGTTTTTGTAGATGGAAGTGTTCATGGCAGTTAGACGGGTAACTACATAAGATTTTTTGTTTTTTTTGTTTTCTACTTTTGAAGGCTAGACTTGCTTAGTACGCAAGGTCAGCTTTTTGGTTTGGAGTTCCTTCCGTAGACAACAATAGGTTGTCATTATAGACAGACAGAGAGAGGGAGAGGGAGAGGGCATGTGTGTTTCGTAAGCAAGGTATTTATTAACCCTCTACATAAAAAACACTTTTCTGACATTGGAAATTTGCTAAATCTACGCTTAGGGATATCACCAACACTGGTCCACCCACTCCTTCCTTTGCGTGTTTTAATAAGGATTGGACTTCTCGCCTCAGTCTTTTTTGCTTACCGTTACTGTCCTACACCTTCTGTCTAGCGTGTCCTCCTTATAAGACAAGCTTTTAGATTTAGTCATAACGTGTTTTTACAATATAAACTTTTCCTTCTTTAGAATCTCTTGTCACCAAACATATACCATCTAGACTGCCACCTTCAAAACCTCTTAGCAAAAGCTCCACCTTTAATGAGAACGGGTGTGTTTAGTGTGTGGGGTTTCAACCGTTTTTTCTGCCTAATTTAGTCATGTCATTTGTTTTCATACTGATATTCTTTGTGCATGACTGAGGTGGAAAATTATTTATTATTTATCGTAGTTTTATTTTATTGTTATTTTATTTTGCTTTTATTATTTATTAATTTTTATTCTTCTTCTTCTTTTTCTTCTTCTTCTTCTTCTTATTATTATTATTATTATTATTATTATTATTATTATTATTATTATTATTATTATTATTATTATTATTATTTTAACCTGCATCACTCTTATATTGTCTCATTTGCATTGTGGGTCTACCGAAAACAGCCTCTTTATTATGTAGGGGTAAAGTTGTGTACTATTAGATCTTCCCAGACCCCGTTTCATTGCGGGAATTCGGACTGGGTGATGATGATGATGATTTATGAAATAATTAAAAACATTATAGTATATTTTTATCTCTCCTTCTTTTCCCTTACTGTTGCCACTTATACATGACCGACTACCACCATCACCTCCTCTTAACCTTCACCATTACTCATGGACTAGATCACCTATAAGAGCAAAAGCTTGAAGGAAGAATTTGAGATCTAAGAAACAATAACACCAAAATCTAAGTGAGCAACAGATACATTGTAGTCAATGTTAGGATTTATTAGAGTTATATTATTATTTAGTTAATAATTCCCTATCATTACGGTATTTTTATTTGATTTAGTTTAATATTTGTTAGATATAGACCGTTATTCTTGATTCGGTTTGTTATATAAGGTTATATGTACAGACAAAAATTTTCTTCAATCATAATGATAGATATTTTTCTTCTCAATTTCTTTAAACACTATTGATATTTTTCCTCTCAATTTCTTTAAAAACTTCCATAATCTACTTAGTTTCTAATATTTTGGTATTAGAATCCCATCACAGGGCCTAGTCAAAGTAGAAGCAACAACTTTTAAGTTAGTAGCAATCAAAATAGAAACTGAAAGTTCACTTTTACAACCATCAATTCTTAAATCTGTTGGGCATTATGATCAATAAGCAATGCTCGTGGAAAAATTCTTACGCCTAAAGGAGTACTGGGGCTTAGTGGAGAATAGGATTCATGTAATATTAGAAGGTGTTATTCTTATAAAGGTAAAAAAGAAGAACATTGAAGATAAAAAATTGAAAGATATGAAGGAAAAGAATCTTCTATTTCAAGCATTATATCATTCGATTCTTGAGTCAATCCTTAATAAGGATATAACAAAGAACATATGGGACTTATGAAGTAGACATATTAAGGCACAATATGAGTTAAATGTGTAATTGCAAGCCTTTCACAATGAGTTTGAAGTTCTCCATATAAAGGCAGAAGAATCAGTGAACTAGTATTTTGCTCGTACTCTTATCATAGCCAATAAGAAGAAAGCAATTGGTCGGGATAAAGTAGATGGTATTGTGGCCTGATAAAATATTATTTGACTATATTTATATACCCATATTTAATGTGTTTTGTTTTTTTTATGTAATAATCATATTTTTGGTACTTAATTCGTTTAAAGTACGTTTTTAGGTGATAATTGACTTTATGAACTAAAAGGAGAAGAATTCAGATGAAATCGTAGCATAAAATGAAGATTTAAAGCAATTTAGAGATACACGACCATGTACACTGACCGTGTAAATCTCTGTAAATGTGTGGAGATTTGAAAATATTATTTTCAACCATGTATTTTGTCCGTGTAAGTCTTTGTGCCCATGTAAAATTACAAATTCAAGTATTTTTGGAGATACACAGTCACATACATGATCGTGTATATGCCAGAAACCTTAGTTTGTATTATAAAAAGACGTTATCGGAGGTAGAACAAAAGGGAGGTGAATTTTAGAGCTTATTTTTAGTCGTAAGTATCAAAGAGAAAAGGAAGTTCTGAATAGAGGATGAAGAAAACACAAAGATTACATCATAAGATCTGATAGATAACATCACTCAATCAAAATTGCAAGAAGATTCACTAGAGACAAAAGAGAGATTAAGAATATGATTTCTTTTATCTCTAGCTGTCCTTTTAAATATTTTTTTATTGATTTTAATCTCTATGGATAGGAACTAAATTATTTTCTGCCTAGGTATGATGAATCTCAAGTCGTGATGACAATATGATTTGATTTTTTATTTAATGCAGTTTTATTAAATTATTTATTATGATTCAATTTTGAGTTATAATTTTGAACTAATATATCCGTAGTCCATGATTTGATTTCATAAGATTGAGATTGAGAAATCCTTTTATATGAATATATCTACCATAATTAGAAGGAATTTCGTACAAACCTAGAGATAGGTCATCATAAAATCTCTAGATTAGGGTCAAACCTAATAATGAAATTCACAAATCGATAATGCAATCTTAAGGGTTTGAACTAGAAACATATTTCAGTTAATCAACCAAAGGTTAGTTGTTAATAGTCTTCAGAAAGATATTAACATAAGATAGGAATTTTTATAGTCTAATAATCAATAGGTTAATTGCATGATAAAGGGTTAGTATTTAAGGATTCTAAAGGGAATTCATCACCTAAGTACTATTTACTTCATATTGACTTTTTATAGTATTTTCCTTTGTCTGATTTTGTTATTGTGGCAATCTTAGTTTAGTTTGTTAAGTTTAATTTTTAATTAAATCTACAATCTAATTCTGTGGTTAGATAATAAGAAAAAGGTTATTACTAGTACTTACAATCCTTGTGGGATTGACATGTACTTGTTAGTGCTAGCTATAGCTACATCATGTACTTACAGTAAGACTAATAAATCTTTATAAGCATAGAAACCATAAATCAAGTTTTTGGCACTGTTTTCAGGTATTAGTAATATTAGGGAATCCTAACTTTTATTAATCTAGCCATTTTTTTAATCCATTCTATTTTATTTTAGTTTCAAATCTAATTTATTTGATGGACCCTTTAGTTTTCTTATTTATCACATATCTTGACTCTTTGGTCATTTTATGACTTAAAGTAATCCAACAAGCTTAATAGACAAATATCCACAAATCGAGAGAATAATTCATAAAAATCTCTATACAACACAACTTAGAGTTCGAGCTAGATCGACAAATAGAGGAATTAGGAGGTCATATTGATACTAAGGAATTAGGAACCATGGCAGACCAACTAAGAATGATGTTAGATTATGCTAGGCTAGACTTGACAGGTAAAGTCTAGCATTGTCAAACCGACTGTGAATGCTAACAATTTTGAGATCAAGCTGAGTATAATTCAAATGGTGCAACAATTTGTTCAATTTGATGGACTATAAGATGAAGATCCAAACACACATATCTAAAATTTTCTAGGGATTTATGATACCTTCAAAATTGTCAAGCACTATAGCCTGAACATGTGGATTATATGGGCAATGCTCCTAAACCCTAAAACAATCCATATAACGATACTTACAATAGAGCTAAAGGAATTGTTAAGTCAAGAAGACTTCATGTCTATTAATTTTGGTGACAATCAAATAATAATAATATTAGAAATAAGTAAACTATTTTGATAAGTGTGTTAAAGCTTGCAACAAAAACACAGAAGAAGTCAAAACATAGAATAAGTGCCAAAAGACAGAAGAAGCAGTAAAACACAGAAGAAGTAAAAAGATAGAAGAAGCGGCAAAACACAAAAGAAGTAAAAAGACAGAAGAAGCGACAAAACACAGAAGAAGTAAAAAGACAAAAGAAGCGCAAAAAACACAGAAGAAGTGGAAAATACAGAAGAAGCGCGAAAAACATAGAAGAAGCGCGGAAAACACAAAAGAAGTAGAAAACACAGAAGAAGCATGGAAAACACAGAAGAAGAGAAAAACACAAACGATACAGAGATGGAGATAATCTAGTACATTGGTCGGTTACTCAGTTGGAGTTAGTTACAGAACTCAACTGAATAACGGTTTCTACAAGAAACATTAAGCAGTTATCAAGAAGCAGTTGGAGACGAAGGCTATAAATATAAGTCGTAGTCGAAGACTGAACTAGTTTTTGATCTTTAAGCTTTCTAGCTATTACTTACAAAATTCTGTATTCAAAGTGCGATATCTGAGAGCAAAATTTACTATAACAAAAAGCTCCATATCTTTTTAGTGAGAGAAAGGAAAAGTTGAGAGCCTAAAGATGCTAAGAGAGCAAAAATAATACTTTGTGTAAAAGACCTGAAAAGGCTTTGTAAGGGAAAGAATACTTGTAAATTTGGAGAAGAATAGTGAAATCTCAGACAAACTCTGAGGACTAGAAGTAGCCCAAGGTTTAATTTCTATTGTTCTTAAACAAGTATATAGAAGTTATTTGCGATTTAATCACGTAACTATTATTGTATATCATTTCTGGTATTCATTCAATAGTTTGAAAAAGTTAGTTTTCAAAGAAATACTAAAGGATTTTGTATTCGCGAAAAGCATACACAATTCAACCCCCCTTCTTGTACATTTTGTATATTGTATGTAAAGTCTATACTAACAAGTGATTTACTTTAGGAATCACCACAATTTATCTTAGGGAAATCAAGGGCAAGAAAGGAATAACCCTCTGTCGATATTTTAACAACAATCATCTTAAGCTAAAAAGCCAACTCTAGAAGATATGATGGCCTAATTTGTTCAAGAATTAAGAATGAGACATCAAATAAGAGAGGCTTTCATATGTAACTTAGAGATTCAGGTTGGTCAGCTAGAAAAAAATATTATCTAAAAGATAAGAGAGGCTTTCATATGTAACTTAGAGATTCAGGTTCGTCAGCTAGAAAAAATATTATCTAAAAGATCTTAGGGGAGTTTACCTAGCACCACAAAGACAAATCCTAAAGAACATGTGAAGGTAGTCACCCTTAAGAGCAAAAAAGTTAAAGAATTCCTTCCTACCATCCCAGATCCAACAAAGTTGAAGAAAGATCACATGGATGAGCAATTTGGTAAATTCCTCAACCTATTCAAGCAACTCCATATTAACTTATCTTTTATTGAAGCTCTTGCAAAGATGCCCAAGTACGCAAAATTCTTGAAGTAATTATTATCTAAAAAAAGGAAGCTAGGGGAGACTACTAAAGGTTTGATGAGATCAACTTGGTGAGTTTAAAATTTTTTGTTATTTAGAGGAGATAGCCATTGTAAGACTAAGCGAGGAATGTTTGACAATCTTGCAAAAAAAATTACCCAAGAAGCTTAAATATATAGGGAGTTTTACTATCCCTTACTTTATTTGTACCTTATCAGTAGAAAAGGCTTTAGCTGATTTGGGTGCTAGTAGTAATTTTTTGCCCTATAAATTATTTAAGAAAATGGGATTAGGGGTACCTAAATCCACTAGGATGAGTATTCAGTTGACCAATAGATCTGTTAAATATTCTAGAGGTATCATTGAGGATGTACTCGTTAAAATTGATAGGTTTATCTTTTTAATGGATTTTGTAATACTTAATATCGATGAATATATAGAAGTACCTTTAATTCTAGGTCAACACTTCCTAGCTACAACTAGAGCCATTATTGATGTTAGTGGTGAAAACTCGTTGTTAGGGTGGGAGAAGAAGAGGTCACTTTTAAAACATATGATATCATAAGAATTCTCTTGAATATGATGATTCCTGTTATTTTATTGATATTAATGATTCTGCAGCTTTAAATATTATGTAGGAAATTTGTTTAAAGACGTGCAAGAGTTATATATTATTAAGATAAGTATAAAGATGAGGCTGATAAGCCTTTAATAAGAAAGAAAGAGTTTAAAGGAATAGATAGAAATATAGAGACGAGTTTGGAATCCTACAATGAAGAACCATCAAAGTTGGAACTAAAGAAACTTCCTGATCATTTGGAATATGCACTTCTTGAGAAGGATTCAAAATTGCTTGTAATTATCGAGTCAACTATAGAAGTGGATCAAAAAGAAAAAATGTTAAATCTACTTAAGTAGCATAAGAGGGCCATTACTTGGAAGATCTATGATATTAGAGGAATCAACCTTCCTTTTGTATGTAAAAGATTCTAATGGAGGGGGAATTCAAACCGGTGGTACAAAATCAAACATGGTTGAATCCTAATATAAAGGAAGTGATAAAGGCAAAGGTAATTAAACTCTTTAATGCTGGTGTGATTTACCTTTTTTTGATAATTTTTGGGTGAGTCCTATGCAAGTTGTACGAAAGAAAGGAGAAATGACAATGATATCCAATGAAAAGAATGAGTTAATTCCTACAAGAATTGTTACCAGGTGGAGAGTATGCATCAATTATAGGAAGCTGAATGATACGACAAGAAAAGACCACTTCCCTTTGCCTTTTATGGACCAAATGTTGGAATAGGTGGCAGGGCATATGTACTACTGTTTCTTGGATGGACTTTTGGGCTACCTTGAAATTCCAATTTTCCTGTAGGATTAAGGGAAAATAACATTCACGTGTCTCTATGGTACGTTTGCTTATAGGCGGATGCCTTTTGGATTTTGCAATGCACCTGCTATGTTTTAGAGGTGCATGATAGCTATCTTTAATAATCTAATTAAGGATATAATGGATATATTTATAGATTATTTTTTTTTGGTGATTCTTGTGATTTATGCCTTTATAATTTAGAAAAGTGTTGGAGAGATGTAAGAAAACCAATATGGTGCTCAATTGGGAAAAATGTCACTTTATGGTACAAGAGGACATAGTTTTAGGCCATAAAATTTCTCACAAGGGCATTGAGGTAGATAAAGCAAAAATTGAGGTTATAGAGAAATTACCATCGCCTTCCTCGATTAAGGCTATAAGAAGCTTTTAGGAAATGTGAGCTTTTATAGAAGATTTATCAAGGATTTTTTTTTCAAATTACTAAACCTTTAACTAAGTTATTAGAGAAAGATATGCCTTTTTCATTTACTCAAGAATGTTTAGATGCTTTTAACATTATTTATCTAGTTCATAATCATGTTCATCATAGTCAGTTTGACAGAAGCTTAAGAACTTAGTCCAAAGAGGAATTGATAGTAAAAAAGGTTATCACCGATATTTAGAGGTAAACTCTTTTTCCCTTGGGATTGTATGAACATATGACTAAAATGAATATATGATCATTAAATCCAAGGATAGTGAGTCATATAGTCAATTTGTGAAGGCTCTTTGAACAATTAAGAAAAAATTAGCTAAAACTAAATTTAGTTAAGTGCATATTTAGTACCAGATTAGGAAAAAAAGTTAACATTAATGATCATTAAAATGGAGATATAAGCCAACCTAGAAAATTTAAAGCAATCCAAAATATGGCTCATCCTATAACAAAAGAAGAATGTGGCTTTTTGGATAGTCTTAATTAAATAGCTTGCTTCATCTTTTAGCTACTTCCACTTTTGAGCCGCTCTTGCAAGTTTTTACAAAGAATAATTAATAAGAATGGAATAAAAATTATCAAAGGGACTTTTATAGAAGATAATCATATTTGCAAAATCATCTAATATTAGTCCTTCAAATGTTAGGGAAATCATTTATTCTTTATCTTTAAATATTACAATGTTCCATTATCACTTCTTTCAGATAACATAATGAAACTAGAGAAAGGGGA
The DNA here is from genome assembly GCA_025531955.1 of Erythroxylum orinocense. Taxonomy (NCBI): domain Eukaryota; kingdom Viridiplantae; phylum Streptophyta; class Magnoliopsida; order Malpighiales; family Erythroxylaceae; genus Erythroxylum; species Erythroxylum orinocense. The sequence continues at coordinate 19,473,719 of JANZLX010000211.1, read as the reverse complement.
AAGCCATCGATTATCTAAGTAAGAAGTTTAATAAATGAGGATCAAGATATTTATTCATTGAATGATCTTGTTGATATTTATTTATTGAATGATCTTGTTATACTCTAACCTAGACAATACAAAGATTAAGGAAATACACTCTATTAGATAGTATAGTTAATCTTAACGATAGATCCATTCCAGTATATATTTTAAAATCCATTTCTCTTAAATCAAATCACAAGATTGAAATTTTTGTTATTCCAATTTGACTTCATCTTTATAACTCAAAATTAGGTTAAAGGAAGGGTGCTAGTGGATCATTTGGAAAAGAATAATATCAATGATGATTATAAGGCTTTTACGTTTGATTTCAATGTTGAGTATGCATGAACTTTCAGGAAGATAAGAAAGATGAAGAAATAATGATACTTATAAAATATTTTTTGATGGTGCAACATTTACCAACTTCATCCTTACATAGCATGGTTTCACCTTGATTGTTTTCAATATGGGAAATTTATGTTATTAATCCAATTAATCCACTTATGTCAAATGAACATATATTTATTTTATTTGCTATTGATTATTTTACCTATTGTATCGATATAGCTTTATACTCCTAAGTCATTCAAGGATTCGTCTAATAAGATTACCCTATTAGTTATTTGGATAATTCAACTTGTAACTATACTATTGGTTTGTTTTCTAAACCAATTCATTGTTTATCATAAGCTTATTTTATCTATAGCATTCCATTAGCTATTATAGCAATTGTATGAATATGTGTTGATCATATTTAACCATTGCGTGAATTATAGAAAAAATGGGTGCAAGGAAAACATACGTGGCTTTTATTGCATCTACACCTGGTATATACTTGATATGAGAAGAGTGTGAAGCTGCTGTTAATGGATTCAAGAATGTTATTTATTGTTGTTTCAACAATTTAGTGGAGGTTGAAAGGAATACTCTCAATTTTCAAAGAGAAAGCCTTAAGTTCAATGATAAAACAAGATTAGTAATTTTATTGTTATTATATTTAGTATATTGTTAACCCCAGAATTTTTTTTATTTAATAAACATGATTAGATTAATTTTGGGAGTATTGCTAGATTAAATTATGTTGGAATTACTGTCGGACTCCGTTACCGGAGCCCGACGGTCCTGAGACCGGAATCCTATTGAGATCCATTCCCGAGACCTGAGCCTTGCTGACACCCTGAATGTTGATCTTGCTGTCTAACCTTAATCCAAAACTGCTCTTGAAACGACCCAAAAACAAAAGAAAACAACTTTCCCATCATAAGTTGACTTACAGGGACATACAACTCGAGTTATACAGACAACTCGAGTTACACTGGCAGACAACTCGACTTATGCAGACAAACAACTCGAGTTATACTGAAAGACAACTCGAGTTATGCAAACATATGCAACAACTCGACTTATACTGACAGACAACTCGAGTTATGCTAACAACTCGACTTATACTGATAAACAACTCGAGTTATCTAAGAGCGGAGGTTCCGAAAACTGAAACAACTCGAGTTATACAGACAAACAACTCGAGTT
>JANZLX010000211.1:19428045-19443122 GCA_025531955.1 Erythroxylum orinocense | reverse complement strand
AACCCATTAGTAACTTCTGCTGAATCAAGCTGCAACGAGCTAATCTCCTCTTCAATATCTTTATATGGTTCAGAGAGACGACCGGCTTGACTCGTCTCATCATTCGTCAACCTCTTCGAGCGACTCTGAGACTCCGGATCTACTTGTTCAGCATCTCCTCCAATTTTCTGTAGCATTTGCATCATCATATTTCTCAACTCGGACAATTCCTTTTCATGTCGCGACTGTGCCTCCATCATACTCTTGATACCTTCCTCCAGCCACCGAGCTTCAGCGTCTAGTGTACTTTCCGCCATGTCCAGTCCGAGGAACGTAGGCTCTGATACCAGATGTTACGAAATAAATGAAGAACAGAAGAAAGAGGGAAAGGAGGAGAAGAATCTAGAAAAACAGAGAGGAGAGTCGTATAGAGAGAGAGAGAGAGATAGAGAGAGAAACAGACACATTACATTTAGCTAATTCATTTCCTCCTTAGAGGGTTACAATTCGTATTCTTATACTAGCTTCCAGCTGTGTAATAGCTGTCTTATTTAATACGTAACAAACAATACCCATCCACGTGAGACTAATCTAGAGGTAATAAATTTTCTTGTTCATATTGTGGAAGGACTAACCATGAAGATAAAGATTGTTGGTACAAAGATGATTCAGGTGTAGAAAAAGCTACTCAATGCCATTATTGTAAGAACTATGGCCATATTGAGAAGAATTGTTACAAAAAGACTAATGATAAAGAAAACTTCCACAAAGAAAAGAATGGAGAAGAGAATTTATTTCTCAGTTCTTTTGGTACTCCTACTATACCAAGCAGGATGTTTGGTATCTTGACAGCAGATGTAGCAATCACATGACTGATAACAGGGATTTTTTTTATTGATTTTTATTAATCCGTAAAACACAAGTTAGGATGGGTGACAAAAACTATATTAACTTATGTGGTATGGGGACTGTTGCTGTAATTTCAAATTTTGGGAGGAAACTTATTCATAATGTTATATATGTTGTTGGTTTGGCTCAAAACTTACTTGGTTTGGGTCAATTAATGAGAAGAGGGTATTATATTATATGGTATTTGAAAATGATGAGTGCAAAATTTTTGATAAAAGAAGCATAAATTTGGTGTACTCAGTTAAAATGAATGAAAACAAGATGTTTCCGATTTGTTTATCAAGATTAAGTGTCAATGCTCTTTCTGTATAATTTGATGGTTGCATGGTTTGGCATAAGAGATATGGTCATCTTAACTTTGGTAGCTTAGATTTGTTGTATAAAACGAAGATGGTTTCTGGTTTTCCTATTCTAAAAGGTAACAGGAAGTTGTGTGAAGCGTGTGTTTATTAGAAACATCATCGAGATAAATTTCTTACGGGTAAAGCAAGGAGGGCTACGAAATCATTGACGTTAGTTCATGCTGATGTATGCGAGCCTATGCAGATTTCTTCCTTAAATGGAAGTAAGTATTTCTCGATCTTTGTAGATGAATTTTCAAGGCTAAAATGGGTGTATTTCTTGAAGGAGAAATCTGAAGTTTTTGAAAATTATAAGATTTTTAAAGCTGTTGTTGAAAAAGAGAGTGGATACTATCTTATGACACTTCGAACTGATCACGGTGGCGAATTTTTATTTACTGAATTAAAAAATTTATGCAAATTTTATGGTGTTTAATAACAAAAAATAGCTAGTTATACACCCAACAAAATGGGGTGGCAAAGTGCAAGAATATAACTATTGTTGAAGCAGCAAAGAGTATGTTGAATGAGAAAAGACTATCCAAAAAATTCTAGGCTAAAGTTGTAGCTTTTGCAGTATACTTGAGTAATAGATCACTAACCCGAGCAATTCAAGATATGATGCCATATGACGCCCAGTATGGTACAAGACCAAATGTAAGTCATTTACTAACATTTGGTTGCATTGTTTATGTTTTTATACCAGCTATATTAAAAAGGAAACTTGATGAAAAAAGTGTTAAATGTATATTTCTTGGGTATATTGATAAAACCAAAGGGTATAGGTTGTTTGATCCTATAACTAACAAGCTAAATGTTAGCCGTGATGTTATTTTTAATGAAATTAAAGATTGGAAATGGGAATCTGAAGAAGAAAAGGCAACCTACAATGAAGATTATGCACTATAAAAAACTAAAAGTCTTGCTGCAATTTATGTTTCAGCAGAGGAAGCTTATGTTGCAATGGAACCTATATGTTTTGAAGATGCATCTGGAAGGAAATAATGTGTGCAAGCCATGGGAGAAGAAATTAAAGCTATTGAGAAGAACATGACATGGAGTTTGGTGGATTTGCTAAAAGGGAAGGAAGCAATTGGTCTTAAATGGATTTATAAATCCAAATTCAACTTTGACGAATCCTTGCAACAAAACAAAGCCCAGCTAGCTACTAAAGGCTACTCTTAAGTACCAGGTATTGATTTCATCGAAACTTTTGCGCCAATTGTTCGTTTTGATACTGTGAGAATAGTTTTGGCCTTGGTTACTCACAATGGATGGAAGGTTCGTCATTCCTTAATGGTGATCTTTTGGAAGATGTATATGTAGACACAAGGTTTTACTATCAAGGGAGATGAACAAAAAGTGTATAAGCTATATAGAGTCTTATATGGTCTGAAGCAAGCGCCAAGGGCATGACACAACAAGATTGACTCTTATTTTTCACAATATAATTTTGAAAAAAGTGCAAGTGAGCCAACTTTTTATGTGAAGAAACATAATGCTGATTTTTTGATTATATGTTTGTATGTTGATGACTTAATCTATACTAGGAACTCAGCTCAAATGATGCAAGAATTTAAAGAATCAATGATGTGGGGTTATTGCATTATTTTCTAAATATTGAAGTGCTACAAGATTCAAATGATATATTTATCTCTCAAAACAAGTATGCAGGTGACTTATTGAAAAAAGTTGGTATGGAGAATTGCAAGGTTGCAAAAACACCATTGAATATGAATGAGAAGTTACGGCTTGAAAATGGTGCTAAAAGGGTTAATGAAAAACATTTCAGAAGTATTGTTGGAAGGCTAATGTATCTAATAAATACAAGACCGGATATTGTTTATAGTGTCAGTCTTATTTCAAGATTTATGCATAATCCAAGTAAGTTACATCTTAGAGCAGCCAAAAGGATGCTTTGATATATGCAAGGGACTTCACATTATGGCATCCGATATTCAAAAGGTAATCTTATAACTCTTACTGTATTTACTGATAGAGATTAGGCTGTGTGTGCAGAAGATAGGAAGAGTACAACAAATTATATTATTAGCTTTGGTTCGGGTGCAATTTCTTGGTCATTAAAGAAGCAACATAATATTGCTCTGTTAAGCACAGAAGCAGAGTATACACCAGTTGTAACTACTGCTTCTCAAGTAGTTTGACTGAGAAGGGTCTTAAAGGATTTAAACTTAGAGCAAACACATCCAACTAAAGTGTTTTGTAACAATAAGTCAACAATTTCAATATCTAAAACTCCTGTCTAGCAAAGGAGAACAAAACATATTGAGGCCAAGTTTCATTTTAATAGAGAATTGGTTGCAAAAGGATAAGTAAAGTTAGTTTACATCAACACTAATGATTAACCTGTAGACATTCTTACAAAAGCTTTGCAAGAGAATATGTTCTAAAACTTTTGATTTATGATTGGTGTACAACCTGTGAATTAAAAGGGGGAGCTTTGCAAGAGAATATGTTCAAGAACTTTTGATTTATGATTGGTGTATGACCTCTGAATTAAAAGAGGGATTGTTATATAATTCAGAATATTTTTAATATCAATATTTATTGAGATTGACTATATTTTTTAAATTTAGTTAAAGAGTATTTTGGAGTAGATTATCTTTAGATCTAGCTATTAAATAAGATGCATACCAGCTGTTTGTTTAAATGTTTGTACATATTGATACTACTTGATTTTTGTTACTAATAAGCCTGCTTCAACTATAAAAAGACAGGCTTGTTAGTTTTTTTCTCTGCATCAATGAAATCATTGTTGTAGTTTCTTTTTATTACAGGACAACAACCATCATCGGTTGTGGTCGCATTTTCATCGAGAGGATTGAATTTTCTAAGCTTCGAGATATTGAAGCCTGACGTTGTTGCTCTAGGCCTTAACATTCTCGCTGCCTGGATCAGCGAGATGGGTCCATCAAGCGTGTAAACTTATTACCAGCGATTTAAGTTCAATATAATTTCAGGGATTTCCATGTCGTGCCCACATATCAGTGATGTCGCCACCTTGATTAAAGACTTTAAAGTTAAACATCCTGAATGGAGTCTGCCAGATGTTAACTCAGCGTTGATGACCACCACTCATGTTCATGATAACACTCGTAAACCTATTATAAATGCTTCTACAAGTTCACCTTCAAGTTCATATAAATATGAAGCTGGACATATAAACCTACTTTACTTAGTTATGTTAATTAAAATTAAGATCAATTAAATACAATGGGCTCCATTGGATAAAAATTAATATCATTTTTAAATTTTCTAATAAAGCGTGCCCATATTGCCACGTTAGATATAACATGGCAATATGGGTCTACAAAAGCAATAAATAAATACTAAAAATATCACGTCAGCTGAAAATTGATGATGTCATATAGTGGGTTATATTTAAATATTTTCCAAATGTTAAAGTCTTATTTGTACCCTTTAAAATTTTAGAGTTAAATTTGTTGATTGATGTAAAATTTAGGGTCAAATTTGACCTTTTGCTTTATTTGATCACAAGACAAGATTTTTATTTTAAAATAAATATTTACTTAAAATATCTTCTCTTATAATACATAAGGTAATTGTTAAAAAAATCTAAAAGTTAAGACAGTAAGTTCTCCGTTTATCGCTAATGTGGCATACCATGTCAGATTATGATTTTTTCCATGTAGCTGCCGCAAGTTCAATTTTTTACGTGAATTTTTTATTTGTTTAATAAATTTGGATAAATAAAAATCCTATTGAATCCTTCCTCTATGTACTCTCCTTCTCCTTCCCATTGATGGTCTTTCGGGCCCATCTGTGATCGCCCAACTCCTTCATCGTGATTGAGTAAAGCTATAAGATTTACTGCAAACCCATCAAACCTGGTTGTTGTATTTTAACAGATCATGATCGCCTAACTTCAATCAAGAATTCAAAGGCGAGGTCAAACTTGTCTTGTCTACTGCAAAGTGCAAACCCATCAAACCGAGAAGCTACAAGCTTTGCTATAAACCTAGAATACTAGATACGTTCTAGCGCTACTTTTTTTTTTCCAAGTAATTTGACTTTTTTGGTGTATGAGCAGAAGCACCTGTGTGAAAGAGCACAATTGTGACATGTAAATATACTCTCTTGTATCCATTAAAAAATGTTTGAAACCAAATCGTTATTCATAATTAGGGATGTCAATTTTGGCTAATCTAACCTGATTTTGGCCCGTAAAAAATGATGTTATTTTTTATTTTTTTAAAAATATATATAAAATAAGCCAAACAGGCCTGATTTGACCTAAAATTAACTTATACGATCACAGACCAATTAACTTATACATAGGCAGAGCTACATGCTAGGTGGTTTAGCCCATTGACATCCCTATGCACAATTTCCAATGACTCCACATAATGATGTCATTGTCATCCATAAAAAGAACTTAAGTTGTTAGTAATATAAAAAGTGGTGAACTCCAAATTCTACCTAAACTCCGCGCCTCTATTAATGTGATAAGGAATTGAAACAATTATAAGACATTATAAGTTTAATAACTTCAAGATAAACACATTATCTGCTATAGAAATTACTTTTTTGAGTTATTTCTCATAAGTCTCATCGGCTATGTAGAGTATGTTTCCGCTTAGGCATATCAGCTTGCTTGGAGTATGAATAATCACACGTAAGATTACATCGTAAAGGTCATTTAGGGTTTCGATCATGAAATATAATCGTACCCTTGTAATATAAGTTGATACTTTATTCGATCTGCTAGTTTTTCTATCCCTGAGATGTTAAAGAACACATTATTGTTATTAATTTCCTCAATAATAGTACAAGAATACTTAATATAAAAGCACATAAGACAAGGAACTGAAATGAAAATAAGCTTAAAATTATAACTTGAAGATAGATCATCGCAATGTAAGCTTGTCCTTAGCTCTAAAGTAATAAAAATTGTAGGTCCTACACTATCCAATCCTTAATCAAAACCCAAGTTGTTGAAAATTCAAAGGGACTTAGATGAGACAAAAATTATACTTGTGTGAGATTGTAGCTGATTTGCAAATGTTTTCCTCCATAGCTTTTTGTTACTTAAATGTCCAAACTCAACCGTTGTCACATCTGTAAACTACGTTTTTTTTTTGTTTTTTTGGTACAAGGGAAAAAAAATAAAGAGACTAGCTCCTATAATCCAACCCTTTACGAAGGGATCGATGATAAAGGGTTCCTTGCACGTCGCAGTGGAGTGCATTCAAAAGGCTCCAGGGTAGCTCCCAAAGAATATGCAGGCCCAGCAATGCGACCGAAGCTAGATATGCCAAGTGATCCGCAAACTGGACTTTACGAGGCGTGTGCTCAATGTGTACTATCCACTCCCAACGAAATAATTCACGGATATCTGCCACCAAAAAAGAATGCTCAGTCAGATCTTGAAATGAAGATGAAAGAATATTAATGACCTCGAGGGAGTCTACTTCCAGTAGCACGCGTCGATAACCCCACTCCCAAGCCAACAATAACCTGGACGACACCTCGCAAAGTTCTGCCATGACAGGATGACCGACGCCTAACTGTTGTAAGAAATCGCTACACCAGTGCCCCTGCCAGTTGCGTAGGAGATCGCCCGCAGACACAATATTAGAGCCCAGTTTAACTGACCCATCCGTATTAAGCTTGACCTACCCTTCAAGCGATGGAGTCCATCCAACTAAAGAACCCAAAGGCAGTCCCTGTAACTGAAAAATCCAATGTTCAATCATATTGGCTCGAATGACCCAATGCGTATAGGCCATGACAACAGTATGATCGTTAATAGTATAAGCAAAACCTTGCTAAAAAATGCTGTTATTTCGCCATCGCTAAAGAAACCAACAGGCGACCTCAAAAATACTAGCCCACTCGACCCTATGGAATTGCACATGATGATGAAGATTAAAACAGATCCAATGTCCTTCCTCTTGACTAAAAAAATCCCCACCAACCATGGTACCAGGAAAATGTTGCCAGAAGAATTTGATTCGATGACCATCCCTTAAAATATAAAGGTTGTTTCCTCCTATCCACAGAAATGACATCCTTCTTTCATGATCAGATGACAAGTTACGCGTTCCTTATTAGTTAGCAATTTCCTCTTAGCTATCAGTCAGAGAAAGAATCTGATGCGTTGTAGGCCGCCTCCTTCTAGATAACTTCCCAGTAGTTAGTTAAGGCATCAGTATTTAAATGCTCGATAAGATCGTAGCTAATGCGAAGTTTGACCCCAGAAAGGTTGTTAATCCACTCGGAACTCTCCCTTTTCAGGTGGATGCTTGCTCGTTCTCCTTGCTACTGCTGGGCCTGGTTTTTATAGGCTCACAAAACAACTCCAACAGCTACACGTTGCTGGATTTTCGATAAGCTTCCGCTTATCTCTTCCATTTTGAAGAGATTTGGTGTAGAAAACGTCGGTTCTGTTGGGTTGTTGAGTGTTTTTCTCCTCTGGGTTGCGTGTATCTGGACTCTGTGTTGCGTTTCTGTTGCTTCTGGACACTTGCTGTGCTTTGGGTTTTCCCTAGCTGCTTCTACTCTGCGTTTTGAGTTGTTTGCTGGGCTGCGTCTTTGTTGTTTTACGTATGTCTTCTGCTATGCTATTGGCTTCTTGCTTTTAATCCTATGTTTTTCTCTGCTGTTCGTTTTATCGCTGGCGTGGATTGTTGCTGCGTCGTTCTATCCCGTCCACTTGTTGCTGCGCTTTGCTCCTTTTTGGTTGTCATTTTGGTTGCTTGGCTGCTGGCTTGTTGCCCTTTTGCGATGCTATGTCGTTTTTGCCGGTGGACTCATTCTTTTTACCGGACTTTCTTGGTTGATCTTCAATTTGAGTGTACAAGAAATTATTTAGTACGATTTAAACTTTGATTAGAAATAAAATATAAAATTAACAATATTAGAATTAATTTTGGTTTTGAGAGGGATTGAAAGCCTGAGATTACATTACCCTTGGATAAAGCTTAAGGGACCTAACACATTTTAGTTATCAAACTAGAAATGAGTATTATTGCCATTCTTAACTATGGTCTTTACATGTTGATGTAGTATACCTCTTAATCTCAATATCCGATTGGAGGTCCATGAATTGCTCTTACAAGGATTTATAAACCATAAAATATGTTCCTTTATGATATAAGAATTTATCTATTTAATTCAAATGAATTCCTTGTCTATAAAGAGTACCATAAGTGGGGTATTTAATGAAATAGTTGTGGGTCTCTTGAGATAGTTACCCTCTAATTTCAGTTGAACTTTGCCAGTTATTAGGTATTAACAGATCTGGACACTATCGGGTATATTCTTTGATTATATTTTATATTTTATTTATTTATGTATTTATTGTAATTTTATTTACATAATTATTTAGCGTGCTAGTTTTACTTATTTACTCTTTAACCTGTATCACTCTTTTATTACCATATCTACATGTGGGTCTATCGGAAACAACCTCTCTACTATGTAGGGGTAAGGTTGTATACTATCGACCTCCCTAGACCCCACTTCATTGCAAGACTTTAGACTGAGTGTGTGAAAAAAAACATAATTTTATTTAGGATAATTTTAGAGTGTGTTAAAGAGTGATATTTAAACTTTAAAGAAGTATATTTAAAAAAGGACACTAAAAAAGTTATTAATTAATAATTTAGTGTAGATAAGGAATTTTGTTTTGGATAATTTAAGAATGTTTTAAAAAGTGATATTTAAACTTTAAAGTAGTATAGCTAAAGAAGGACACTAAAAATGTTATTAATTAATAATTTAGTATAGATAAATAATTTTGTTTAAAATAATTTAATATTATGTTAAGAAGTAATGTTTAAGTTTTAAAGAAGTATGTTAAGAGGACATAGAAATTTATACATACTTCAACTTTTTGATTGACTTTTTAGATTTATTCAATCTTTGAAAAACTTCAAATTTTTGTTTCCTATTTAAATTGATTCTCTTTCATGTTTTCAAATCTTTTTCAACCTCCTTCTGTTTCTTCTATATATACTTTGATTCCGTGTGTCAAGATCACAAGTCAATTATCCTTTTTATTATTAGTATTCTCTACTTGTGGTAAGTCCGATCCAATATAGAATTATTTTTCTTCTTCTCAAGAATCTGATAAGAATATCTAATATAATTGTATGTTATGTGGTAGAATATTTATCGAATGAAAGAACATCTTACTAGCGTTAAGGGTAATATTGCTTCTTGCAAAAAGTACCATTTGAAGTACGTGAGAGGATTGGGAATTGTTTACAACTAGAAGTGAAAAAAGAAAAAGGAAAATCTATTTGCCTGACTCTATTCCTATTGTAAAGCTTAATGTACAACTTGAAACCATGGAAGATAGTCTGACAGTAGCTTATGCATGGAAACTTGAAAATGAAAGGCCTAAAATCAAATGGGTTCCTATTAGTAAAATGTTTAAGACAAGAATGTATGATGAATTGGAGAAAATTTATGGAACAGAAGATCTTGATCACTACATTGAAACAGACCAGGCTATGGAAAATATAAGCTGTACAAAAGGGAAAGAGGAATAAGAAGCTTTATGTTGGCCCCCATAGTTAAGCATGATTTAAATGAATTATGGGGTTTTGATGGATTTAATTTTTTTTGGAGTTATTATTATGTTAATATTGGTAAGATTATATGACATGGGTTAATGGAATTAAAGTACTAAGATAACAAGGATGTTCAAGGGTATTTTTGGAAGGTCACTAAAGAGTATAAAGACATAAGCATATAAGGAAGGGTAAAAAGGACTTCTCACACTCATTAAGGGTATTATAGGAAGAGGAAAATGTTGTCTTGCTTTGGAGAGGAGTAAAAACATGAAATAGAGATAGCAAGAACAAGAGAACACCAAAAATGAGAAAAAAGAGTTAAGTGTATCGGTTTTTGCAAGAAAGGAAGGAAGTAGACTTAGGGTTCTTCATTTCTTAGTGTTCAAGAGAAAATTTAAAGTTGTTCAAGAAAGGAAAAAGGAAGAGGAGGATTTGAGCTTCCATTAGAGCCAACAATCTCACTACTTGGTGAAGATTCAAAGTAAGATTGTTTTTAATCTTTTGGATTTTTTGAAAGGGTTTTGGTTCATAAAGCTTATGAAATGTATGAGTTTAAGAATTTTAGGATCAATTTTAGTGAATATGTCTTGTGGGTTCTCCAATTTGAATCCCTATTGAATGGGAATTTTGTCTTTGATAAAAGGGAATCAATGCAGGCAAGAGGAGCAAGAGTAGAGGCATTTTTTAGCAAAGTTTCAAGCACGGCTTTATAATTAAGTAATAGGCCATTAATGTTTTCTTTTAAATAATGGAAATAAATGATTTCAACTATTTCATGAACGTACTTTATGACTCTTGAATGCTTTGAGAATGTCTTATGTGTTTGGTATGAGCATATTGTGTTGATGAATTATGAAAGGATTGTGCAAATGATTTTTGAAAAGATACTATGTTTGAAAAATCAAGTTTAAAAAAAGTGACATTTTAGGCAACAAGTTTATAAGTTATGAAATACAAGTTATGTGAGTTTGTTTTGGTCCATTCTATATGTCAAGTGCATTTCGACTAAAGGCTTCTCCCACCTGCCCGCTAGTGGCATGGAGCTCCTTCATGGACTCCCTCATGTTTACGACTACACAAAACCACCTTATGGGATTGTGTTAGTTCGTTCTGTTCACAACTACACAGGCCCATTTCATGGAAATGTGTTAGTTCGTTCTGTTTATGGACCTTTCAAACCATTTTGATGTGCTTATGTGCTCATGATATGTTGACAAGATGGATGCATACTTGATTTGGATTATTGAGAATTTGGTTGAGAATTTGAGAAATATGTGCTTTGTGATTCAATGTGAATTTTTGTTACAATGGAAATAAGTATTTAAATGGTTTTGCTTGTTACTGATTATAAAATTGTTACCCACAAGTTTTTAAGCTCACCCCCTTTCTATCCCATCTTCAGGTGAAGAAAATGAGATTGAGAAACCAAGATTCGAGGTATTATTCTATGTTTGCTATGTTTCTGTATATTAAGTTATATTTTGTAAAAGCAAGACTATAGATGCATTTTGAGAATTATTAGATTTGGTATCTTTTGGTATTTTGGACTTTGGTACCGATGATGTAATATGGCTTGGAATGCCATTAAAGCTTTTTAAACTCCTCTTTTTGTTGTTAATGGAATATGAATTGTGTATGGATGTTGTTGAGTTGGAATTAGATATGCTTGAAGAAGTTATCCACTTGAGTTGATGAATTTTGAACATGAATTGTTTTATATATTTGCATAAGTGAGATGTTATGGAAAGGAAAGATATGAATTATGTATAATAAGATGTAGTTGAATGTGATGAGTCAAATGAATTGAGATTTGAGAGTTAATGAAATCAAATTGGTAGTTGAATTGTTATGAATAATGTTGCGTTAGAGGAAGTGAATTTGAGAAAATTTTCAAGTCTTTCATAAAAGTAAAAATTTTGTACTGACTTCAAGGGAAAAACTGTATTGATCTAGGCTGAATTGGACAAAGTTGTAGATCTTTCTTTTAGTTTTCCAATGATATATAGTATGAAATTTTCAACATTGGAGTTGAGAGATATGATTATTAGAAATTTGTGATGTTGCATTGGATGGGCATTTGGGTCAATTACATATTTTTGAAATTTTGACCTTTATAGAAGCAAAAATTGTTTTCGAAGTCTTCAAGAAAGTTGTAGGTCTAGAAATCCTCTTCAAAACAGTCTTTGAATGACCTTAATCCGATTTTTGTATTAAAATTTTTTCTCATTTTACCAAACAGGTCTAAGGAAGAAGAACAAAGGAGGGAGGAGGCAAGTCGCTCTACCGAAGGATCGCGAAAGTCGCGATCGCGATCGGCAGGTCCTCTTCCCCCCAAGCCTGAACATGTTCCACTCGTTTGGCCATAACTTTGTTGTCCTACCTTCAAATAACCTGATTTTTTAAGCATTAGATTCGTAACACATTCCTCCATCTCTCCATAAAAAGTTATAGCTTTTGGTTTTGATTCGAAAATGATTAATTGAACCAAAATGAGGGTATCAATTAGAAGAGCATGAACTGGATATTTTACTGAACATACGTTAGTATTTTGATGATATCTTGATCTGTAGAGATCTAAACGAGATGATTCTTGTTTCTAAATAAACTAGAGACATAGAGCTACAAGTTTTTTATTCAGTCTTTAAGAATTTCAATTCTTAGATGGAAGTTGAGTGTAATGTACTATTTTATTTTAATAATAGTCTAAGAATGTTTGGCCTATAACTTTTAGATTTCTGAACCAAATGGAATGATTTTGGTGTCATTACAAACTTAAGACAAAGGGGAACAAATGTTATGAAGAATTCATATTAAAATTTTGATTTTAGGTTTCCCAAAATCTGTTCGAAAAATAGGAGAAATGAGTTCGTTTTTTTATGTTTGACTGGTGTAGGCACACCACTCTCGTGGGATGCGCATCCAGATGTCACATAGGACGTCAGGCATATGACTCGCAAGGGCAGGGTCCCAACACTTATGATATCAGAGCAAGCGTTGGACTCTGGAAACAAGTGAGGTCCAACACTTCAAATTTGAATGCACCAGTAAATACACCAAATAACACAGAGGTGCAAAATAAAGAAGAAGAAATTTCAAGCACTCCAATGTTGGAGAAGTCAAAGCAATAAAATGAGAACCAAAAGGATGAGAATAACATTTATAAAAAAAAAATTAAAACAGTGTAGAGGAGGAAATCGAGTATGAAAAAGAAACCATCTACTCAAAGCTACAAATTGTGAAGATAGCAACTTGAATCATCGAAAGAGCTAATGCTCTTGCAAAAGACTTCGTTATTGAGATTAAAATTGATCTCCTAGCTACTTTAGACTCTAGAATTAGAGCTAGGAATTAGGACACTTTGAAGTTGCTAAGCAGTGAGTGGTTAGAGATTGCAAATTTTGATCAACATCCTAATGGTAATTGATTGATGCTGATGTTACTTGTAAAACCGTAAAGATTGCTTATCAAATTTCATTTATTAATGCTCACAATAATTGTTACCAAAGAAGTCAACTGTGGAATGTAATCAAAAAGATTTCTATTCATAATTAGAAACCTTGGTTAGTCACTGGAGACTTCAATGTCATTATTTCATCAGAGGAGGTAAAAGTGTTCATTCAAGCAACACTCCTTATTAGGAGTTAAGATTATGCCTATAAGATGTTGAAGTATCTTATATAGCCTGGGGAGGAAATTTTTTTCACATAGAGCGCAAATCAATAGGGAAAAATAGGGAAATGATCTCATCAGGAAAAAAATTGGATAGAATTCTAGCTAACCTTGACTGGTTTTATCAATTCCTAAATAACTTCACGTTTTTGCACAACATTAGCCTATTAAACCACTGTTCTTCAATCATATAAAATTCAGGTTTCCTTTTAGATTTAACAATTTTCTATTGATTTTATAGGTTTTAAGGATGCTTTATGGAAAGGAGTTAGTACTGGGGTGCATAACTCTAAACAATATAAATATATTCAGAGAATGTATGTTATCAAGCAAATTCTTAAGCTACTACATAGAAAAAATGTTGGAAGCATGCATCATCTTATTGCCATAGCTGATAGAGCTTTGGTTTTAGTCCAGGATGAATTGTATAAAAAGGCACATTACATATTACTCTTAGATAGAGAAAGTAACCAATGAATAATCTCTCAAGGCCATTTCCTATGATCACTTATGGATGATGCAGAGATCTAGTATTATGTAGTTAAAAGGTGGGGATAGAAGTTCATCTTTCTTTCAAAAATCAGTGATCTCCATGAAAGTTACAAACAGAATCTTTGGATTAATGGTTAATAATCATACTATATCCAGTCAAGACATATTGATAGAGGAGGCCTATAATTATTTCTTTTGTTATATGAAGTGGGAATACTTTCCAAACATATAGCTAGACAAGAAATCGAGTAGATTGTCAAATGTTTAAATCCTCATAAAAAACTTAAACCTTATGGATTCAATATGTTCTTGATTGAGCCCAAGTTTATCATATAAATTGGCTACACTTTCATGGCTATTAATGTACTTTTTGACTCTTAATTCATGATTTTTGTGTTTAAATTAGTCCCTTACGATGAGCCTATGCTTTATGAAATTTGTTAGTAAAATTGTGCAAATTGACATTAATTGCATTATAATTTTTCTAAGGACGATTGATACTACAAATTGTTATTTTATATTGTAGGAAAAAAAGGAGTAAAAAAGGATCAGAAGAGTCAACACGGCGTGAAGTCCTTAAGGTATGTCGCGGCGTGAACTAATTCCGCGGCGAAACATAACTATCACGTCGCGGCGCATTGACATGCAACAGCACGTCTCGACGTCAACTAATTCACTCGCCGTGGCGAGTAAGCGAGAGCAACACGTCGCGACATCAAATAATTCACTCGTCGCAACGTACGGTCGGATATCCGGACTCTACTCGGACTCTTCACTCACTGTACTGACCCAACCCGATCCATCCTATATAAACATTGCCAAATTAGGTTACGGGGATCGATCTTCGACGGCAAAAAAAGAGGAGAGACGAGCAAAAAAGAGAACAAAAGAGAGCACTCACAACGCCACCTAGGGTTCCCTGGGGACAACTTCTGCATTAGTTTTTATCTTCTATTTTCACCGTCGCCGTCCACCATGGATATCTTGGAGTCTTTGCGAGTTGTGAGGCTTCCGGTTGCTATGCGTGGCTTGGCATTTCTTTCCTGTTGAAGATGCAGTGATGGCTGGAGTTTACCGAGCTTCAAAGGGGAGTAGCTTAATCTGTAGTTTAGCTATGATTTAT
>JANZLX010000211.1:19393572-19408033 GCA_025531955.1 Erythroxylum orinocense | reverse complement strand
TTTTTCATTATTAAATCAAAATTTATTTGAAATTTATATATTTTAAAAATATGTTTTAAATTTAATTATATTTATTAATAGTTATTAAATTAATTTTATAAATTAAATTAAAATTGTGATCATTATTTATTATTATGATTTTTTATTTTATATATTTTAATTATAAAATAATTTTTTAAAATTTATATATTTTAAAAATATATCTTAAATTTAATTTTATTTATTAATAATTATTAATTTAATTTTATAAATTGAATAAAAATTGTGATTATTATTTATTATTATGATTTTTTGATAAATGACTAAAAATATACAGTATAACTGTATAATATGGCAATTGACTATTTTGTAATTTTTTTAAAAAATTCAGAAACTATTTCATAAATTTAAAAAATTATCTGAAATAATATATGATATTAATTGGTATGGATATAGTATCATATTAAAACCTACTCTGATCGTAACATTAGGTAAAAGTAATAAATATAATTTTGGAAGGATTTTACCTGATTCTAACAACCGTAAGGACACAGGGTTGCGAGTGTGGAAGATTCCAGGCCCGACACAATCAGTTACAGGTTATGGACCCAAATGCAGGCTAAATGTAATACCTCCATCCAAGTCCAAAAGGTACTAAATCTCGTGTTTTTTCCTTAATATTATTCGCTGTTTCGTTTTTGCCTAACGATCATGTAAATATTGCAAGGCTATTCTTTGTTAATTGTCTGTGCGTGTTATTACAATAGAACGACGAAACATAGATATACGAAAGGTTAATTTAGATCTCTTGAACGATGTCTGGGCATAAACCGTACGAGACACTAAATTAGAGACTGAGACAACGAGAAATCAAAGTCGAGATGTTCAAGTTTTTGAAGGGAGTGGTGGGTGGATCAGGTACGGGAATAAAGGATCTCCCGTACAACATCGGCGATCCTTTTCCGTCCTCAGCTTGGGGCTCTTGGACTCACCATCGCGGCAGCTCCAAGGTTCGCATTCCTGTCTCTATCAACGTAATTGGATTAAATGAAGCCTCATTTTTCTTGTATTCTCTATGAAATGGATTATGAGATCAAGATCTCATTGCACTCCTTCCCACTTCACTCCGGATCTTACGTTCTAGTATCAGTAGCAAGGTTGGATATCTCCTTTATCTTTAGGGTTTAGGCCACTGCTGTGTTATGAATTCGTTGCTCGTGCAATTAAGCAAACTTCCTTATTTATTCGTTAATTCATCATCCAGGTTCCTGAATTCACCACAGAATTATTTGGTACTTCTTGTTGTGTGATATGATTTGATGATTGTGTACAACTTTTTAAATATTCCATTCCGTTATTTAACTTTTCTTATATAAGATGGAGGGTTTTTTTTATTCTTTCCTTCATGGCAGTTCATGGTACCTTTTCCATGGCTTCTGCTTCTCATATTTGTTTCATTTTTTTAATTGATCTCTATTATTTCAGGATGATGGTTCGCCAGTGTCTATATTTGCTCTTTCTGCAAATAGTGCTCAAGACGCACATTTAGCTGCTGGTCGAAACGGGGTCAAGCGTCTGCGTACTGTAAGCTACAATGGACTTTGATATATATTTTCGTTTCTAAAGGCAACTTCATTTTGTATTGTATTTCACTTTGTTTTCTAACCTTGAATTCAGAAATTTCACGTACGATAATAAATCCAAGAATTCTGTTATATTTAGTCAGGATTGAACTAATTATACCCTTTATGATTAAAGTTAGTTGTGCAATATGTTTAACACGTTGCTTAAGGCCCCCTATTTGGACCTCCATTTAGCTGGCAATCAGATTTCATTTTAAGTACTCTATGCAGTCTGGGTTCAAAAACCTCCAGTCTTTTATTCACATTTGGATTAACTTAAAGAGTCAAATTACCATTAATGGTTCAGAGTAAGTATTCGTTAATAGTATAAGCGGTTGCATTCTTGAGGGTTGAGGTATGAAGGCCAATATCTTGTTGCCACTATCTTATGTTTCTATTGTTCAAGCAATTATTATCCTTGTTATAGCCCATGGTTATTTGACTTAACTATTGCACAATGCCATGTATGATATCCTATATGTATAGGATATCCATATGTGTCGGCACAAGGTTTTTGCAAGCTTTCCACCTATTAATGTTATTTCCATCAGCAGTATAAGTTGTTTATGCTTCTTTTCAGGTTAGGCATCCGAATATCTTATCATTCCTACACAGTACTGAGGTTGAAAGTTCTGATGGTTCTACCTCAAGGATCACTATTTATATGGTCACTGAACCTGTTATCCCTTTGTCTGAGAAAATAAAGGAACTGGGTTTAGAAGGTACTCAAAGGTATAAATTCTCTAGTCTACTAGAGTTTGTATTTTGCTTCTCATACGCTTTATCGTCTGTTGTTTACACATCATATTAGGCACATTTTTTTATAACCAAGCTTTTACTGGGTACTGCAGTGCAAACAAGCATTTGTATTTCCAATGCGCATTTAGGCATACTCATTAAAGTTGAGGCCTCCTGATGCTTCCTTTGTCATCTTTTCCTTGGAGGGACTTGAGGAATTTCCTTTTGTACCACTTGCCTTCGATCTTTTTTGTGTGATGTGCAATACCATTTTGGTCTCTGCATGTGATATTCGTTTAACACTAGAAGTTCTTAAACACTTGGTTCAATTCATCAAGTGCTGTTAAACTGCTTGGAATGAGCTACATGGGGTTCTTTCATTCTCATATAAATAATGAGTCTATAAGACTCATATAAATAATGAGTAAGGCGTTTATCTTGATTTTCTTTTTGGCAGGGATGAGTATTATGCTTGGGGACTACACCAGATAGCAAAAGCTGTGAGCTTTTTGAATAACGATTGTAAACTTGTAAGGCTGAACTTCATAGTTTTTGAAGTAAATGATGTCTCAATTCTTTTCATTTCTTTGTATAAATCCACACTTCTTCTTCTTGTTCAACATTGCTTTGACTAGCTTTCATGAATGTAGGTTCATGGTAATGTTTGTTTGGCTAGTATAGTTGTTACCCCAACTTTGGATTGGAAGCTACATGCTTTTGATGTTCTATCAGAGTTTGATGGAAATAATGCAACAACAAATGGACCAATGCTGGTAATGTGTATTCTTGGAAGTAACTTTTGGGTTAAATTCCTCACAACTCCCAAATGACTGACATTTTGTGGCTTTATCTCAAACTCACGAAATATGTTTATTTATTTTTCTATTAGCAATATGAATGGCTTGTTGGAGCACAATACAAATCAATGGAGTTAGCTAAGTCTGACTGGGCTACAATTAGAAAATCTCCGCCATGGGCAATTGATTCTTGGGGCTTGGGTAAGTTTATAAATGTTCCTTTTGGATTTTTACTTGTTAACTTTTTATTAACAAGAAAGCTTTTCTCTTGGACACTTGGTAGCCACTGTTGAGTGAGCTTAGTGATCATGTGGCACAAACATTCTTTATTAAAATTTGAATGGTTATGCACGCTAAAATTGCTGTGCTAGGGGGTGAATAATAGGTGGTTTAGGGTTGTTTCTATTAAAATTGTACACATTTAACTAAAGATTTCTTGTATTTAAATCAAGTCAAACCTTCTGAAAAATTAAGCCAAACTAAATCATTCCATATAAAATTTGTTTGATTTGAATGACTTGGATTAGTTTGCTAATTTTAAATTTTAACTTTTATTAGAAATAGGTAAAAAGTATAACATAAGTAAAAAGTATAAAATCTCTTCAATTTGATAATAAATAATATTTTAATAGATGCGAAATGTACATATAAAAAGGTAACAATTTTAACCATATTTGTATGATCTCTTGAAAATATTTTGTAAAAAAAATAAAAAATTTCAACTATTAAATAATTTAAATAGAATGCAAAATATTCACGACAATACTATTGATATCATTACTTCATAATCATGAAATTTTACACTAGCAGTACTATTTAAGTAAAAGAAATAATAATTTTGGAAGCAAAATAAATAAAACAAAAATTTAAGACACAAGAATGATAAATACTTTGTATTGCACCAAAGGCAATCGCTTGATCGATTTTATTTAATAAAACTACATGATAGGACTAAAAAACGTATGATTATAATATTATAAAACATGTAACTTTTAAACCTCAATGTTTTGAAGGATTGGTTAAGTATCAATGCTAAAAAAAGTTGAGTAAGAATCATATGTATAGATTTCTCTATTTTTTTTAAAGAGAGAAAATTTAATAGAAAAATAAAAGGAGAAAATATAAATTGATTGAAAGGTGCTATTCTTGTGAGCAATAAGAACTTATATAAAAAGTTCAAATATAATGAATTAAAATATTAAAAGCCAAAATAAAGTGGAGGTAATGATATTGGTTCAGTTTGGTTTGGGTTAAACTAAAATTAAAATCAAACCAAGTATTCAATTTTTTTAATTAAAAAAGACATTTTTTTTAATTTTTGAGACCATATTTTTAATAATTTGGTTTGGGTTGAATAGTTTGGATGGTTTGTGTTCACCCAATATGCTTTATATGTTTATTACTTGAGAGTATTCTAGCTTTCAATAGGTTTTCATAGATCTTTTGGATTTGATGATCATATAAGCATAGAAGTGGTTTTGCATTGTTGAATTCATCCTCAATTATGCTAGTTAGCAATTTCTATGAGAAGGAATTTTAGATAAATACAGATGTTCATATTTGTTCAAATATTTTATTTAATCTGCATGGTTCATACTAGGGCTGCGTTTGGAGAACATGGAATCAGCTAAAAAATTAGCCGATTCATGCCTTTCAGCTGTTTGAAAGTCAAACAGCTGAAAGTTTATTTGGTAACAACGTAAACAGCTAGCTTCTTGATACCAAAACACTGATTAGGTGTTATTGTTGTTGTTAAGTGGTCACTATAAAGATTTTGGCACATTGATCAATTTAGTTTACAGTAATTTTATTATTGAAGAAATAAAAACAAGGGTATGGTCTAGCACTCACTCCTAGTACTTGTTATAAGTACTAGGAATAACTTACAGGGATCGAACAAACAAAGGTATTACGCTCATGCCAATAGGTCATATAAATTACTTTTAAGATTTTAGGAATCACTTCTAGTTCCAAGAATCACTTATAAATACAACACTGTGCTACCTATACATAAGTTTCTGAATTTCGCAAAAGTTACTCTTATTCTCTCCTTTTCTCATAAACTAAAAGCAGAGACAACTATAAAGATTTGCCCACTTGGGCCTTATGAGGCAAGGAATGAAACTTTATTTTTCTATCTTTATAGAAAATTTCAAAATAAACCTATTCTATTTGAACGCCTATCAAGGAAAACCAATAATTAAACAAAATAAAAAGAAATGTTATTCTCGGAAATTTTGAATATGGAAAGTTGTCTACTACAAAAGTAACCTTAAATCAATTTTCATTCTCCATCACTATTAAACTTTGATACAATATTTTTTGCCATTGCATTATTTAGAAGTGTACAAGAATTTTGCTTTACCCTAACAACAAAAAAGGGAACAAAAAAGAAAATCAAATCCCATGATTACGAGATATCCTAACTAAATAGGAAATCTCCCATGACTATGGGATATCTTAACGAAATAGGAAGTCTTAAAAAGATACAAGAATGTTAAAATAGCTAACTTGTCATAAATGATGCCTTCCCACACTCCCCCTCAAGTTGGTGAATGGGTATTCTCCATTTCCTTTGATACAATATTCTCAAAACTTGAACTACTTAACCCTTGGTAAGTATACCAACTAGTCGGTTCTTGTAGCCACATAAAGTGTTCAAATCAAACCACTTTCTGGTTTGCCTTCCAAGAAATGTCTGTGAACCTTGTGTATTTCATTCAATTATGTTGTAGTGGGTTATCAACTATACTGATCACATATTTATTATCATAATAGAGTTTCATTGGGTTATCCCACTTAATCTTCATGTCTTTTAGGGTAATTTTAACCGAATTAGTTCACACAGACCTTGAGACATTGCTCTTACACTAGATCGTGCTACTATATTCTACTTCTTACTTCTCCGCATCACAAGGTTCTCATTAAGGAAGGTGCATTATCTAGAAGTTGATCTATCATCAATCAGTCTTGCATAATCAACATCCATATATGCCTCAAGTAATAGACCTCCTTTTCTCTTAAACAGAATAGCTCTTCTTGACATCCCTTTAAGACACTGCAATACTCGGTGAGCTGTTTGCAAATGAACTTTTTTTGGGCTATACATAAATTGACCTATCATCCTCACTGGGTGTACTATATTCGGTTGTGTACGAGACAAATAAATGTGCCTCCTTACAAGGCGTTAATACATTTCCCTGTCTATTGTAACATCCACCTTTGCCTTTCTGAATTTAATGTTTGCGCTATCGGAGTACTTGTTGGTTTGCAAGTTGTCTTGCCTGTTTTTCTTTGGAGATTAGAAACATTCTTTTGTTAGGAGAAAAAAAACACCCTGCCTATAATAAGCTATTTCAATACGGAGGAAATATTACAGCCTTCCTAACTCCTTAGTAAAACATTGATTTAGCGATTGTCCTTTCCTTGTGGTCTTCTTTTGTCAGTATTAATGTCATCAACATACACAAAAAAGTGTTGTAACCCCTCCTAATGGTGAGTTTTTGATTAATTGTGTATGATCCCTTTAGCTTTGTCTGTACCCCATAGTCATCATTACGCTTGCAAATCTCCTAAACCATGCTCGTGGCAATTGTTTCGGTTCATACAAAGCTTTCTTCAACTTACAAACATTTTGAGTAGTCAAATTATTCCTATAACTTGGTGGCACGTCCATGTAGACTTCTTTCTCGAGTTCTCCATGCAAAAATGCATTCTTTCTTCTTTCTCGAATTCTCCATACAAAAATGCATTCTTGAATCAAATTGTTGAAATAGTTAGCCGGCAAAGATAAGAGCACTTTAACAGTATTCATTTTTTCAACTGGAGAAAAAGTCTCTAGATAGTAAATTCCACAATTTTGGATATAGCCTTTGGCCATCAATCTTGCCTTATATGTTGCAATTGACTGCCTCATACTTCACTGTGTAAACCCATTTACGCCCACACGTTTCTTCCCAGCTGGCAATTTCACCAACTCCCAATTTTTACTTTCTTTTTCCAATGACTCCTTTTTCACATTCATAGCTTGTCTGCATTTCTCATTGGTTAAAGACTCGAATAGAGTTTTAGGGATGACAATGGTGTTTAGGATAACAAGGAAGGCTTTATGAGATGTTGAAAAATTTTTCAAAGGAAATGAGCAAGGAGATAAGAGTGGCCGTTTAGTACATTCCCTAATCCTTTTTCAGATAGTAGTAGGAAGATCTTGATCATTATTGCTGAACTGAGATTCGTTTTCAATTTGCAAAGAAGGTTAAAAAATTGTTACTTTATTCTCAATATCTAGGTTGGAGACTTGGGCTTACATAGATTCAGGAATGACCGTCTTCTTCCTTGAATAAATAATTTTAAATCTCTTGTTCTCAAAGGCAAAATTTGTCTTGTCTTGTTGATTTTGAGGTATAGGTTCTAGGACAAGCTTAGAGAAAGATAGCAGGTGATGCCAAAAAAAAAAAATCCTTCAGATCTTCCATCCTTATCTTATATTGTTGAAGTCTCCCCTTAAAGATAAGAAGAAGTGAAATAAGACTCATATTCATTGAAAGTAACATCTGTCGAGGTATAGTAACATTTTGAAAGAGGATGGTAACACTTATATACTCTTTTTGAGTCAAGAGTACCCTACAAAGAGACATTTCGATGCCCTTGGATCCAACTTTTTGTCATTTTGGCTATGAATATAGTCAAATGACACACACCCAAATACCCTAAGAATAAGGTTATTTGTAGTTTGTAGATTAGGATAAAATGTTGAGGGATTTCCATTGGACTCTTAAATCCGATTACTTTTGAAGGCAAGCAATTTATTTGATTAGTAACTGTGAGTTCTGCTTCCTCCTTAAAGGATTTATGTACATTTTTCTTTTAAAAAAGAAAAAGACTCAGGTTGATTTAAGAAGGTGGTCGATTTTCTTTTTAACATAAGATGATTAATATACAATCCTTTTTTCTTTTTTTAAGTTCGGAGTTAGGACTTGATTGAAATACTCCTACTATCATACCAAAACCTTTGGATATTGACCTCAATTTGATTTTTAATCACGGAACAAAAATTTGGGAGGATACTACTAACATCAGATTTGTGTTTGAGTAAAAATATTCAAGTGACCAGTATAATCATCATGAAAGAAACAAACTATTCTACCTCATAAACATTAGAGCAGTAGGACCCTAAATATCACTGTGAATGGGATAAAAAGGGATGGAACTTCTTTAATTACTAACTGGAAAAGATAAATGTTTGTGTTTGACAAGCTTACATAGTTCACAATGACTATCATTACTATGTATGTTGCATCGGAATCCTTTCTCACAGAGTTGTTTGGCACTGTCACTTGTGAGAAGGTTGGGTGGTGATTTTTGTAGTTCTTTTACACTACGTTACATTTTGTTTTTCTTCTTAGATAGGGATCTATGCCAATCTGATTTTTCCCCTGCCAATTGATAGGGTGTCTTATTTATGAACTTTTTTCCAATATGAAGTTGGGAAAAACAGAAGACTTGCGCAATACTGCTTCCATCCCAAAGGTTTGCCTTCTCTCTCAGGGATTATTTTAACGCATGTTTGCATGTGAATGACACAGGGGGTCTTTGGCATAATTTTTAAGATGGAGATGCTATGTTCATTTTCCTCTTTTTTAACAATTTAGGATGTCCTCTGGCGGCTTTGATTTCCATCTCATTGTTTGTCTTAGTCTGCATATGCTTAATTTTCTCCCACTTGTTACAGTCTTTGCTTCAAGATTACCAGCGTCTTTTGAGTTCTATGCCTTCTCGTAGGATGAATACAGCAAAGCTCATAGAAAATAGCGGTGAGTCTTATGTTGACTTTATTGAGTATCCCTTTTTCAGAGAAATTTCTGGTAGTCCTACTTTGACAACTATTAAGTTTTTGATTGCTGTGCTCATTGTGCCATTGGTTAAGCAAACTTTTGGTTGTATCACACATTTATGTTTGGTTTTCTGATTGGTATTTATGGCTTCATTCATCTTCATGGATACGGTTATGGGAGTATAATTTCGTAACAACTTACACGTTTCTATGCACTGCCGTTTTTATTTCTGTTTATATTTTTGAAGATCTTTGCAGTTATTACTAATAAAACTAAGGTTGTGAATTGGGACTAGGGGAGTGGGGGAATTGAATCCTTGGACTGAAGTATTAGGAATAGTTCCAATGTCATTGGGCTACTAACCAGTGGTTAATCTTAACTGGGATAGTTTCTATTGCCTGATTGATATTTGATTTTACTGATTGGAAGTTGAGAGATATCTCATGATTTTTTTAGTATCTTTCTTCTAATTCCTCTGTTTTCTACTTACTGAAGTTTGCAACCTATGATTTTGGCAGAGTACTTCCAGAATAAGTTGGTGGACACTATTCATTTCATGGAAATTCTTACTTTGAAAGACAGTATTGAGAAAGATACCTTCTTCCGTAAGCTCCCAAATTTAGCAGAGCAGCTTCCTCGCCAAATTGTGCTGAAAAAGGTTTAAAAGCTTAATTTTTATTGGGTTCAAAGCTTTTGCACTGTGTTCTTACCAATTTGTGATGCCTTCTTTTGTTTCTTCAGTTACTTCCTTTATTAGCTTCGGCCTTGGAATTTGGTTCAGCTACCGCCACAGCTTTGACAGCTTTGTTAAAGATGGGTTCGTGGCTTTCTGCTGAAGACTTCAGTGTGAAGGTTTTGTCTTCTTCACTAGTACTCTTACTCTTACTGTTCAGTATTCATAACGAATCTGTATATTTTCATCCCATCTCAAACTTGTAAGTAATCTTACGACTGGTATCTTACTTCAATCTTCTGATAATAAATTTCTTGCTTGCATTTTTTGGCAGTTATTGCCAACCATTGTGAAACTTTTTGCTTCCAATGACCGCGCGATTCGAGTTAGTCTCCTGCAGCACATTGATCAATTTGGAGAGTCATTGTCAGCTCAAGTTGTTGATGAGCAAGTATAAAATCTATGCCTAGTTGGGTTTAATCTTATTAAGGTCTCTATTTATGTGAGTTAAGTCCTCACGATTTTTTTACTCTGTTTGTTACTAGGTCTATCCTCATGTCTCTACGGGGTTCTCTGACACATCTGCTTTTCTACGTGAAATGACTCTCAAATCCATGCTGATTTTGGCTCCTAAGGTACTAGCTACTACTTTTCAAGGTATCCATGCTTCTTTATATGATATCCTATAAAATAAAGTTGTACTGGTTATGTGGGAATAATTTAACTGAAAGTGTGTTAATTATCTTCTTGAAATATCATTTTCGTTCATGTGTATATGTTGTACTCGTTCAATAGTTAGTTGTCACTTGCTGTAGGTTGTGCTTATAATAATGGGTTGAGCATCAGGTGTCTATTCTGAGTTGTTCCTGAAAGCTACTTCTTTTTTGCCTTTCATTACAGCTTTCTCAACGTACTATTTCAGGCTCCTTACTGAAGTACCTTTCAAAGTTACAGGTACTGATCACGTGTTTTTAGGTAGCACTGAAGACATTCTTTCTTCTAGATGCAATTGATACAGACATAATAGTACTCGCTTTTGGTTTTCATATTAATCTCATTTTCTCTTTATTTTTCTATTACTCGGATGCCTTTATTTCCTTCTATTAACAGCTCCTAATTGTGCAGTGAGGGAAATTTTCTCCCATATGCTGAATAGTAGGAAGAGTTTTTGATTCTTTATTATTGTTAGTTTGTTGTCTTATCATTTGATATTTTCAGGTTGATGAAGAGCCTGCAATTAGAACAAATACTACCATATTACTTGGTAATATAGCGAGCTATCTAAATGAAGGGGTAAGTATAAGCAAATGCCATGCGCTTGACAAATATATATTACTTCTGATTTTATGGTGATATTGTTATTGAGAGGTGATTCCTGTGGGTATTCATGCGTAGTAATTATAAATCTTTTTTGTACTTGCCATTGTATTCTGATGAGTTGAGTTGTGTAACAGACAAGGAAAAGGGTCCTAATTAATGCTTTTACTGTTCGAGCTTTGCGTGATACTTTCTCTCCTGCTAGAGGAGCAGGTATAAGAAATCTCTATTCTTCCTGTATAAAATGCGATGTTACACCCTATTTACCTTACTAGTCTTTCTTATTCTCTTATCTACTCATGAAAGTTCTGAGATGTGCTGACAAGCATTAACTGTTTATGCAACAGGAGTTATGGCATTATGTGCAACTAGTTCTTATTATGACATAAATGAGATTGCAACTCGAATTCTTCCTAATGTTGTTGTTCTCACAATTGATCCTGATGGGTAATGATTTTTCAGATCCTATTCTCGTCATTATATTCCCATAAATCTATCTGAATAAAAACTATCTTTCTTGGATAGTGATGTTCGTTCGAAAGCATTTCAAGCTGTTGATAAGTTCTTGCAAATAGTGAAGCAATATTATCATAAGGTCTGTTCTTTAGCTCTTTCATTTAAAATCAAATGTCTACATCCTACTACTTTCTCCTTTTTTGATTTTCTTCACATCCATCATAATGTTTATGAGAGTTCATTTTAAAGAACAATATTGATCTGTCATATTATGTTGCGTGGAACGTTTTCTTTTGGTTATTGATAGGCAAGTGTTGGAGATACCACTGCTGATGTAGGAATCTCGTCAATCCCAGGAAATGCTAGTTTACTGGGGTAAGTCTGTTAAATTATGCTATTTATTTGTGCAGTCCCTATACAGCGGAGAAATATACATTGATGTGCCAGGCAGGCAAGTTTTGGAATTAACATTTATGCAACAATGTGTATCTGTACCCATATTTTTTTACAGTATTTTGTGCTTTTCATTTTTCCTTATTTCTGTTTCTTGTCAGTATTTCTAAGTGTAGTGTTCGTGTATATTTTTGTTGAGTGTGCATGCACATGGCTAAATTTACTCCCCCTTGGCTATAACTAATTAATTTTTCTTTTCAAATATTGCCGATATTTGCGACCTGAAATGAATTACGTTTATTATATGAAGTTTAAGATAAAAGTATTGTAACTAATTTTAGCAATTCTGTTTTCAAAAGCCGTTGCATCTTCACCAATGAGCCTTTGTTGAATTGGCACGTAACACTCCGCTTACCTTGACTTGCTTGGGTTTCAGCCTCCCAAGTGACCAAAAATTTGATAACGAATCTCCTAACTCCCCCTTGATCGGTTTATTAGCAATGCCTTAATGTCTGTTATTTGAGCATAGGGACCCTTGCCAACACTTTCATACTTGATTCCACCTTATGCCGTATGTTACTATAAAATTACAGAAATATATATCACTTCCTTTAATCATGAATCTTTTGTTGACCCCTAAATCTTATTTATAACGCAGATGGGCCATGAGCTCTTTGACCCTTAAAGGTAAACCCTCTGAACAGGCTCCAATTGCTTCTGCAAATTCCGGGACTTCGCAAACTTCCACAATGTCCTCAAATGCAAGCTCAGGTGTGTAGCATTTCTAACTGTTTGATTGCTTATGTCCAGTTTAGAGTGGAGATAAAACATATGCATTTTCCCATATGGACATGGTCAAGCTCCATAATGAAACCAATCAAAAGCCAGATAATCTTGCTAGTCATTTCAGTGTTCACTGTAATTTCAATTTACATAGCCGTGATAAATGGAGGTCATAAAGAAGAAACACTTCATTGTTATTTCCATTTTTCACAGGCTTCTGCTGTATCATTTGCATTGTCTCATCTTGATATTTTAGTCATGGATCCAATAATTGTTTTGATGTTTGGCACTCATAGTGATGGATGCTTCAAGCACAGCACCAGCTCGTGTAAATTCCAGCACTGATTTAGCTGATCAACCTGTGCCTGTCTCCCCTACGTCGACGGATGGCTGGGGAGAAATTGAGAATGGAATTCCTGAAGATCATGATAGTGATAAAGATGGATGGGATGATATTGAACCTCTTGAAGAACCAAAGCCATCTCCAGCGCTTGCAAACATACAAGCTGCCCAAAAGCGGCCCGTCTCCCAACCAGTTTCGCAGTCAAGACCACAAGGTAGGGTCATCATATAAATGGCTATTGGCTAGTAGTTGGCAATCTCTGCTCAGTCCGGGCCAGGCCTGGTTTGACCAGGCTTCGGGCTGGTCTCAGGCCTGGAGAGTTGACCCAAAGTTCAGCCTGAATGGCCGGAACCTGAAACAACATTGTTTTGGGAAATTTAACTAAAACACAGCTTGAGCCCAACTGGGCTTTGAATCAGGCTTAGGCTGCCTTATGCCGGCTCGCCCCAGGCCCGGCTCATTGCGATGCCTAGTGGTTCAATTGCAAAGTATTCAAGATTGACAGTTGACATCAGCAGCTGAAACTTGGGGATAAAAGGGAAAATGGTTGTTCGATTTTAACCATAAATACTATGATTTAGCGTATGATTATTTGAACGGTGGGGTCACACCCAATGGGCATTCTACTTAATTTTCTTTGGAAGACCTAGGTTAATGCTGCTGCTTAATCAACTTCAACAAGTTGACTGTGTTTCTAGCTGTTAGACAAAACCTTCGAGCTACAATAGCTAGTGCTCCATTTAGGTTGCACTTGCCAATAGTTTCTGTTGTTGGAAGCTTTAGCATGTTTGTTTTATGTGATAGCCACAACTTATGACCTCAGCCACTGATGACTCCTCAGATCCTTTCGAAGAATCTCAATTACATTGTTAGTGTCATTGATGAATTGCCTTTTTAGTGGATGTGGTCTAGACTTCAGTTTTTCTATGATTATTAACATATCTCATATTTGACAACAATCTGAGGCAGACCTGGATCTTTGGGTTGCTCTCAGAACTGCTTTAAATTCTTTAGGCCTAACTAGAGCTGTAAGTGATTTCAATTTTATCAAACAATAAAATTGTTCTACATTCTACGGAGCTTTAATGTGACACACCAATGTCAGGACCATTTTTAGTATGCTCTTATGTTTGTGGTAAATGAATGTCACTCCGCTAGGAGCTCTTTTAATTGGTATTCCATTATGTCATCATTGTTTCTTAGGTCATAGTTTATGTTAAATGCTAGCTGCATAATATTTCTATCGTAGTTATTGGACTCTGTTGCAGTTTACATGAAGTTGCCAGATCATGTTAGAAGCTCTATTCAAGTTGAGTGAACATGTGTACATGTTCTAGGCAGTAATGGATGTGTGAATAAGAGCTGATTTGCTCTATATTATATTACTAAGAGAATGTAGTACATATGAACATGAATAGGATTACAGAATAGGCTAGATAATCTATACAGATACAGAAGATAATCCTAGGATAATGTTTATCTCTAAGATACTGCTATCTAATCTATAGAATCTGATTACAATCAGA
>JANZLX010000211.1:19374135-19384683 GCA_025531955.1 Erythroxylum orinocense | reverse complement strand
AAAAACTTCTTTAGCTGTTGGCAGAGGAACTCTACTTAGGATTCTTCCACGGACATCATCCAACTTTTTGTTGAGACAAGCCAAAAATTCAAAGACTCTTTCTTTTTCAATTTTCTGGCTATACATCACAACATCTTCGTTGCACCTCCACTCTTCATCCGACAGAAGGTCAAGTTCTTGCCTTAATGGTACCATTTTGACCCAATATTCTGTAACTTCTCTATCACCTTGCTTCATTTGCTGCATCTTTGTTTTTATCTTGTAGATTCGTGATGCATCCTCTCCATCAGAGTATGATTGTCACAACCCTTCCCAGATTTCTTGAGCTGTTGGTAGAAACATAAAGGTGTGTTTGATCGGTGGTATCATTGCGTTGATAAGCCATGACGAGACCATGGAGTTGTCTATCTCCCACTGTAGTTCGTTGGGTCTGGAACGTTTCCATCTCCAACAATAAAGCTCAGTTTCCCGTGTCCTCCAATGGCGAGTTTCATAGCTGGAGCCCACTCCCGATAGTTCGTTCTATTCAGTTTGTCAAAGACGATGACAACTGAAACTCCTTCAAGACTAGAGGTCATTGATGACTGACCTCTAGTCTGGTTTGGGTTTGCCATGGAGAATCCCTCAAGATTGGAAGTCATTTCTTGACTTGTTGGGGTTGACTCCTCGGTTTCACTATCTCTCACACGTGGCTTTGATACCATGTGAATAGGAGCTGATTTACTCTAATTTATATATTACTAAGAGAATGTAGTACATATATACATGAATAGGAGTACAGAATAGGCTAGATAATCTATACAGATACAGAAGATAATTCTAGGATAATGTTTATCTTTAAGATACTGCTATCTAATCTATAGAATCTGATTACAATCAGATTATAATATTATGAGATAATATGTATCTTGATCATAAGATACTATTTACCAGCAATATAACAGATAGCTTTTAAGTAATAATGCTGATGAGTCATTCAAAAAAGTTTGCCTAATGGTTTCCAAACCCCCCATTGTTTCAGTTACAAATTCTCGATCAAAAAGTACGCTGAAGGTAGCAAAAGACGAAGATGATGATCTATGGGGCTCAATAGCTGCCCCTGCTCCGAAAACAGCATCAAAACCTTTGAATGTCAGAAGCACCCCTGCCCTTGATGATGACGATCCCTGGGCTGCTATCGCTGCTCCCCCACCAACTACAAAAGCCAAACCATTATCAGCTGGCAGGGGACGAGGAGCCAAACCCGCGGCCCCAAAACTGGGTGCTCAAAGGATTAACCGGACATCTTCATCAGGTGTCTAAGGTGATGACAGCATAACAAAGTGATTGGAAGTAATGTAAATTTCCCTTCTGTTACTAGTTTATACAACACCAAGTCCTGCTTACTTTGATTTGTATCTGCATGTGCTTCCTATATTTTCAATTTGTACCATCATTCTTTTTTGAAATTTGCTTTTGCCCATTCTTATTCTTTGTGAGAAACTGTCATCAGCTAGATCACTTGCAGCATTCACCATTTGTGCATGACGGTGCAGTTTCAGTGGCAAGTTTGTTGATGTTTTGTGGAACAAATTAAACATGTAAGATATCAGAGCTTTTATTTTGGACAATTTCTTGGACGTGTTAAGATGTGAATTCTTTGGCGAGCTTTTGCGTATTTTCAACAGTCGGCTGTGCACAATTTCGTTTTGAAACTCCCTGAAGGATGAAAAGCAAAAGCTGAAAATTATGCCTAGGAGACTTAAAAAGTGGTCTCTGGTCTGCGTACGTTACTTAAATGGATCACATGCACTCAACTGTTTGATAATTAGGATGCATGCTAGTTTGAAGAAAGTGTCGTATGCATTTGCGGTTTACTTCCCTGCCTGTAGAAACGGTCTAGATGAGAATTCCAATGTATCTTCCACCGTGCCATTATTTCCTGGAGTTAGTTCAAACTCCAACATATGAATTTATCAGAACCCAACCAGTTGATTGTTATTTAACAACTCCTTATGAAATCAATTCATAATATGTAATTTACATCCAGATCGATCAAATATGCTCTCTTTAATCATGATGTTATTATTGTGGGTGCATTCTCTTACATCGTACGGCCTGCCAATTTGAGCTAATTGACAGCTTTAGGATAATATTTATCAACTTTTCTGTATGTACGGGAAAATGGTGTTTGTCTTGTCAAGTTTAAAAATGAGATTTAAACTATGAGATAATTTTTTTACTAACAACAGAGAGAATCAAAGTTAAAATGATTCAAATACGCTGAAAAATTAAAACTAAAAACCATTGAGCAAGTGTTATTTCCCCTTCCGATGTAAATGTTCTTAGGTTCGACATTTGAGATATGTGTTATTTATATTACTTAAAATATTCTTTTCTATTGGAATTAAATTTTATTTTGCATCATAAAGTTAAATTCCAATGAAGTTCTTATGCTCTTTTATGTACAAAAAGTTAATAGGAATACAAAGGAAAAAATAAGAATGGAAGGTTACTAGTTCAGACTTGGAATAAGGTTGTTGCAAGCAGTGCGTAATTGTAGAAGTTGTATTAATATTCTTTTGTTGCAAATGGAGAATTGTTCTATACAAGGATGAGAGTTACCATAATTGCACTGGAGCTTGTTGGCACCAGGACTCTTTATGTGTATGTATATGTGTCACTTTTAGAAAGAAAAGAGCTAGAGCTTGTTGGCACCAGGACTCTTTATGTGTATGTTTTACTTTTAGAAAGAAAAGAGAATCGTAGGAAAGCCATACGAAAACATGATAAAAGTAATTGGTGTAAGCTAATAAAATTAGATGTCATTTATGAGGGAGGAGGGGTTTCTCACATTTATGCATGACTCAAAAGGATTAAGCAGCTGCACTATGTCAGTACGCAACCATACAAATATACATTTTATTTCATATTCTGTGTATACTGAATAACTAGTCGTTGACAGAGGTAAGAAAATGCTTCGGTCCATGTTTCCATCTGAAAGTTCATAAATAAACTTGATTGTAGTTTAGCAAGTATATAAGTGGCTCTAGAGATCAAATTGTATACGTATAATGATACTTACATTTACTGATTACTGGCACAAAACATACGCTCATAGGGTAGAGTTTTTCTTCGGCCCATTTTAGTATCTATCATGAAGAATTATATTTTTAATGAATTTCGTTACAGGGATAAGTTTAGATGCAAAGGATAAGTATACAGTTAAGTTAAATTAGTGAAGTATGTAATTCCTTATTTTGAGGCTTGTATTTTAAAAAATACATATATAAATTAATCATAATGTTATTCATTTATGATTAGGAATAACATATACATTTATATGTTGATTGTTTAAGATAAATAAACATATTCCTTCAATAGAGAGTTGTAATCTAGTATCGGAGATAGAAATGGAAACTTCTAATCTCATACCAAGTGAAGATAGAAGTTCAACTCGAATTCAATTAAAAAGTGAAGTTTGGAATCATATAAATAATACTAGATTTATGAATGGAGTAGAAAAAGCTCAATGTACATATTTTCAAAAGATGTTGGTGGGGAGTTCAAAAGGTGAAACCTCTCATTTAAAGAGACATGTGAATTCACATAGTAGAAGAAATATGGTATTAGGAGGTCAAATATTTTTTACCCATAATCTTATAAGAGAGAAGAATGAAATGGCAACAACAAATTAAGGTTATTGATGGCTTATATGGTAATTGATGATGAACATCCACTATATATGGTTGATACCAAAAGATTTAGGATATTTTGCAACTCACTATAATCAACCTTCAAGGTTTCAAGTCGGAATACGTTGAAGAAGGAGATTATGAAGATATACAAGGATAAGAAGAAAGAAATTTGAGAACATTGTCAAGTAATAAAGGACATATTGTCGTTAAAATAAACACGTAGACAACCAATAATCAAAATAAAGGGTTATATAGCGGTGATAACACATTATGTTGACAATAATTGAACTTTAAGTAATAAACTTTTGAGGTAATTTATATTCTTTAATATTTTTATCAATTAATTTTTTATTATTTGATGATTGATGTTGGTAATATTTGTACAAAATAGGTTCTTTTATGTGCTGATGCCACATACAAGTGAAAGGATGGCAATCGTGTTGAGAGACTATTTGATGGATTTTAATATCATTAACAAATTGTTCCTTTAAAAAAAAATATCAATAACAAATTGTCTACCATAAAATTCTACAATTGTAGCATGAATTATGATATGATTGAAAAGTTAAAGAATAAGATACAAGTAGGGAGCTTATTGGTAGGTGGAAAGTTACTTTATATGCATTGTTTTGCATATATTTTGAACTTGATTATGAAGGATGGAATGTACATCATGAATGAAGGAATAGATTCGAGTCGGAATAGTGACTATATTGGAGCGCAACACCTAAAAGAGTTGAGAAATTCGTAGAAACTACATGATTTCTATGCATTCCAAGTATGAAGATGTTGGTTTTGGATTGTCTAACCAGATACAACTTAACCTTCAAGATGTTCGAGTCATAGTACAAGATGTTGACGTGTTTATTAAACTGAGACAAAGACAATCTCAGTACACTTGCATGCCTACAGAAAGAGCAATAGGAGTTGGCTGGAGAACTATTTGAAAAGTTAGAATTATTTTATAATGAGATTGAATTGTTCTTGGGAATAAAATATCCAACTTCACACTGTTGCTTTAACACTGTGTGTAAGATAAGGAATGCTTTATCTGATTGGATGTTGATTCCAGTAAAGTTATTCAGGTTATGACAAAGTAGATGATGGAGAAGTTGTGTAGCACCCCACTCCTGCAAAACCCGAACCCGACATCGATGGTGATATCCAAGTCCGTGTCCGCGAAGATGGCATGCTAAGGCACTCAATCATTCACAAGTCGGTATAAATTTTTTTTCAATGCAACGTGCAAAATTCACTATTCACATGTATGTATATGCATGAACATTTCAAGCGTTTCTAAGCACACAGTGCCCACTCCAAATTACGATTCTACCCTTCTCACCAGGAATAGGATGTTACAAGTTGAATCCTTATTGGTCTATGGTTGTTATTTATCCTATACCCGAGATACAAGATGGACGCGGATACTTTTATATATAATGTGTTGTATGATGATCGAGCCTAAAAACATGTAGATGTCATTAAATAATTTTGACATGAGTATGAATTATTTAATGATTATCAACTCAAAATTGACAAAATTCATGATTGAGATTGCAGTAGTTCAACCTGTTCAACTTCGGCTTTAGTTTTAAGTTCGGGCTCTTTTCTAAGAGTATTTTGTTACTTTCACATTCAAAATTTATGAAAGAAAAAAAGGTTAGGACTTCGTACAATATGAATATGATGAAATTAGATAAATATTTGATTGAAGATTGTGGCGCCAAAGTTGAAGGTGTGCAGTTTGATGTATTATTACGATAGAAGAGTTGTGGGAATAATTTTCTAATTATACAAGTAATTGCTCTAACTTATTAGTAATTACATCATCTATTGTTGCTTCTGAGTTTGCTTTTAGCACTAGTGGTTAGGTTAATAATCATCATTGTGCTCTACTTCATCGTCTTACTGTGAAAGCCCTTATGTGTGCCTGAAGTTGGTTAGAAGATAAAAATATTAAGGATAAATTCTTTTCTTTTTGATATATCAAATTTGTCTATTTTTTAATATTATCTTACCTATTATTGTTTTTTAATTTGTATATTAATATAACTACAAGTATTAATGCGAAGGAGAATAGTTATACTCATCGATCAAGCAGATATTATTTTGATAAAATATTTGGAGATAAAGGTATATTAAACTATTTATTAATTATTCCCATGCCCTTAATATTCCTTTAATTTTACAACTACATTATCAACTATAATGTTTTTACATACAAATGAAGTGATGCAAACTATTGACGATCCTAACTACAACTATTAGTTGCTTTTTCAGTCTATTTAGTCTCTACCCTCTCCAGTCTGCAGTATCCAATCTCTAGTCTCTAGTTTTCAGTCTCCATCATGATTTTATCTTGATATTTGTAAATTATATAATCTTTTGTAAAATAATTTGGATAATCATTTTTGTACAATTAAGATTATTATAATTAATGCATTTGGTTTCATCTTATTCATTTTATCAATATATATAATTTTATATATTCATTTTATCAATTCATGATGGCCCCATCATTTATAATTTTAAAATTTATTTTCTATTTTAAGGTTAAGAAAGTCTAAAAAAATACCAAAAGGTCCTTAGTTGTTTCTCTTCTTATTCCTATGGCTAAGTGAACTTTTTCATTTTTATTTTAGACCTAATTTACAACCTTTATCTTTTCTCTCTTTTTTTAATTGATTAATTACTGAAGAAGTAAAATTTCTTTTAAGCTTTCTTATAACTTTTTTTTTCACTCTAACTAAACATTCTAGAAAAAAATCCCAAATGGTAAAAATGCGTCAATTTATAAATCTAATTAATCCCAAAATAAAAATAAATTAAAGAAAAATATGATTACTGAAATTAGTAACCAACTATATTTCATAATTAAAATTTAAAAATTGGAAAAAGATAAATAGAAAATGAAAATAATATAAATGGAATATGAGAAAATATAAATAGATATGATCAAAATAATTTTAATACAAACTATAGCTGAAATAAGTAGAAACAAGTACATAATTGTAGTTACGAATTTGAATTGATTAAGAAAATTTGAGATTTTATAATGAATAAATATATAAAAACTTATTCCCTCAAAAAAAAAAAAAACTTATATATATTGATAAAATGAATAAGATGAACTCGGTAACTATAATTAATTGAATTGATTACTTCAATTGTAATATATTTATTTCATTTATTATAATTATATTCTTCATTTATTAATGAATTTGGATCCATCATATTCATTTTATCAATATATGTAAGTTTTTATATACTCATTCTTTATAAAATCTCAAATTTTATAATTTTATTAATCAGTTAAAATTTGTAAATTCAATTAATTGAATTGATCACTTTAAGTTTAAACTTTTTTCTTTTATTACCTATAATTTTATCCTTAATTATTAATTTATTTAATTTTAAATTTAAAAATAAAAAAAATCAGTGCTACTTGATCCTGATTAGACTTCAAGCATATTGAGCTCGATCAGGCAGTAGTCTTGTACCTGAAAATTTTGGCTCAATCGGACCTATCGGACCTAAGGCTGCTTGGAGATCGGTCAAATCGAGCTCAGGACAACAACTATCATCCCTCCTTTTAACTAAAAGAAAAAACTTCATTCAAGTTTTCAAATATAACTATTCTCGTTAAAGAATGAGATCTACATATTTTTTGACTTCTTTGAATGAAAAAATAAATCAAAATGTACCAAAGTGAACTTTACTTAAAATTTGCTAGAATGTATATGTTAAGAATGAGACTTATTGATAGTTCTTGTCGATCCTAAATGGTAAATAAGAGGTGCGAATTGTATCTGTGTGTGAATTTTATGCATTTTCAAAGTTAATAAATGAATCATATATACTAATATATAATTATGGGAACTTTATATAAGGCAATCACAACAATAATAAAAGATAGAAAAGAAAAGAAAAACAAATTTGTGTTATAGCGATGTAACTAAACAATCTTTATCTTATGACTTCGCAAGCTTAACTTTAGAATCACTTCCGTCTTTATAAATAGGAATCCTTTGTACAATATCTTATTTTCCATATATGAAAAGTCTTTTACCACGGTGAAGAGAAACCCTTTCCAACATCAATTGCTTAGTTAATAGATTTTGAAAATAATTAAATACAACTCAGTAACTCCTTTTTATAATCATATAATGCATGCACTATATGCTCATATAATGCTTACACGCGCATGTATATATCACAACTATTTTAAAAGCTTCTCAAGAATCTCTGGTGTTAAAGATTATTCCCGCAGCTCACATATGTGGTTTATTTATACTTAATAACCACTTTAAATGTTCATTAGACATATAAATTAATCGATGTTCCCTCTACTAAGGGCTCGACTAGCCCTCTTTAACCAAATACTTTATCCCTAATCTTCCAATATGTTCAGCTTGTTGGCTAAAACCCTTTGACTAGCTTAATGAACGTTGCATTCAATCAGCACATAGTGCAACTAATGTACAGTCTCAGGACAATGAACAGTCCAACTTATGTATAATGCCTGTTCAGGTTGTCTGACATATATTAGCCTCCAACTATGCGTAATGAGCCGTCAAGTATTTTGTCTTTAATTTTATTTCATAAACTTACAAAATCATAAAGCTTTAAAAGTCTTCCTAATATGTCCAAACTCGAAAAGAAGTTTACACGATAACTCTCGACTTTTAAAGTTGTACAAATCCACCAACCAGTAATAACTCTCGACTTTTTTACACTTCGCAAATCTCTACCTTGACTTGGACATAAGCGTAACTTCTCTTAATAATTTTCACACGCTTGTAAAGTGTTCCATGACCGCTAGTGTGCAATCATTAACCTTTAAATCAACCACAAATTCAACTTTATTTGATTCAAAAACTAAAATACCTCCTCATATCACTGCAAGAAAAATTAATTTTGGTGGCAAAAATTATCGGTTAAAAAATAAAAATTTTTCGTTGGCAAGCAAACTTGGCAACAGAAATTACCGTAGAAACAAGTCGTTGGAAAAGTGTCTGTAGGTAAAATTTAACAACTGTAAGTAAAATTTAACAATGGAAAATGTCAATTCCGTCAATAAATTTAGCGACAAAATTTTGTAATTCCCTCGGAAAATTTAGCGATAGAACACACTAATTCTATCGGTACATTTAGCAACAAAATTTTGCAAATTTGTCAAAAAATTTAGTGACCATAAGTTGTTTATCCATCAGTAAATTTACCTATGGAATATTCTTATTATGTCGGTAAATATATCTACAGACAAACGATTTAAATTTACCAACGGAAATTGTCATTCCGACGTTAAATTTACTTATGATAATTTCAACCACCATTTATCATTTCCTTCCCTTTTTTTTGATAATTTTTTGATTTTTTTCTACATTTAATTTCTCTAAATAATAATTTAATTGATAATATAAAATAAAAATTATTCTGATTGATAATAAAAATTATAATGTACAACAATAAGTATCTTAAAAATAACTGTAAATTAAGAATTCATACAAAATTACTTAAGAGTAGCAAAACATTTACATTCACTTATCCATCTAAGCTATGTAGTTAGTAAAGGCAGATGCTCTAACTATTCCGAGCAGGTGTTGCCCCTCCCCTTCAACTCATCCACCTCATGATGGAGCTAGGCTATATACTCCATTAGCTTGTCTACTATGCTTTCAAGCTGAACGTCATTAGATGCGTACTGCCAACTAAATGCAGCTATACTGGATGTAGAAGATTGCGAATAACATGTGTTTGCAAATGAATCTAAGCCAAAATCCTTCCATAGCGATCCCTACCACCCAGTGCATCAAGATATGTTTGACTCTCTTCAATAGTTTCAGAGTCTTAACACTGTCGTTGAATGTTTTCTTACATTTGGTCCTATCATTATAATTGTTTATGTTAATAAGTGATAATTATTAAGAATTAATAGTAAGAGTATAAATTTTACATACATTAAGTTTTTTGCATCAGATGTTGACGAAGATCATATCATCATACTTCTTAATGTGGGTATACAAAAAGAGCTGACGTAGTGTGAGATTCCTGCCCATAAACTTTTCCTGCATCAAAATAAAGTGTTATAAGTGAACTACAATTTACAAAAATTTCGATAAAGTTTCCTCTATTTTTATGATATTTACCCTTTGTTGAACAAAAAATGTTATTCAACAACATAGCCATTAATCACACTAGACATTTATAATATTATCATTCTCCATAATACACATATATTTTCATTCTAAATTTCATACATCAAATTACATTAAAAATGATATTTAATACATCAAAGTACAAAAATCAGAACACAAGTGTAAAGTTTAGATAATTATAAGTTTCTCTGCATGCTCCTAGTGGGTGATAGATCCTCTAGTGTGTACGGGCCCGATCCTCCATGTCTATTTGCAGAATTTTGCTATGAAATAGGCATTGCCTCATGTGATGCCCAATAGTGCTACCAACGAGTCCATAGTTCTTTAGATATGTAAGGAGGTCGTACACCATTCTTATGTATCAAACCAAAAAAGTCTCTATAACGTACACGAGCTCACCTCTCCGATACATTATAAATTATAGCATCAAATTTTGAATCTTAAAAAAATTCTTTATGAAAAAAAGAAAAACATACTATAAGTGCTTAGAAACTATAATATTTATCTAATTAATATATAAAATTATATACAAATAAAAATCTGCAAAGACAAAATACACTTCTAAAACGTCCAAACACAATTCAGAAACATCGGATCTTCCGTCCGGAATCCAAAACACCAGCAGTAACACACATATAAACCTAATACTTCAAAAAGTCTCAATCCAATCATAAATCATTTCCAACACAATCCAATCATATTTTCATACCATC
>JANZLX010000211.1:19343443-19358158 GCA_025531955.1 Erythroxylum orinocense | reverse complement strand
CTCAGTGACTTTTGAAAAATGTGTGTATTATTTTGGATGTGATTGGCTGAGTACCCAATTTGGGTATGGAATTTCGCGCTTGTGTTTTAAAAAGTAATGTATCGATTTCTGATTGAGTGGTTAGCACGCCACCTTCGCGGGACACTGACTCGGATATCACAGTAGATGTCGGGTTCGGGTCTTGCGGGAGTGGGGTGTTACATTTAGTGTTGGTGGAGATTGGCAACAAATGACATAAAGAAGGAGTGGAACCACGAAGAGAAAGAAGAGAGTAAGACCTAAAACACTAAATGGTCTTCCAAATTAAAGCATTGTAAAATACAAGCAAAATGGTCTTTGAAAATTTAAAGAATGGTGGTTTTTAAGACATGGCTTGGCAAGTGACACTTGTCACTTGCCACATGTCCAATTTCCATGAAGTCAACTATGTTTCTCTTATTAAACTAATCCATTCAAACCTAATTTCTATTCCAAATAACCCCCACTTTTTAATGACACTTGTCAATAATTTCTAAAGTCATTTATAATAATTTTCATTGCCATTGGACAGTAATTTCTACTACCAGTTAACTATTGTCTTGCCACTTGGCATTTTTTCCTAGTCCAAAAATTACTCCGAATTTTCAAAAAATTTTCCTAAAATTCTCCAAAAATTATAAATCAACAATTACACTCTCCAAATCAATTTGCAATACAAACAAATCACAATTCTCAATAACAATCACATTTATTAACAATTATACCCAGAATATCAATGAATGCATGTACAATTATTTTCATGTGCAAAAATTTCACTATTCACATGTATGACACATTATGCATGAGCATGCAAATACAAATGCATTTTGAAGCTCTCATTGATCACTTTGATTTACAATTCTAACCTCCCCGCAGATAATGGGATGTTATATGGATAATATCTCTATTGTCTAAGAAATGATGAAAGGGTATTAGAGGAAGAATAGCCCTCCTAATTGAATGATAAAAGTGGATTTCAGGAAAGCTTTTGATCATGTGGAATGGGATTTTATCCTTCAGACCTTAAGGCTTTTGGGATTCCCAAATGAGTTTGTCAGATGGGTTGAGGCCTGTATTACCACTCCATCTTACTCCGTTCTAGTTAATGGTATGCCAACTGATATCTTTAAGAGTGTAAGAGGACTAAGACAAGGAGATCCTATCTCCCTTTATCTCTTTATCATATGCATAGAGGTCCTAAGTCAGTTGATTCTTTAGAAGGTGGGTAATAGTAAGGATTACAAATTTCATAGTAAATGTAAGAGGGTTAAGACTTATTAACTTATGCTTTGCTGATGACCTGTTGCTATTTTCCAAGGCCTGTGGTAAATATATTGAATTGCTCATCTCAACTTTATCTTTGTTCAAAGACCTTTCAGGGTTAGAGGTTAACCTTACAAAAATTCATTTCATTCTAGCTGTCAGTGTTACTATGATGGAAAATAGAATCTCCATAATCACAAGGATGAGTAGGAAGCCAACTCCTTTGACTTATCTGGGACTACCAATCACCATAAAAAGAATACAATTCTCTTAATGCTTTCCCTTGACAGGAAAAATACAGAGAAGGTTGAGCAAGTGATCTAATA
Source organism: Erythroxylum orinocense (assembly GCA_025531955.1). NCBI lineage: Eukaryota > Viridiplantae > Streptophyta > Magnoliopsida > Malpighiales > Erythroxylaceae > Erythroxylum > Erythroxylum orinocense. The sequence continues at coordinate 19,356,551 of JANZLX010000211.1, read as the reverse complement.
AGGTTCTCTCTTTTGGTGGGAGATTGTAACTCATTAAATCTATTTTGAATTCCCTCTATGTTTACTGATCCTCCAACATATCACTAGCTAAAGGAGTCATCAAAACCATTGAGAAGCTATTTAGAAGATTTCTGTGGGGAAACTTAAAGTCGAAAAGACACTTTGCTAAGGTTAAATGGTTAAAAGTTTGCAAAAGGAACAAAATAGGGGGATTAGGATTGATCTCTATTGCCAATTTTAATAAATCAACATTGATCAAAAATATATGGAACATCCTATTGAATAAGAAATCTCTATGGATTTGATGGTTCCATAGCTACATCCTTAATGGATCTAGCCTTTGTTCTATTCCTCTAAAACCTTCCTTTTCCTGGCCATTGATTCAACTAAAGTTAAGACCCATCTTAGAACCTTTAGAGTGTTGTAAGGTTGGAAATGGTGAAAAGGCTTATTTATGGTTTGATAATTGGATTGGTAAAGGCCTCCTAATTAGATTTGCTCGAGCCCTTCAGGTTTGGAACGGACTCTTTATCAACTCGAAAGCAAATTCCATCATTCTAAGGGGCCAATGGAACATTCCTTCGGAATTGCAGTACCTCACTCTTAATTATCACCCTAACTTAGGTAGAGAGGACATATTCCAATGCTTCAATCTACCTCCAAACACCTTCAACATTGTGAAATTCAGAAAGTGACAGAATCAGAATAATTTAAGGCAAATAAGGTTTCCTATCATTTGGCACAAGTCACCCATACCTAGTTACTCCATTATTCTTTAGCTTACTGTGCTAAATAAGCTAAGCATAATGGACATAATGCATTATATTACTTCCTATTCTATTTGTGCCCTCTATAAGTTAGAGGGCGAATCAAGGAATCACTTTTTTTCCTTTGCCTCTTTTCCCAATTTATATGGGAGAAGATTCAGAAGTTGTGTCTTATTTCTAATGCAGCTACAACCTTTGTGGAAGCTCTTGATTGGTTTCTGAAGATGAACCATACTTGTAGCTACAACAAATAGATTTATGTCATCTCCTTCACCTCCTCCATCAAGGAGATTTAGCGAGAGAGAAACATCAGACGTTTTTAGTTTATTGCACATTCCATAAATGAGGTTCTCTACTCTCTAATTGGTGGAATCAAAGAGAAAATCCTATATACTATTCCGTCAGAAAGAGTTTGCCCTAATCTATCCTCATCGTGGAGAATCAATTAACATACAGAAGGGGTTAACTATCTCTTAAAAGAGTAGAGCAAGTAAGTACCTAGAAAAGACGAGTTCTTCCCCTTTTCATGTATAACACACGTCTATAGGCTCTGAATATTCCAACCATATAAAAGCAACTTCAGATCCACAAGTAGAGAGGATGTTCAAGAAGTTACTCTGGAAATCATCTATCGGCTGAAGATCCTCTTCCATAACTTACTGATCGTCAGTCACTCAATCCCTAATTTGGTAGGGTTGGGTGAATGGGGGAAGACATGATATGCTTAAACGTTGTCGTTGCCTTGTATTTGCTTATTTGTTCATGTGGACATCCTATTATTAATACAATACTTTGCTTTTTCAAAAAAAAAAAGAACATTTCTCTTATTTAGTTCTCTTACACTACTAAAATATATCTTTGTACGAGAAGCCTTCAGTTGCCTTTTCAAAACTTGGATAATGCATTTACGGATTTGCTTAGCCAAGAGCAAGACCATTACTACTAATTTTCTTCATACACCTTCATAAAATATAAAGGAACATATGTTTGTACAGTCTAGCAATACAGTTTTAATATATCTTTATGAACAATATTTTTGTTAAGAAAATGACTATCTTCATTTGAGAAGTTAGACATAAAACCGACGGAAAATAAATAAAAGGAACAAACATTATCGGCATCTTACAAGAAGAAGAACTCAAGCTCACCTGTTCAAAAGAAAAAGTTGCGGAAATTCAAGGTCATTAGATCAAACTTTTCTTTGCTAATAGTACACTGTCTATCGAGTTGAAAAAGAACAGTTGAAAGAGTTGCTCCCTTAGGATCAAAAATTAGAATGATGCCATTGTTCTTCAATCTAGACCCATCTGCTATATCATTCAAAATCTCATCTCTAAATTTTAGTAAAACGTAAGATTTCTTCGACAACAAATGACTTGCTAGTAACAAGACTATCAAACTCAACTATATAGTGCTCATACATTACCGCTTTATGTGTAAGTTACTTTGCTTGAGCAAACTATATCTTTCCTTCAAGTAAGCATATACCTCTAGAATGTTTTCTATCAATCCCTCTAATACTAAAAGGACTCTATGATTGTTATTTTATTCTGACTTAGGTTGGACTGCATCATAAATTTGTCTTGTGATACCAATAGGGTTAAACTTTGATGCAGTTATTTTCTCACTAAGAACCACCAAATTCGGATGAGACTGGAGTGCATATTCTAGAATAACAATTAATGCCTTGCGGACCAACAATTGGATAAAGTAATGATGATTCTCAACTAACATAGCATCAACACATACATTGCTAATCAGTTACGAATTCAACTTGCACATCGTATCAAACCCAATGTTGATTTTAACAAACTGATTCTTCAAATCACTATTGAGAGTAGCAGGAATGCCGACAACCTTTGTCGAGTACTTTTTTTCAAAACAAATGTTTTTGCAAGTTGAGTAACAATTACGTCAGCAGTCATTGTTGAACCACCAAGTTTCATTATTACAATGATTCTTTTTATCAATGAAAGCTGTTGAAAATAGAATCTCTATTATAATAATCTTAGCATAGAGCAATGCTCACTTGTCTAACAGCTACATCGTCCCCTTGATCAAATTGGTAGGTCACTTCCACAGGTTCAAAAGTAAGCACTTGTAAGAAGCATATCTATAAGACTCTTAGGCTATGTTTGGTTAAACGTAAGGTTTTTAATGGAATGGAATAGTTTATAATGAAATGGAATATAAATGGATGTAATATTAAAAAATTGATATTTAAGAGGCATGAAATGACTCATAATGTAATATAATAAAAAATTGTTTATCATTTTACATTTCATCCTAAATCTCCCAAACCGAAGATTTATCATTTTTACTGTTTAGGATAGAATAGGATGTAATATGAAACCCTCCTCTTCCATCCCATTCTATTCCATTTTATTTTTATTTTTTTTAAGGTAAAACAAATAGCAACCGAAAACAAAGAGAATAACGAAAAGGCAAAACTAACCCAAGCCAACAGGTTTACCCCGCACACCCGGATCCTACTAGCCTTTCATCATCATTGTTTGAACAAACAGAAAGATCAGAAAATAAAATGGAATCTAAACAAGGAGGATTAACACTCTAGTGATGAAGGTTTGCATGTAATAAAGCCACCCTTGTGAGCGAATGAGCCGCCTTATTAGCAATCCTACGCGTCTAATGGAAGGACAAGTGAAGGAAATGACGCTTGAGTGATAGACAATCAAGGGCCAAGATTTCAATCTCTAAACTAATCAAAAACGGAGCTAAAATAGCTCTAACAGCCGTCAAACAATCAGACTCCACAATGACATGATCATACTGTTTTTCCTTTAGCCAAGAAAGAGCTTCCCTTATCGATATAAGCTCAGCAACAATTGGGTCAAGCAGATATGGATAATGTCCGGAGATAGCGGCAACAAAATGACCTCTATCATTCCTGAGAACAGCTGCAAAACCTGTAGCCTTCTTATCTTGAAAAACATCCGCATCCACATTACATTTCAGAAAGTCCCCTGGTGGTCGAGACCATCCGGAAATGATAGGACTAACCTCCTCATTCGAACCAATAACCCTCTTTAAAATCTCCCGAAAAGCTCTCCAATCTTCCATAAAATTATCTGCGAAACTAACGATCAAAGCAGGAGAAATTTGTTTACCTTGCCATACTCTTAAATTTCTATGATACCAAATACTCCACATCATGGCAATCTGGCGTTCGATAGTGGAGATCGACGATGTGCGTAGAAGTTGCGTTAATAACGAAGCCATCCCTTGACTTGGGAGATGCCCCTCTGTTAACGCCCAGACATCATGAGAATTCGGGCAACCCACGAGAGCATGATATAGATCTTCTAAATTACCACAAAAATTGCAATCGATATTAAGCAAAATACCCTTCCTACGTAACCGATCTTTACAGGGGATAAAATCACTCAGACAACGCCATACAAAATCCTTATGCTTGGGAGGTATATCCAAATTCCAAAGCCTATTCCAAGGACCCTCCACAAAAAAATTACCAATATCAGTGTACATAGGAAGAGCCAACCTATACCCAGTTTTGACAGTGTAGGCTCCATTCGGATTATGATGCCAAATAAGTTGATCTGGAGGTTTCGAGCGAGCTATTGGTATCTTGGACACACGCTCAACGTCATAAGGCGTTAGCAACCCTTCTAGTAATTGTTCATCCCACCCTGATCCCTCCTCATTAAACAAATCACACACCTTGAGATCTTCGAACTCCTGAATGGATGGAGAGGTGACAAAGAAATTGTTTGCTTCATTGATCCATGGATCGATAAAAACATTAATAGAGGAACCATCCCCCAGTCTCCATCGTACGCCCTTTAGTAAGATGTCCTTGGCCGCAAATATACTCTTCCAAATAAAACTTGAATTAGGACGATCCGTGGCCTCTAAAAAACTACACGAGGGGAAATATCGTGCTTTGAAGAGTTTGCTAGGCAGTGAATCAGGAAAAGCCAGAAAACGCCAACCTTGCTTAGCAAGCATGGCTAGGTTAAACCAATGGAGGTCCCGAAAACCCATGCCCCCATATTTCTTCGGAACACATAAGCGATCCCACCTGGCCCAATAAATTTTCCTTCCAGTCTCCGTGCTCGATCCCCACCAATAGGCATTCATCATTTTCTGAAGTTCATCGCAAGTTCCTTGAGGAACAAGAAATACACTCATACAATAAGCCGGCAATGCTTGTGCAACTGTTTTAATAACAATCTCCTTCCCCGGTTTTGAGAGCAATTTATTCTTCCAGCTCGAAATACGCTTACTAAGCCTATCTTTGATGAAAGCAAAGCCCTGCTTCTTCTTCCTCCCAATAAGAGAAGGAAGGCCTAAATATCTCCCATGGTCGAGAGGCGTATTTACCCCTAAGATGGCTTCCACTTCTTGTCTTGCAGAAGGTTTTGTATTCGAACTGAGCATAATGCCTGACTTTTGAAAATTAATAGCCTGCCCCGACGCTGCTTCATAGATGGCCAGTGTCCTTTTGATATTTTGGCCCTCTAAACCATTTGCACAAAAAAAGAGGAAACTATCATCGGCGAAAAAAAGATGAGAGACGCTAGGACTGCCAGGACAAATAGTCACCCCATGGATATCCCCTCTCGCCTCATTTTCACTTAACAAAGCAGACAGGCCTTCAGCGCAGAGAATGAAAAGATACGGAGACAAGGGATCTCCCTGCCTCAGACCACGCTTCGGGATGATAGGACCTACTTCAGTCCCATTAAATGCCACCGAATAACGCACAGTAGTGACACAAACCATAATGAGCTCCACCCACCTGCTATCAAACCCCAGCTTCAACAGGATAAAACGAAGATAATCCCAATCAACTCTATCATAGGCTTTACTGATGTCAATTTTAAATGCTGCCTCCCCATGTTTCCCTTTCCCCTTATTCTTCAAATAGTGTATGATCTCGAAAGCAACCATGATATTATCAGTGATGAGCCGCCCTGAGACGAAAGCCGATTGCATAGGAGAAATGATCCTCGGGAGCAAGGTTTTAAGACGGTTCGCAATCACCTTAGCTATAAGCTTGTATATGACGTTGTACAAAGCTATTGGCCGAAGATCTTTCATGCATGTTGGATTGTCTTTTTTTGGAATCAAAACAATGACTGTATCATTTAATATGTCTGGAAACTCACATTGCTCCATCCAATGTCGACAATTATCAAAAATATCAGCTCCCATAAGAGACCAACATTTCTGAAAAAATGCTGGGTTCATACCATCAGGGCCAGGGGCCTTGTCTGGGTGCATGTCAAACATTGCTGTCTTGACCTCGTCCATTCTCACAGGAGCTAGAAGGTAATTATTATCTTCTTGATTCATAACCGACTTCACCGAGGCAAAATGTCTGAAATCAGTATCCCCCGACGCTGAAAAGAGCTGATTAAAATAGTCAAGGATAACCTTTCCAATACCTTCATCATCCACTACTAACACGCCATTATCACCCACTAGTGAATTGATATGATTCAAACGTTTCCTCTTAGACGCCTGAGCATGAAAATATTTCGAATTATGCTCCCCATATTGCATCCAAAAGATCTTTGACCGTTGTTTCCAATAGATATCTTCCTGAGCCAGAAGACAATTAAGGTCCGCTTGTAGACTCCTGTAGGACTCATGTTGTTGATTGTTTCGAGCTATCTCCATTTTCCTTTTGGTTGTATTGATACGTGTAGAAAAATTAGAGCCAATATGTTTCTGCCAGTTGGTCAAACTAACTCCACATTCTTTAATTCTAGACAGAAAGCTCACGCCAATAGTTGCCTCCCAAGCTCCCGAAATAGTCTCACAAAAATCCTCCTCAGCAAGCCACTTATTCTCAAATCTGAAGCGTCTACCTCTTTTCTCTGGAAAACGACGTGCAGCCACCAATTTGATGGGGTTATGATCAGACGTGGAAGTCACCAAATTGTAGAGTCTATGAAAAGGAAAATTATCCATCCATTCCTTGTTCACAAAGGCACGGTCTAACCTTTCCAAGGCACGTGAGGTGGAGTCTCTCCCTCTTTCCCAAGTGTAGCCATGGCCTAGAAGAGGAATTTCTACAAGGTTGCAATCCGAGATACATTGACGAAACCCTTCCATCAAAGAGCTAGGATAATCCCCTCCACCAAGTTTATCATTAACCGACAGAAGATTATTAAAATCTCCGAAACAAACCCATGGCATGGTATGTAAGCGGGACAAAGAACGAAGGAGCTCCCAACTAGCTCGTTTTCTAGCATAATCGGGAAAACCATAAAAACCAGTTAGACGCCATTTTGGAATGCTCGAGTCCTCAATAATCAGATCAATATGGTTATTAGAATACCCCGAAATAGAAGCTGAAATATCATTCATCCAGAACATGGCCAACCCCCCACTACGACCCAACCGGTTAACACAGAAACAGAAATCATACTTCAACACCTTTTTTATTTCTTCAATCTTATTAGAAAAAGCAAAAGTTTCACTTAAAAATAAAATGCACGGCTTATTGAACCTAACTAGGTCCTTTAGAAAACGAACTGTCTGATAGTTGCCTAAGCCACGACAGTTCCAAGCTATATAACTTATGGCTCTCGGCGGGTCTGCTGAGCAAGACCGGCAGCTAGTAAAAAAGGTGGGTTGATTGACTCAAGCATTTCTTCAGTGTTCATATCGTCGACAGTAATAATTCCCGAAGTTCCTTGTTTGGGACGTTTTTTGGGCTCGTCCATATCCATAACTGAAGCTTCTTTTTCATTCGGCCCATTCGCAGTGGTAGCTCTCCTCTCCGTTATATTTCCATTTCCCTCAAAAACATTCTGTCCCATATTAGAACTAGATCCACCAGCAGACTTGAGCGAGATTTTCTTCAGATAGAAAGCAAATTGATTGCCGATCCTGTGCAGATTCTGCTCCGTAGATTGTGACAATCTGGGCTCCCAATTTCGTGCAGCAAAATCTGCCCCAGTTCCACTCCCAAGATCTCGCTTCCACTGAACCGTCCCTCTCGTCGCTCTTGCCCAGACTTCGGCATGGATCTCCTCCGGCCATTCTCGACAAAGCTCCTCCTCCGACCTATCAAATAACTTGGGGCAACTGGTTTCGCTATGCCCAATGATGCCACACAGGTAACAGATAACATGAAGGTGTTCATAGCTGAAAGTAATTTCCATCGGGGTTGCGCCCTGCTTTCTTATAATCTTCTTCAGCATGAGCGGTTCTTCCACATTAATCCTAACCCGAACCCTCATATAGCTGTTCCAGGGGTTGCGTCTGCGCTCTGTGTCATATTCCAAAAAGGTTCCCATCAAGTTTCCAATGTTTTTTGCTAACGCCTCCGACGCAAAATTCAAAGGGAGACCATGAAATTGTACCCAAACATCAGTATTGATAAAATCAACGTCCCTGGGATTCTCCCCTTCCTTCCATTGATGAACTAACAAAACACACTTGTTAAACGACCATGGCCCTCCAACTAACATCTTCTTCATATCCAAATGGTGATAAAATTGGATTATGTAAAGATTGTATGCTTCCATCGGTTTGATGTACGCTCCCCGCATAGGGCGCCACATATTCAACATCGTCCTTTCTAGTGCATCTGCGTTAATCGCTCTTTCACCGACCAACTTTCCTAACAGACAAAGCTCATGGTTTATCTCTTCCCGTTGAGTATCTTCCGTAGGGATCACAAACTCAGCTTCTTCCTTCTCCCGGATAGTCAGGTTATGCATAGCAGATTCCATAATGCCGAAACAGAGGACAAAATCAACAGATTGTTAAAAGAGACTCTCAAACTTCACCATGCACAAACGAGGCAGGACCAAAACTTGCACTCTGTTTAGAGAAAACACAAGAGGCAAGACTCTTGATAACAATCTAATCACTATATTCCATTTTATTATAAATCTTTTTCCCAAACAACGGAATAATATTACATTCTATTATATTTCATTAATAAACCCTCAACCAAACATAGCCTTAGGTAAGCTCAGTGATGAGTCAAGTCATTTGCATGATTTTCAAAACATCTATTATGATTGTTTGAAATATTAAAACTAGAGAAGGGGCTCCCATCATTATTTTTATTGTTTCATTCGCCCTCGATGAATTATCATCCCATGAGTTTGTGAAGAAGTCAGAAATTTAATGTTTCTAGCTATCGTTAACATTAAAATTAATGTACGAAAGCTTTCATCTACCTTTTTATAAAGATCATTTTGTAATGTATAACACAAGCCTTAGTTATGCGCCCTGGATCAAACGTGAAAGCAAATAAATTAACAAAATGCAAAAAATATCTATTTTGCTTTCCATAACTTCGAACGATCTTGATAACCTTTACAAAAGTTGATCAACTGGATGTCATTAATGTCTTTCTATACCTTTCTTAATGCGTAAACCTCTTAATGGGTTAGAGAATCCGAATGTTCATGACTTACTTAAGCAAACAACAAGAGACCTTAGCAATTATATATAGTAACTATATTGGGTCTTCCTATCACAGGCCTAATGCATGTTTGAAAAATTACAAACATTATCCCCTTAAGGCAATAAATTAATTATAGTAGTTGTAACAACAATAAAACCAGTAAGAGTAGTTAAGCCAGATCAATGTATAGGTCGATCAAGTTTAAAAGATCATTTGACCTATAAGGCTTTCGATGCTAGAAAATATCAAATGCATGTGTCATATGCGACACAAATCCAATACAATCAATTTCTCTAAACTTTATGTTAAACTACACTAGAGAAATTTGTTTTCTCTCACTAAATGTTAAACTACATTTGAGAAAATCTTTATGAGATTAAATGCTTATATGACCCTATGTCATGTCAAAATGATGGATTTACATGTATATCTATATATGCTTCAATGACATAGGCTCAAGGTCAATTTGTATATATATGCCCAATGACCTTTTACAGTGCTCAAGATCGACATAGATCTTAAGACTTTCACATGTATTATAATAATGTATAATAACATGTATGACTGAGAGCAAAATGATAATCATCTCTATTGATAAAAATATAATATCATAATACATGAAAATATATAAATGTATAAGTAGACTATACACAAGTCTCTCAAAAATAAGTAGGCGAAGTCCTTTAGTTAAAGGATCAACAAGCATGTCCTCAATCATCAGATTCTCCACCTCAATATTACCTTTCTGTATTAATTCCTTGATGGTTAAATAGTTGACCTTCGAATGCTTAAACCCTATGTTGTTCTTATTGCTATTACTAAATAATATAGCAAAAATATTATCACAATACAATTACATGGGCTTAGCCATTAAATCAACCACAAATAGCTTAGAAATCAAATTTCTAAGTCAAACTGCCTGTGTAGCAACCTCATAGCATGCCATAAACTTTGCAAGAATAGTAAAGGAAGTCACCAATTTCTGCCTGACACTTCTACAATACAATCATCTGCTAACATAAAGATGTACCCTGACGTGGGCTTTCTATCATCCGGACAAATAGCAAAATCTGAATCTGTATAAGCTAAGAGGTTTAGACTATTGACCTTTCTAAATTCAACATATAATTCTTAGTTCCCTTTAAATACCTCAACACTCGTTTAACTAGATTCCAGTGGTCTATTCCTAGGTTAGCTAGATACCTACCCAACAATCCAACAGTAAATGCATTGTCCAATCTAGTGTACATTTGGGCATATATCAAGATACCAACTACCCTAGAATATGTCACATTCTTAATTTTCTTTCTCTCCATATCATTATTTGAACATTGTGCCAAAGATAATCTCTCACCATGAGAGATAGCTGCTACAATAGGTTTAAAATCAACCATGATAAACCTTTGCAGCACTCGCTCAATGTATTCTTTTTACAAGAAGCCTAACAAGTGTCGAGGCCTATCTCGGTGAATCTATAAACTTGGGAAAAAAGATGCTTCACCAAGGTCCTTCATGTCAAAATGCTTAGCCAAAAGCTGCTTAATCTCATGCGGCAAGGTCAAGTCGTTTGATGTAAGCAAGATATAATTCACATATAAGAGTGGAAAGATAACTTTGTTCTCCCTTACCTTGTAATACAAACATCTTTCAACTTTATTCTCTGCAAAGTCAAAAGAGGTAACATCCTCATTAAACTTAAGGTACCACTATCTGGAAATTTATTTCAAGCCATTTATTGATTTTCTCAATTTACAAACCTTATCAGCATTTTCTTGATCCTTAATCCTTTAGATTGTTCCATGTAGACTTCTTCACAAAGGACTCCACTTAGGAAATCAGTTTTGACATCCATCTGATGTAGATCCATATCATAATAAGCTACTATTGTCATAATCACTCTAAATGCATCCTTAGAAGATACAAGAAAGAAGGTAACATTAAAGTTAATATCTTCTCTTTGAGTGAACCCTCTGGAAACCAACCAACCAAGCCTTAAACTGCTCCAAGTCCTTTTTGGTCCTGTAAATCCATTTACAACTGATAGATTTGCAATTCTTAAGTAAATCAACAAGCTCTCATACCCTATTTTGCTTCATGGATTGCATCTCATCCTTCATTGCATCCTACCATAAATTTGCATGGGGTCCAAAAATATCTTTTGAAAAATAACTGGATCGACAACATGTCCAATATCACAGTATTGTTCACCTAAATAGACTATATAGTCAGATGAGATAGCAGATTTTCTCACTGTGGTAGATCTTCTTAACTGAACTAGTTCTCGTACCTTACGAACCTCAGTTTGTACAAGTATGGGTTCTATTTCCTATACAGACATGGTATCGAGGCCTTGATCCACTGATTCTGAATCTTTGAGTGACGGATATGAAATAACTATAGTATCCATCCTGCTATCATCGAAACAGTGAGAAGGACCACCCTCATCATAGACATCATATTCCAAAAACTTAGCTATTTGAGATTTTACTATTGTATACCCTCCTTCTCTACAATAAAATTTGTATCACTTAGAGTGGTTGGATAGCAACGAGTAGAATGAGAATGCAACTTACTTTCATTAAGATTATATAAACATACCTCAGCGGGGCAGCCCCATACATGGATATGGGCAAGGCTAGGCTTCTACCCTTTCTAAAGTTCAAAATGCATCTTTGAAACTAATTTGCTTAGGACTATGTTAAGTATGTATAAGACCGTCTTTATGGCTTCATCCTAAAGGAAATCAGGTAAATTAGTCCTACTTTGCATTGATCTCATCATGTCCTTTAGGGTGCACTTACACTTTTCGGCCATACCATTTTGCTCAGGACTACTTAGTATAGGGAATTGAGCTACTATTCCACATGATTCCACATATCTGACAAACAAATCCTTTGCTTGTCTTGACACCCCATGTCTACGATAATATTCTTCTTCACTGTCAAATTTGACAATCATAATGAACCTTCCCAATTGAATTTCTCAAGAACTTCAGACTTTTCTTTAAGCAAGAACACATAACCATAACAAGAATAGTCATTAATGAATGTCAAAAATATCTTGAATTGCACAATGTAACTTTATAAGGTCCACAAATATCTATATGTATGAGGTCTAATAAGCCAAAAGCACAAGTTGACCCCTTTTTCTTTATTTTGGTCAACTTATCCCACAACAGTCAACGCATGTTCTCAGGTCATCAAAATCTAAAGTTGGGAGAATATTTTCCTTAATCAATCTCTCAATTTTATCTTTGAAAATGAGGCCCAATCTTTTATGCCACAACATGTATAACTTATCCTTTATTAAGAGTCTATTTCTAGTAACCTGTTCAGCAATATTGAAGAAGCATACATTTCATATGGAGCAAGACACATTATATACAAACCATATAACAATAAGGCATTACAAATACGTTTTGCATTGAAAGATAATTTACAATAGAAGCATCAATAACGAAACTATAATCTTGTTTGTCCAAAACTGATACAAAGATCAAATTCTACCTAAAAGACGATATATAGAATTTGTCATGTAAAACAAGAACAAACCTTGTATCAAGGATCAAACATACATCCCCAACAGAAATTACATCAACTTCTTTATTATTGTCCACCATCAGTTTTTTGCAGTGTTATGGATTTCGTACCGTACCGGCCCGTACCGGCCGGTACGTACCGTACCGGCTGTTTACCGGAACCGGTACGACGTTATATGTACCGGGTTTAAATTTCGCTCGGTACCGGCCGGTACCCGAAATTTCGGGACCAATCCGCAAAAAAAATTATGGGCCAGGGACTATTTTGCAAAAAGTAAAAATTTAACCCTAAAAATTCTAACCCCCCTCTCCCCGACTCGACCTCTCTCTCTCAGCTCTCACATTTCTCACTCTTCGGCTTCTCGTTCTCTCCCTCTCACGCAGCCG
>JANZLX010000211.1:19327712-19343343 GCA_025531955.1 Erythroxylum orinocense | reverse complement strand
TTCGATATCTTCAGTTTGTTTCGCCTTCATATGCCTTTCGATTCGATTTGTGTTAAGAAATTGAAGTGGTTATGGTTTTGGTTATGGTTTTGCTGAGAGGTTGGGATTCGGAAACGGGTCCCAACAAAAACACTACGGCTAAAAATCAAGATATGACTAAAATACAGATACATTCAAACCATCTTATGCATAGTTCATCAACTTTACATCCTTTCCTCTTCATTCTCACCTCAATTTCAGGTCAATATCATTCATAAACAAATAATAGACTATGGTTGATCATAAGCACAAAAACAGAACATCAACGTATACATACATTCATCAAATTTCTGCACACATTCTACTCCATTATCACTTTCATTTTATCTCAAACTATCATCATAAAAGTTGCTATTTAATAAACCCATAAGGATTAATGTATAACTTACTTGATAAAACTCCAAGCTTCTTCAAAATCACAATGAAACCCTAGCATCTAAGCTTGTACGATCATCAACTCTTCAAGGAGGAATAGGTTAGGTTTTTAGTAACAAGATGAAGAGATAATAAGGGAGGATAATAAGAAATCAACGTGATGAGGGTGAGAATGAGATGGTCGTGAGTGAAGAAAACATAAATGAAGAAGAAGAAGAGAGCATATGGTAAACGTGAAAGACAATGAAGATAGTCTTTCAAAATGTAAATAACGTGGGTGGGTTTTAAACATAGAAATAAATGATTGGTGGTTGTCATGACACCCACCACTTAAATAATCAATCAACATCTAGTCCATTTGTCACCCAAATACCATTTCCTAATTATTTCAACTGCCATTTGACACTTATTTGTACTACCATACATCAATTGTCCTGCCACTTGACATTTTTCTTAGTCCAAAAATTTCTTAATATTTCCTAAATTTCACCATAAATTCCAAATAAATAATTATACTCACCAAATCAATTTTTAAGACAAAATATTCACTACTCACATCATAATCACATTTATAAATCAATTAAGATCAACTATACCCGATAATTATCAAATAAGTGCATGTATAGTCATTGTAATGTTTGCAATTATCAAATTCACATGTATGTATGCTAAATGATGCAGGAGCATGAAATGCATTTCCTAATTTCTCAATAATATCTCTCATATTCAATATTCTAGGGTTCTTACCCTTAACATGGGGTGGGATGTTACAATTATATTGTAATTAATTAATTATATTTTAATATTATTTTAATTAATTATTTATATTTAATTATAAAAAGATATAAAAAAGATGAAGGGAGTATCACTCAAGAATGATTGACATTCCACTCATGCTTCAGGGGTATGGAGCAATCCCTAAAAGTTAGATATCATAATATTGTCCCTATAATGATAGTATATAGCCAACCACCATTTTTCGTTCCATAACCATTGAGCCCTTCCCAAATACATCAACCAAACACCCCCCAATTAAGGACATGCTCTTTGAGGAACAAACTCTAATAACTTATGTCCATAATAGGAAACTCATCCAAGCATCTATCCATTTTACTTACTATTAGTACTTAAACAAAAGCATTAAATTATATAAACTTAAGATCTCTTGATATACATTAAAGGACAAACCTTTAGATCATTGTTTGGTTTCCCAAACATTGTACGTAGTAGAGTTATTTTCCTTGAGCTAAATTTTTAAGAACTAATGTTAACCTACATCAGAAAAATTAGTGACTGACCCTATTCCACTGAATTTGGGATTATGTCATATGTTTTATAACAAAGTATTGTCAATTAAGAATTTTTAAAAAAACCTTAATGGATTTATTGGACCATTTAAATTTTTTAGCATTTCAGTCAACATTTTTTATATTCAAGAGAGTCTAATCATTCCTACAATGATAAGTGTATAATAAAAAATATTGTAACTCTTAATATACTATAAAATGTATAAATAACTATTAGGTGCAGAGAAAAGAAGAGTTCTCGCCTTAATTATGTTAAAGGTACAGTTAAATCAAAGTTAAAAGTGATCACTTCCTGACATATGCTTCTCCTTTAATAGATAAATGTTGAAATTTGATCCTAAACTTAAGAAGTTCAATCCTGACCTTGTTTCCAACCAAAAGCAATAATAATAACATGATTTGTATATAAAAAGGATTAAGCTTTTCAAGTTGCTAAATGTAATTGATCATCTATTTGACTTGTCAAAAGATTTAATTTACTTCACGTTTATATTTTTAAATAAAATGGTAAATGAACTTAAATTTCATAAGTTTTTGTTGATAATTTCTATCTCATTGCATATCATTGATGAAGAAAAATGTTGAAACTTTATAACTGTACTTTTTACTGTTAATATGCGTTTAGCTTACAATTACATGTATTAATTTTGATGGCTACAAAACATATTGGCGAAGGAAAATGTTATTACTTTATAAATGCCTTATTTTATTATTAATATATCTAGTATGCAATTATATGTATTTATTCTAATGGATACAAGATTCTTTGATTATTGGTGTTGTAATAGGTGAATACTCGACAGTGTTATGTTCAATTTTAATCAATGGAATCATCTATGTCAATTATGCGTGCATCAACCTATCCATGCATACTGCCATTATAGATTATGGGATCCCTAGAAAACTTCTTAGATAGTAAGAAACCTTATAGTAAGTTCTTTAGATATCTAAAATATAGGATAAATTATATGTATAGTTTAATTAATCCTAAGAAGCATTGTCAAAAATGATAACTACCTTTCTTGTTTATTGTAGGTAAAGGAATATTGTAATTTATTTGAGTGGTTTGATGAAAAATTTACTCCAAGAATTGTAGATGTTAAAAATGGCTTAAGAGAAAAGAACATATAATGGCTTGCAATAAACAAAAGGAAAATGATAGTAAACTTAGTTTGTTTTTCTGAAAAATAAAAAATTTTCTAGTAAATGAATAGAAACCATATAGGATTTTGAATGTACCAATTATAAAATAAAGTAACATCACTCCTTACAATTTTTTCTAACGTAATACATTATAGAAATGTATTACTCAGGTTTCCTCCAACATCAATGTGTTAAAGATTATTAATATCCACGTGCTCATCATGTAAGGTAGACAACATTCCACTTTAACTTCGCTTAGATACTTTTCCACTTCAAAAAACACTTTCTTCTTATGAAGGACCACAAACTCCTTAAGAGAGCCTTCCAAACATGTTGCTTTAATAGGTTTATTTCCTTTAACATCTTCTAATGATTCTCATTTTTCTTATTGGACCCCCCACCCCACCCGTAAGTGTTTGGGGGTTATACGTAAGAGGCGTGCTTGTAAAAGCAACAAAACCTTGAGGTCACGAGTTCGAATCGTGACCAAAGAGGACAATACCAATTTGTGTTGGATGTCGCGGTATAACCCGCAAACACACGCCGGGGTATAACCCCCAAACACCTACGGGTAGGGTGTGGGGTCCAACAGAATGCTAAACTACATTTGAGAAAATCTTTATGAGATTAAATGCTTATATCACCTTATGTCATGTCAAAATGATGGAATTACATGTATATCTATGTATACTCTAATGACATAGGCTCAAGGTCAATTTGTATGTATATGCCCAATGACCTTTTACAGGGCTCAAGATCGACATAGATCTTAAGACTTTCACATGTATCATAATAATGTATAATAACATGTATGACTGAGAGCAAAATGATGATCATCTCTATTGATAAAAATATACTATCATAATACATGAAAACATATAAATGTATAAGTAGACTATACACAAGTCTCTTAAAAATAAGTAGGCGAAGTCCTTTAGTGAAAGGATCAACAAGCATGTCCTCAATCATCAGATTCTCCACCTCAATATAACCTTTCTGTATTAATTCCTTGATGGTTAAATACTTAACCTCCGAAATGCTTAAACCCTATGTTGTTCTTATTGCTATTACTAAATAATATAGCAAAAAGATTATCACAATATAATTACATAGGCTTAGCCATTAAATCAACCATAAACAGATTAGAAATCAAGTTTCTAAGTCAAACTGCCTGTGTAGCAACCCCATAGTTTGTCATAAACTTTGCAGGCATAGTAAAGAAAGTCACCAATTTCTGCCTGACAGTTCTACAATACTACACCATTTGCTAACATAAAGATGTACCCTGACGTTGGCTTTCTATCATCCGGACAGAGAGCAAAATTTGAATCTGTATAGGCTAAGAGGTTTAGACTATTGACCTTTCTAAATTCAACATATAATTCTTAGTTTTCTTTAAATACCTCAACACTCGTTTAACTAGATTCCAGTGGTCTATTCCTAGGTTAGCTAAATACCTACCTAGCAATCCAACAGTAAATGCATTGTCCAATCTAGTGCACATTTGGGCATATATCAAGATACCAACTGCCCTAGAATAAGTCACATTCCTAATTTTCTTTCTCTCCATATCATTATTTTAACATTGTGCCAAAGATAATCTCTCACCATGAGAGATAGGTGCTACAATAGGTTTAAAATCAACCATGATAAACCTTTGCAACACTCGCTCAATGTATGCTTTTTACGAGAAGCCTAACGAGTGTCGAGACCTATCCCGGTGAATCTATAAACTTAGGAAAAAAGATGCTTCACCAAGGTCCTTCATGTCAAAATGTTTGGCCAAAAGCTGCTTAATATCATGCGGCAAGGTCAAGTCATTTGATGTAAGCAAGATATAATTCACATATAAGAGTAGAAAGATAACTTTGTTTTCCCTTACCTTGTAATACAAACATCCTTCACCTTTATTCTCTACAAAGTCAAAAGAGGAAACATCCTCATTAAACTTAAGGTACCACTATCTGGAAATTTATTTCAAACCATTTATTGATTTTCTCAGTTTACAAACCTTATCAGCATTTTCTTGATCCTTAATCCTTTAGATTGTTCCATGTAGACTTCTTCACAAAGGTCTCCACTTAGGAAATCAGTTTTGACATCCATCTGATGTAGCTCCATATCATAATAAGCTACTATTGTCATAATCACTCTAAATACATCCTTAGAAGATACAAGAAAGAAGGTAACATTAAAGTTAATATCTACTCTTTAAGTGAACCCTCTGGAAACCAACCAACCAAGCCTTAAACTGCTCAAAGTCCTTTTTGGTCCTGTAAATCTATTTACAACTGATAGGTTTGCAATTCTTAAGTAAATCAACAAGCTCTCATACCCTATTTTGCTTCATGGATTGCATCTCATCCTTCATTGCATCTCATCCTTCATTGCATCCTACCATAAATTTGCATGGGGTCTAGAAATAGCTTTTGAAAAATAACTGGATCGACAACATGTCCAATATCACAGTCTTGTTCACCTAAATAGACTATATAGTCAGATGAGATAGTAGGTTTTCTCACTGTGGTAGTTCTTCTTAACTAAACTAGTTCTCGTACCTCAGGAACCTCATTTTGTACAAGTATGGGTTTTAGTTCCTATACAAACATGGTATCAAGGCCTTGATCCACTGATTCTGACTCTATGAGTGATGGATATGAAATAACTGTAGTATCCACCCTGCTATCATCGAAAGGGTGAGAAGGATCACCCTCATCATAGACATCATATTCCAAAAACTTAGCTATTTGAGATTTTACTATTCTATACCCTCCTTCTCTACAGTAAAATTTGTATCCCTTAGAGTGGTTGGATAACAACGAGTAGAATGAGAATGCAACTTACTTTCATAAAGATTATATAAACATACCTCAGCGGGGCAGCCCCATACATGGATATGGGCAAGGCTAGGCTTCCACCCTTTCTAAAGTTCAAACTGCATCTTTGAAACTAATTTGCTTAGGACTCTGTTAAGTATGTATAAGACCGTCTTTATGGCTTCATCCTAAAGGAAATCAGGTAAATTAGTCCTACTCTACATTGATCTCATCATGTCCTTTAGGGTGCACTTACACCTTTCGGCCATACCATTTTGCTTAGGACTACTTAGTATATGGAATTAAGCCACTATTCCACATGATTCCACATATCTGGCAAACAAATCCTTAGCTTGTCTTGACACCCCATGTCTACGATAATATTCTCATTCACGGTCAAATTTGACAATCTTAATGAACCTTCTCAATTGAATTTCTCAAGAACTTAGGACTTTTCTTTAAGCAAGAACACATAACCATAACGAGAATAGTCATTAATGAATGTCAAAAATATCTTGAATTGCACAAGGTAACTTTATGAGGTCCACAAATATCTATAAGTATGAGGTCTAATAAGCCAAAAGCACGAGTTGACCCCTTTTTCTTTATTTTGGTCAACTTATCCCACAACAGCCAACGCATGTTCTCAAGTCATCAAAATCTAAAGTTGGGAGAATATTTTCCTTAATTAATCTCTCAACTTTATCTCTGAAAATGTGGCTCAATCTTGTATGCCACAACATGTATGACTTATCTTTTATTAAGAGTCTCTTTCTAGTAACCTATTCAGCAATATTGAAGAAGCATACATTTCATAAGGAGCAAGACACATTATATACAAACCATATAACAATAAGGCATTACAAATACGTTTTGCATTAAAAGATAATTCTACAATAGAAGCATCAATAACAAAACTATAATCTTCTTTGTCCAAAACTGATACAAAGATCAAATTATGCCTAAAAGACGATATATAGAACTTGTCATGTAAAGCAAGAACAAACCTTGTATTAAGGATCAAACATACATCTCCAACAGAAATTACATCAACTTCTTTATTATTGTCCACCATCAGTTTTTTGTCCTCTTTATTTGGCTTTCTCTTGCATATAAACCCTTGCATTGTGAAAGCAGCATGATTAGAAACTTCATTATTTAGCCACCAAAAACTTGATATGACTATAGTAAAATTATAATTTTAAAAAAATAGGACTAAATTGAAAAAACTTAAAATTTCTTCTATATAAAATAATAATTACTAAGACAAAAAATAATATGATAAAATTGTCTACATTTTAGTTAATAAATAATAAAAAATACAAATAAGAATGTATTAAATAATTTTTATATAATTAGACTTATACAAAATAATTCTAGTTTACATAACTAATATATTAATTTAACATAATTATGCCTAATAAATATTTTTAAAATTTATATATATAGATATATATATATATATATATATATACACACACACATTTTAGTGTATATACGTCAAATATATTATAATAAATTTTGAAATATGGAAATATAATATTTGAAATTAAATTCATTTGTTATAAATATATTTTTGTATTATATTATTCTTAATTTTTTATGCGAGTTAATGATCATTTTCTCAATAATAAACCGGCAGATTTGCAAACTAATCAAGATTACATTTGAGTAGGGGATCGGACAGAAAAACAAGCCGGTTAATGTATTATGCAGTTAAATCTGCCGTTCCAGTCCGACTTATTAAAACCAAATTTGGCTGACAAAAATGGCGCAGCACTTACGGATAATAATGAGACTTACCAAAATAAAGAAATGCGAATGGAACAATTGTTTGCAGGTCTCTAACTCTAAACCTGGTAAGTTAAAATACACTCTGTTAATATGATTTTATAACTCCACGTTCATTGGCCCTGTACAGTACTTTGAGATGGTTTTTCTCCTCAAAATAGCTGTAGATTTCAATCACGAACTGATTTCAGTATCACGCAAGTAATTATGTAAACCGACTTTTATCGTGTGACTTGACAAGAGCGATGCGTATATCCATTCTTCTAATTCCGCATTACCAACAGCAGAAGTAGAGCTTAGCCAACTACAACTAGGTAAGGGCCATCACATCACTTGATGCTTGCCTTAGGAATAGACGATACGCATGGCCCTCCAGATGTCATGAATGGTATTCCCTTAAATGTGGCCACGCCCTTGTCATCGGTCAAAAGATACTGCAACCATCACATAACTATAAATCAATTACGAGCATCAGATCATCCTTATTAACTAACGTTTATGTATAAGCTCTAAAGTAATTGTAGCATAGAAACAAACACTGAATTCACTATTTATGATAGCATTTCATGACTTGCTCAACATCCTCTCAGCACTTAAACGACATATTCACTTGGAAAAATTATATGGTCAATGGATTCTTCACATTCAATCAGTTAAATGATACTATACGCCACCTTTAACCGACTAATGGATTCCTCAATGCAGAGGAAAATACATCCAGGCTAAGAACTGCACCAGAACAATAAATTCTATACACCACTACTCTTAACGAATTAAAGGCAGAGAGAAATGCCACCGAAATATACAAATACAGACACTGCAACATAGATGAAACCCCATCAAACATTGGGTCCTTCATAATGCAAGGCCACACTAAGAAGTACCAAAATTTCAAACTACATACCGGCGTGATTTTCTCCAGCTGTTTCTTTTTGGGATTCAGGACATCTTCAGGCTTACCATCAACCCTACATAGAAAGGTCACCACATCTTACAAAAGAACTCTCAAACACATGAGATCCAAGAATTTCTGCATAAATTTGAAGATGAGATGAATACCCTGAGAATGAGATCTGTTCTCCTATTTTGGCACCTTCTGGAGGTATCAAAGGTTCTACAACCGTGTGATCTTCATTGGAAGCACATAGGACCTGAAAATTAGCAAATTACAAATACACTTATGACCACCAACTTCATTCAGTACATGAATGAGACGACTAGTAAAAGAGGGGATTACAGCATTCTTGTAGTAAAACAGGCCCTTACTACATTCTTGCAGTAAAAAAAAGTATTTACTGCAGTCAAACATGAGGTTGACACTACAATGGGTGCAATAACTTGATTGCCTTCATTGTCACAATTGAATAAAAGGAGATACAAAGTAACATTTTCTTCTTAGTCACATATATACCCCATGTTATGGCTTAAGAGTCTCTTAACTTGAACAATTAGTACACATATAAAATGAGATAATCATATCTGCAAATACCAACTCCCATAACACAGCACATTCCAAGGCAAGTCACTTATGGTAAATATATTTTTACATCATGATACCTCTTACAGCAAATCAAGTTTACCATGCAAATGCTAGGATAATCTACAAGCAAAACATTCTCCTGTTCAATGTGTTCAACGTATCTGAGCTTGTGAAGAGCATCAAAAGATTGAAATTGAGCTTGAAATATGACCATTAATTTAGCAATGCAATGACCTTTTCCAGGACATAAAAGGCATTAGTACTTAAGGATGACTGAAGGAAAAGTTACCAGTCCTTCTGACATCACATCTCGTAGTTTTCCTGGTTTCACGTTTGTAATCAGCACAACACGGCGACTCTTCAATGGAAATGGAAATCAATTAGAATATAAGAAAACAAACTTTAGAAAAACAAATTTTAGCAGTCAAGGTAACTCAAATGAGTGGAATGGCTGTTTCAATAAGTATACCAATAACTCATCCGGAGTACAAAACTTCGCCAAACCACTGACAACCTGTCTTGGCTTAGGTTCTCCAACATCTATTTCCTCAACCAACAAACTGCAACATCAATTGAAAATAAAATGTTATGCCTAATATAATCATGCAGCACACTCTAAACGTTGTAAAGGTTGAGGTCAAATAACCTAGGCTGGGCAATACACCTTCCAGGAAAAGGAAGAAAAGTATACCTATCAGCAGACGGATGCTTTGATGCTTTGCGAATAATACCAACCTGTATCTTCAGCAAACTGACACTCAATTCTTTATCTTTCTCAACTGGTTCAGTTTCAGGCAGTTTCTTCTTTCCTAGGGCAGGTTCCTTATCCCCTGTAGCATTCTTCTTCAACCTCCCAACAATATTCAGATGTTATTTTGCAAAAAGTATTCTAAAGCAGATAATGATAACAAACCAGAAAACTGATAGTACAAAAAGTAGCAAAAACAAACAAATACAAATTTCATAACCACAGGCAATAAATCAAAAGTTAATAATATAATAATTATTTATGGGCCCAACTTGGACTAAATAGACTTAATCAACACTATTGATAAGTTAACAACATATTACTTGTCTAAAGAATCGTTATATAATTATCTGATCCCATTAATATCATAAAATAATAATTTACTACAATTTACATATATGTATAATTGATTATGATATTTTTTAAAAATATAACTTTGTACTTAAAAAAAAAAATTAGTTGGATCTCATCCCTATTTTTTATTGCCTCTAAAAACTGTTAAGTTTGAATTCAAGAATTGGAATAAACACAATATGACTTGAGTTCACTGGTTCATATTCAATTACTAGATTGACAATATACAATGAAATTTTTAATTAATTAAATGTGCGTTTGCTGAATTGTTAATAGTCTATTTTTTACATTATTAATTGATTACTTTATCAATTAATTAACATTTTTAATTAATAGATTTTATTTCCAAATTGTTAATACACTCTAAAAATCAATTCATTATTAATTTATCAATTAATTAGTATCTTTTTTAATTAATAGATATTATATGGTCCCAATACTATTGGTTCATAGAAGTTTTACTGTATAAGCTTCAGTTTCACCACCGCACCTTCCTACATTAGAACCCCTTGACATGCCCTTTTCTGCCTTAAATGAAACAGTTCATTCGTATTCCTAACTAAAAAGTAAGGTACATGAGCTAAAGGAAGTATTAACAGAAACTAATAAATGGCACAAAGGAAACCAAAGCTAGGAAATAACCACCTTGGAATCGCCTTTCTTTACATTCTGTCCTGCATTAGATTTTTCTCCAGTTTTTGGATCTGCAGTTTTCTTGGCATTTGAATCAACGTCCAATTTGACCACACCTTTTGAGCTTGGCCACTAAAATCAATTGAAGAGTTGAGTGGCGACACTAGCTTATCACAAATTAGGAATTAAAAGAAGAATAACCAACTAATGGTTTAGCATTTTCTTTATCTTGTGCTAGCAAAAATAGGAGCTTAGTCCTCTCTTACTTAACCGTAGACATTTTTATTATATCAATCGAAATCACTATTGACTTTGCTTCTTATTCCTACCATAAGAGAACGAGCTAAAACATTGGCTTATCAGAAATCTTAACCAAAGCACTCTAAAAATTAATAACTTATGTGCTCAATTATCTGGAAGTGATAAAATAATTCTCAACAGATTGATTATCAAATTAAGAACAGTTGCTTTATTACAAAGACAACAAGCAGAATCAATTCAATTTTCTTTACTTGGATATGGAATTTAATACCGCAAAAAAAAGTAATTCTTGTACTAAAAATATTCAACCACCATATCTACAAGCATAACATTGCACACCACAAAAATCACATATTCAATTAATCTTCACCAACAAAACTGTACCGCTTCTATAGAATACAAAGATAACTAACCTGAGGCTCAAATCCGTCCTTTTCCAGCAATATCCTTTCAAATAGCTTCCCAAAGCCTTCCACGTTCTGCAAAATTGAAAAAAAAAATGCAACTTCTACATCAACGAAATTTGAGAATAAAGAGGCAGATGTTTACTTTTTGCACAAAACCATGATGATAATGTTTATGCAAAACAAATTCATATTGTTCTGACAACCTTAAAGTTTAGTATCACTAGACACATGCTGATTATCTAAAATGATGCAAAAATGAGGGAGGCAAGTTTAAGTCCAACCAGACAGAAGCATGTTGCAATTTCCAAGATAATAGGGCAATTTATATCAGATTCAAGAATGCATCATAATTACTCCACAAATCAATGCTTCAGTAAGTAGCTAAATGTTTGCATCCTGACAAAATCTAGTAACTCAACAAATTTACAGCCTGCCTTTCAAAGAAATTAACCACCGAATATTACAAGAGTGCACATTAGGGAAGGAATTGTTAGATTACCTGGATGTAATCCATCCATCTCAAAACATGAGGCAACTTTTCCCTATCAATTTGAGACAAGCCAATCTGCGTGATACAACCAATAAAAAATCTGACAGCATTTTCTAACATGAATACTAGATTGTAATGAACATTGAATTTACTGGGAAATCTTTCACTTTATAGGCCTCCCACCTTTTGGCATTAGATCCTTTATTTCACCTTCACCTTATAAACCCTAAACCCCCAGCAGAAAGGGGAAAAAAAAAAAAGAAAAGAAAAGAAAAGAAGAGAGGGTAGCCCCAATTCATGTAAAAATAAGTGGCAACGAAGAAAAGAAGAGAACACAAGAAACGACATTGCAACAGAAGAAGAGAAACGCATCATTTAGAATAAATAGTTGAAACGAATTAACATGTGTCAATCTTTACGAGAGCCTTCACCTGAATTTAAAAATTGTGAAACAAATACAGGGAGCATTAATACCAGAATTTGTCAATTCTGATTCTCTCTCTATATTCACATGTTTCTCTTCTCTCTCCTTCTCTTCTTTCTATGTATGAGAATTGAACTGAATTCAGTGAATCTTCATTTATCTCCAAAACAATTTGGTATCAAAGCGGTTGATATCAACAAAGATGGCAGAAGGCACTAGTGGAGCTGAGGTACAAGGAATTGAAGAGAACGTTAAAAGCCTGTGGAGGACCAAGCTAGAAACGAAAAGTTCTTGTTAGAATCCCAAAACAGAGAGAACAAGCACGAAAAAGAGATGTTCGAATTCGAATCAATGTTCACTCAATTTATGCAAGGATTTGGGGTAGAACAAGGAGCAGGGCAATGTAGCACTCTAGAGTAGGGAAATAAATGGGCTAAAGATGCTTTGGACAAAGGAAGCTCTGCAATTCCCACAAGACTTAGCAAAATAGAATTTCCCGTCTTTGAAGTTGAACGAATTAAATCCTGGTTATATAGCTGCAAGAAGTTCTTTATATTGGACCACACATCGAAAGATTTGATGGTTGGGATGGTAGCTCTACACCTAGATGAACAAGCACAGGAATGGTACCAACATTACCTGAAGAACAGAGTCAAGCATGAAGCTGTGAATTAGGAAGAGTTTACCATGGTAAACAATGGTTTGACATAGAGATATTCGATGATCCAGTAGGGGATTTCAAAGAACTAAAATAGAAAGGGATGGTCCAAGAGTATTGTGCTTAGTTTGATCACTATTTGAATAGGTTGTTGTTGCCGGAGGATTATCTAATTAGACTTTCCCTTGAAGGCTTCAAACCATAATTGGAATTAACAGTCAAGCTGTTGGAACCAGTTTCACTACAACAAGCATATGTGTTGGCAAGAAGGCAAAAAGTGGTGATGCTAGCAAAGGCAGAAGTGACTTTGTTCAGAGGAGTTTATCTGAAGTTACCAAGCAAAGGAGGAAATAACCCTAATCCAAGAATTCATCCAGGGATAAATATACCAAGGAACTCTCCATCTGACAGATTGCTTCCTACTTCCTACCCTACCCAATCAAACTCGAGCCACTCCACCCAAGTTTAATAACAAAATATTGAAGCATGTGAGTAGCAAGGAATTTGATGAGAAAAGAGCCAAAGGACTCTATCTCTAGTGTGATGAAAGATATAACCCAAGTCATAAATGTAAGAAGCAACAGCTATAGTTATATGTGATCGAAGGAGAAGATAATCCACCAGACACAAACCAAGTATTGGAGGAAGAGTGGATGGGTGAAGAAGAGATTACAGACACCCCTTATCCCAACGTTTCCCTGCATGCAATAATAACCATGGAAGGAGAATGAGAATTCAAAATGATTTAGAGTCTCGGGAATGTATCAAAAGAGAACAATTCACATTTTGATAGACAACGAAAGCACTCACAATTTCATGGATGCTTCCCTTATCAAGAAAGGAGGATGTGAAGTTAGAGAAATTAAACCGATAAGCATCACGATAGGAGGAGGATTAAAACTATCCCGTAACCATTGTTGCATGAATTTCACGTGGTCCATGCAAGGAATGTAGTTCACAATGAATGCACTGGTGTTGACGTTAGGAGGTTGCAATGTGGTATTAGGAATGCAATGGCTTGTAAGACTAAATGATGACATTTAGATGGAATGGGATACATTGAATAGCAACCCAAGCGAAGGATCTAAGGTGGTAACAAGTAAAGATTTCCATAAAGCTCTCAAAAATTTCGAAGAGGGGGCAACTCTATATGATGCAACGCACTTACACTATTGAACACTAGCTGCAAGAGATGGGGCTATCAGAAAATCAGTGGAGCGCCTTCAATGAACTCAACAATGTTTTGGCGAAATAGACAACAATATTCAAAGAACCAACATAGTTACCATTTAACTGAAGCCTAATCACCAGATACATCTAGAAAAGGACATAGATATCATCAATATTCGACCGTATCGCTATTCAAGAGTCCAGAAGGATATTATTGAGCAACATGTCAAGCAGCTGATGAATCAAGGATTCATAAGACACAACATCAGTCCTTTTTCTTCGCTAGCGATCCTCATTAAGAGGAAAGACAGATCGGGGCAAATATGTATAAACTATGACGAGCTTAGCAAGCACATGATCAAAGATAAATTCCCTATTCTCTTGATTAAGAAACTCCTGGTTTAATTGCACAAAGCCAACTGGTTCTCCAAATTGGATTGGCAATTTGGTTATCACCAGATATGAATGTAACCCGAGGACGTTTCAAAAACAACCTTTAGGACACACGGAGGGCACTACAAGTTTCTCATTATATCTTTCGGTTTAACAAAGCACCATCTACATTTCAACGATTGATGAATGAGATCTTTTGTCATGATTAACCAATTCTGAACTTTCGTAATGTCCATATTGCAAGTGCATACAAGTTTGATTGAAAAATTTAAGAAAAGCTGGGGAAATAGACCCTACAATGCATAATTTAATTAGGAAACTCGAGACAGGCAGACTGCACTTTGGAGCATATAAGTGGAAGCAAGGCTTGTTAAGGTGGAAAAGGAGACTAGTTGTTGGTTTCAATGAAGTATTAAGGAACATATTAATTAAAATGGGACATGAAGCAACTGGAGGCCATTCAAGGGCGCTAGCTACGACAAAGAAGATTCAAAACTTGTTTTATTGGAAATGAATGGTCAGTGATGTTAAGAACCACATTAAGAAATGCAAGGTCTATCAAAAGAATAAGTGGGACACAACTACCTATCTTAGACTGCTACAACCTATAAAATTTCCTAATGGAAGTTGGAAGGAGCTTCGTCTAGATTTCATAGAAGGACTACCAGTGTCAAAAGGAAGATTCCATCATATTAGTAGTAGTAAGCAGATTTACAAGTATGCTCACTTTGTTCCCACGAAGCATCCACACTCAACTGCGGACATTGCCCAAATGTTTATTAACCATGTCTTTAAACTACATGGAATGTCAGAAGCTACAATCAGCAACAAGGATCCAACATCTCTAAGTCAGCGAGTGATAGAGCTCTACATCCACCTCTAAAGACCTATGTGAGG
Organism: Erythroxylum orinocense; assembly: GCA_025531955.1. NCBI lineage: Eukaryota > Viridiplantae > Streptophyta > Magnoliopsida > Malpighiales > Erythroxylaceae > Erythroxylum > Erythroxylum orinocense. Next base: position 19,327,957 of record JANZLX010000211.1, on the reverse strand, counting down.
AGGAAGACACGTGGAAGACAACCATCTCTTGACCAAGCCTCAATTTGCCAGCTGTTGGGAACAGGATTAGCAACTGACGAACTGGCTGTCGTTGCTCCATGATCGTTGATACAAGAACAAGCCACTACTCCACTTTAGCCACTACTAGGGGTGTTCATGGTAGGGTAACCTGACCCGTTCATAAGTAACCTGAACCTGAACCTGAATGTCAGGTTCGGCAATTTTACGAACCTGAACCTGAACCT
>JANZLX010000211.1:19283251-19293696 GCA_025531955.1 Erythroxylum orinocense | reverse complement strand
TTATTATTATTATTATTATTATTATTATTATTATTATTATTATTATTATTATTATTATTATTATTATTATTATTTAACCCACTCACATAGGTTACACATATAAGTAACTCTCATAATTATCAATTACAACCTATCTCAACGTCTCCCCTTTATTTTATCTATTATGCATGTGCAACTTTAATTTCACTGTTTCCATGCACATCTAATTATTATTGAGACAAGTTCTTTTCATTTCACCATAGAGGCTTAAGAGAGTTTATTTACTCCTTAAAGTGTTTCCAACACTTATAAATATGGTAGAGTTTTAACATTAACTGTAATAGGATATGATACAAAGTTAAGTAGAAAGTTCAATTTTGACCCTTAGGGACATTTTTGCCATTTTATCATATTTTGGGTTTGAACTTTAATTTTGTTCCTTCATGAAACTTTTAGGGATCATCCTAAGCTTTAATTATAGCTAAGTTTCATGTCATTATCCAAATCACGCCTCAACAGTAAGCCAGAAACTTTGCGTATCTGCAGAATTGCTATGCACCAATAGTGAGTTTCTTAGACCATATGGGAAATCAATGGTCTCTTATTTAGGTGTTCTAATACTCGTTAGAAAGCTTATTACGTCTAGTTTAACTATGCAGAAGACATTTTCCTCAGAAAAGATATCTATTTCAAGCTAAGGACAGTATTTTCGAAACTGTCTAGATTGCACTTCTATAAACTCATTCCACTTCTTTCACTACAACCATCATTCTTAATTCAATTTCATTAGCTCCATAACACCAATAATAACTAGACATGTTCAATTGAGTCCAAAGAACACTTACCTTGATTAGAGATTTGCGTTCAAGTTTTTTTTGCAATTAGGACTTTGATGCTTCTCACTTTCTACACCAAAATCAACCCCCAATACACGTACACTCTCATTAGTAAATCACTATAAATATCATACTTCAACCCAATAATGATTAACACAAACCTGGGTTTTTCTTACATTTAGAATATGGTGGCAATAAGTGAATTTGGTGGTATAGAAATGTAGGTCTTGATGAGAGGATGATGGATCTATGGTTGGATTCTTGATTTCACCTTTTGTTTGCTTGATTTTAAGCAAAGAAAATGAAAAACTTTGAGAGAAAAAGGAGAGCTTTTGTTCATGTAGGAAGAAAGAGAGGAGTGTCTTGTTTTGATTAAAGAGAAATTGCTGGAAATTTATTTTAATAGTAAAAAGACCATTTTGCCCTCAGAAGGTCATTTATCCTATTATCATCTGGAACTTTGGGATTGGGTTTTTAAACATCTCGTTCAACATTTTCATGCATTCCATCTCATATTTAAGAGATTATGGAGTGTTGGTTCAATTTTGAGGCTTTCGCGACTTTCGGTTAATAAATCGGGCTACCTTATATTGTCACCGTCGCCTGAAACAACTATTTTAGGGTTAAAGTTTTTTTTAGGACTTCACTAAATCATACTAGGGAAAGTTCTAGGGTTTATAATATTAATATGAGATTTTTATTTAAAATCATAATTACAGGTAATATGTATCAAAAATTAGTTTTCATTATAATATATTATGTAAGTATATAATATCTAAATTTAGAACTTAGAATATTAACATGAGCCTAGAATTTAACACTGGAAGGTCTAAACGTAAATATGTTTAAATAAATAAATAAATCTAATAAAACATCTTAAATATATTATTTTATAGATAAGCATTCACTTCAAGTATAAATTAATGATAGAATGGATTGAGTAAAATAGAATATCATCATATTACAATTAAAAAAAGATAAATTAAAAAGAAGGTGAAAATACTCAAGTTTCAATATGTTTTTTAAAATTTTCTTAAAATTTAGAGGAAGTTTATGTAATTTTATCCAAAATTATAAATTTTAAATTATCACAAAAAGCAAAAATTGAACTAAATGCCCCTTAGCTTTTTAAATTTTAACGGAAAGAAGGAACAAAAATTGAAATACTAAATCAAATTTGAGTTAGATTTTGATTTGTTGAACTAATTTTCAGACCCCAATTTTATTTCAGCCAATTTCTTTGATTTTTCCTTAACACTTTTGACTTCTCTTTTTGGAGGTTCATATTAGATTTTCATTACCAAAGATTTTCACTTAGGTCGTATTTCTTTTTCCTTTCCTTTAATCTTTGCTCAAAATTCCTACTTGTTATCATTATTTCAACTATTTTTGATGATTTTTAACAACTTCATTTATTGGTAATATCAAACTTCTTAAAGTATTTATAAAAAATTTTTAGAAACAATCTAATATTGTTCCTTTTTAATGATAAGGTGCTAGCTTAGCCATAGTATGTCAAAAATATATCATTTTAAATATAACAAATATATAACCAAAAGGAGTTTGATTTAATAAGAGAAATCGTGAATTTCTGACTTAAAAACTACAATATATTAACTTTATTTTACGCAAATAGATCAAATTTTTTCTTTTTGGTCAATTTGTGTATATTTTAAATTTGTACAAGGTAAAATCCAAGATTAAAACATTAATACATCGTTTCAGTTGACTAAAAAACTCTAATGTACCTAGATGTGACGTAAAAGGAAAAAGATTGTCATCATCATCAACATTCAGTTGAAGCTCCGCTAAGGCACGAAATTTAGGGAGGTCTCATAGTATGTATTTTTACCTATATATAGTAGAGAGACTGTTTCGGATAAATCCATATACAATGTGTTATGAAGATCTTACAATATAAATGGATGTGCATACATATCTAAGAAATAAACTACAATAAATAAATAAACCAAATAAACATGAAAAGGTATGAAAAAACAACTAAATACAAAAATACAACACAATACAAATAAATACTAAAGAGAAACACAGAGCAAGAGCAATAAATATAACACAAAATAATGTTCATGTAGAGGAAGTCTAAGAATAGCAATAAATGTTAAGTGAAATACATACCAGAAGAGACACGTAGCAACTACGAAAGACTCAGAAGAACCCATCTAAGATATACACCCTGGAAGGTATATACTATATGCAAAGGACACCAATTTTTGTAACCTACAAGAACATGAATGTCCTCTTCTAAGAGAGACCTTAACTCGTATCCTAGTACACTAAAGTTTTCTATTTCAAGCCAAGTCCTCTATCAGATCTAACATATCTATATCATTCTTGATCACTTCTTCTAGTTTTTTTTAGGCTTTCTTTTTTACCTCTTACAACCTCTAAGTATTATTTTCTCGCATTTTTTCACTAGAATGTCAGGATGTCTCCTTTTAAGATTTTCGAATGATTAGATTTTTGACCTTATCTCTTCTAGTAAAGTTACACATCTATTGGAGCATCCTTATCTCCATCACCAAAAGGTTATTATTATGTATTTGTTTGATGGGCAAACATTTCGCCACATATAGCATGGTTGGCCTAATCACTAAGTGATAAATTTTACCTTTAAACTTGAGTGATATCTTTTTGTAACATAAAACTCTTGACGCACTTCTCTATTTGAATCATCCTAATCTGATACGATGAATTATATCTTTATCGATCTCTCCATTATTTTAGATGATAGACCCTAAATACTTAAAATACTCTTTTCGTGATATAATTTCTGATCCAATCTTTACCTCTACTTTAGTAGTCGCCTAATGGCCCGAAAATTTGTATTCCAAATATTCCGTCTTATTCCTGCTCACTTTAAATCCCTTTGACTATAATGTTTTTCTCTAACATTCTAGTTTGATATTGACCTTCTTTTTTGTTTAATCTACTAAAACAATATTGTCAGCAAATAATATACACCAAGACACATCTCCTTGAATATTTTTGGTAAGTTCATTCATCACTACTACGAATAGAAAAGGGTTAAATACAGAGTCTTGGTGTAACCCAGCACTAATAGAAAAATTCTCTATATCTCCTTCTATCTTCCTTACTCTAGTTATCATCCCTTCATACATATCTTTAATCACCCTTATATATGTCATAGGAGCTCTTTTCACCTCCACAAGATTTTCCTAGGAACCTATCATATACCTTCTTCATATCATAGCAAATTTCTCTATTTTTACCTGTATTATTTCATTACTCTTTTAAAGAGTTGTAAAGTTTTTGTCGGAAACCTTCCTGACATAAAGTCAAATTGATTTTCCATTATAAAAGCGGTCTTTCTTTACAAATCTAGTCTAGAGTCATTATTTCGGGTTATCAGTACAAGTTAGTAAGGGGTGGATTGATGAGTTGGGGTTACAATTTGGTTGCGAAGGATAAATATAGAGGCAGTGCTCATAGGCATGTGTCTATATACAAACACGCCAGCTAAAGTAAAAAGCCAAAGCCACTTGAATATTCTCCTACCATACAGTAACTTCCAAAGTATGCAAACATATAGCCTGTAGCTTAATGCTGCATCATGGTTTTCCTTTTTCCGCTAGCTGGCAGCTATCAGGACCGTGTACAGAACTTTTTCGGGTCTCCATTTTGATAAGTTGGTAGTAGTACCGGGTAGACAATTGTATAAATAAAAATAAAGCAGTAGATCAATTCGGAAAATCCACAAGTCTCTTATAAGTTATAATAATGATGTTTTGGAAGTTTAAACTCCCGAAACAAAAGGGAAGACTGGTAAAAATACACGCATGTACGTTTTGGAACACTATAACGTAGGTCCGTGGGGGGGACCATGTAAAGAAGATAGGAAAAGCAGTAGTGGTAAAGCTAAAGGACTTTGCTCCATCTCTCTCAATCCCTGCCTGGAATCTGCAACCTGTGAAGCTTAAGTTGTAGGTAGCAGTGGCAGTAGCAGTAGTATTGTTCATTTCATTTATTTAATCCACCAACTTTCCTTTATTGCGCTTTTTACCCTTTCTGTCACAATATACCAATCACCACTTTCTCTATTTGTAAATTTCCAAGTTTTTACCACAATTGTCACTCCATACCTTGTGTTTCATTCCACCAATTATTTGTTCTTTTAATTTATTTCTTCACCCCATGTATCTTATTTCCTGCACCAATACCATAGTCTGCAACACACAACAACCAGACTACGGGACGTGATTCTCTGTACCCACATAAATGAAAGGTTGAGATGACTTGGCACAGAATTGGTACAGGGTAAGGGGTACAGAAGATTTGAGGGGCCAAACTATTTAGTCACCAATCTTTCAACTATTCCAACTGTTACCCATAGTCTTTTTATATTACAATTTATAAACTCTTAAAGTTATTAATTTTTGTTAATATACATAATTATAAATTATTAGATATACTTAAATTTTGGAAAGACGGTAGAAAAAACGGACAGTGGTGTAATGTCAACGTGGACGCCAGGTAGGAAAAACGGACACCTAAACGTAAGAAGACACGTGTATAAACCTGATAGATAGTATTAGCCCGCTTACTTTTCAGTTAATAAATGACAAGTTCCCAACTTTTAATTACCATTTTTTTATATATATATATATTGACACCTCTGTCCCTACCCTCCCACCTTCTCTCCCACTCTTTTTTCTCCTTTTTCTCAGAGCATTCACTGCTCTAACCAGACTGCCACCAACCTCACCCCTCTCTCTCTCGAAAACAAGCAGATACACTCTTACGTACAAAGTTTGAACCCTAACTCTTGCTCCCTTCTCTTTTAGTTTGTGGAGTTCAGTACTGATTGGCCTTTGAAAGCAAGCAAATTACCTACTCCTTCCTACCCCATTTTCTTTGCAAGCAAGAATCTTCTTCTTCTTCTTCTTCTTCTTCTTCCTTTTTTAATTTCTCTGTTTCTGTGTTCCTGCCAGTCTTTTAGAAACTAGCTCCGCATTTCTGTGTTTTTTGTCAAATTGTTAAACTTTTTTGGTTCTCTTACCGAAGTTTGAAGCTGCAATGGCGAAGTAGGGGGTTCCTTTTCTATGCAGCAAAAATGCGGGTACTGTTGGGAACACACAAGTCAGTTACCTTATTGCTATTGTTATTGTTCTTAGTGTTGCTGTCACGGCGTGTGAGATCTCTGAACCCCTCGTTAAACGATGACGTGCTTGGGCTGATTGTCTTCAAAGCCGATCTTCAAGATCCAGATGGAAAGCTCTCGTCTTGGAATCAGGACGATGAAACTCCCTGCAACTGGGTTGGCGTCAAATGCAACCCGAGGACCAACCGGGTCTCCGACCTCGCTCTTGATGGATTTTCTCTCTCTGGTCGGATCGGCCGCGGACTCTTGCAGCTCCAGTTCCTCCAGAGGCTTTCACTTTCCAGAAACAACTTTACTGGTTCTATTAATCCCTCTCTCACTCGCCTTCCAACTCTAAGAACTATGGATTTGAGTCAGAACAGTCTCTCTGGCCCTGTTCCTGGTGATTTTTTCAAGCAATGTGGGTCTCTTAAGGCCATTTCTCTGGCTCGAAACCAGTTTTCAGGGAAGATTCCTGCTTCTTTGAGCTTGTGTGTTACTCTTGCCTCTGTAAATTTCAGTTCCAATCAATTTTCTGGATCTCTGCCACCTGGCATCTGGGGCTTGAACGGGCTTAGGTCGCTTGATTTATCTGAAAATATGCTCGAGGGTGAGGTTCCGACAGGTATTGAAGTTTTGAACAACCTGCGTGCTATTAATCTCAGCAAGAATCGTTTTAGCGGGCAAGTTCCTGATGGGATTGGAAGCTGTTTGTTGCTGAGAACTGTTGATTTTAGCATGAACTCGTTTTCTGGGAACGTTCCAGACACAATGCATAGACTTGGCTTGTGCAGTCATCTCAGTCTGAGCAACAACTTGTTAACTGGCATAGTCCCAAACTGGATTGGAGACATGAAAAGCCTTGAAATTTTGGATCTTTCCAGGAACCAATTTTCTGGTCAGCTTCCAAGCTCCATAGGGAATCTTCAGTTCTTGAAGATAATGAATTTTTCTTCAAATAGTTTAACCGGAAGTCCACCGGGGTCTATGGTCAATTGTGACAGTCTTTTGGTATTGGATTTGAGCCAAAATTCATTCAATGGCGACCTTCCTGGGTGGATTTTTGGTTCGGGTTTGGAGAAAGCTTTGCATTCAGAGAGCAAGCTTAGTGGGATTCTCCACTCAGTTGCAAAGCTTGAAGTTTTGGATTTATCTTGCAATGATTTTTCTGGTGAAATTGGATCTTCCATTGGGGCTTTAAGCAGTTTGAAATATTTGAATCTATCTAACAACTCTCTCATGGGTTCTATTCCCGCTACTATTGGAGAGTTAGAAAAGATGGCTGTTCTTGACTTGAGCGAGAATAAGATAAATGGAAGCGTTCCTTTGGAAATTGGTGGAGCTTCTTCTTTGAAGGAGCTGAGGCTGAATATAAACTCACTCTCTGGACAAATTCCTGGTTCGATTGGCAACATATCTTCCCTAACAACTTTGTAAGCTCTCTGTGCTTTGTCGTTCTTGTTCTTGTTTATACCCTTCGTAGTGGTTTAGTTTAGAACTTACATAATCTGATGACCTTTAGTATTTCAGCTGATTATTACTGAATTAGATGCAAAATAGTAGCTTGGAGTCTAGGCCTATGCCTTCATTGGAAATCTGCAGTTTCTCGAGTAAATTGTTCTGGCATGATTCGAAAATAATCCTGTTTCATCTTGTAATGCTTTTTTCAAGTGATTAGGTAGCCATCGGCAAACCTTTAACAAGCAACAAATCGCGAGCTTGATTGTGAAGCAATATTTAACATCTTTTTGTCAAATATTGGTAGTTAAAAGAATATTTAACATTTTCTGTCAAAATTGGTTGTTAAAAGAATATGACGTTTAAATTGTCTGTGGTCAGAAATGGGGAGAAACCGTAGATGCGTGACTTTCAACTTTATTTTTCGTTGCTGCTGAAAGATTTTATATCACTTCATCATTCTAACAAGTTACTTCATTTTTCTTGTTTCTTTCTCCTTCCCCACTGGGCTTTGAAGATTCCTATCTCAAAACAGCTTGTCTGGACCAATACCTGCTACATTGGGAAAACTTTCAAACCTACAAGATGTGGACTTGTCATTCAACAGCCTAAACGGTAGCCTGCCCAAACAGTTGGGCAATCTTCCTAACCTTTCCTCCTTCAACATTTCTCACAATTATTTGCAGGGTGAACTACCTGCTGGTGCTTTCTTTAACACCATATCACCGTTGTCTGTCGCTGGCAACCCATCGCTTTGTGGCGCTGCTGTCAACAAGTCATGCCCTGCAGTACTTCCCAAACCTATTGTTCTGAACCCAAATTCATCGTCTGACTCACCATCTGACTCTGTACCACAAAATCTTGGTCATAGAAGAATCATCTTGAGCATATCAGCTCTTATTGCTATTGGTGCAGCTGCTGTCATTGTTGTTGGGGTGATAGCTATTACTGTCCTCAATCTACGTGTTCGGTCATCAGAATCTCGGTCTGCAGCTGCCCTTACAATATTTGCAGGTGATGACTTCAGTCATTCCCCTACCACAGATGCCAACTCTGGCAAACTTGTCATGTTTTCAGGCGAGCCTGACTTCAGTACTGGAACACATGCTCTGCTCAACAAGGATTGTGAACTTGGGCGTGGTGGGTTTGGAGCAGTCTACCGCACGGTACTTGGGGATGGGCGTCCAGTTGCAATCAAGAAGCTCACAGTCTCAAGTCTTGTCAAGTCCCAAGAAGATTTTGAAAGGGAAGTAAGAAAGTTGGGAAAAGTCAGGCATCAAAATCTTGTTGCACTTGAAGGTTACTACTGGACTCCATCCTTGCAGCTCCTTATATATGAGTTTGTCTCTGGTGGAAGCTTGCATAAACATCTCCACGAGGGATCAGGTGGACATTTTCTTTCTTGGAATGAGAGGTTCAATATAATTCTGGGGACTGCTAAGAGCCTGGCCCATTTGCACCGATTGAATGTCATCCATTACAACATAAAATCAAGCAATGTTCTTATTGATGGTTCTGGCGAACCAAAAGTGGGGGATTTTGGCCTAGCAAGGCTGTTACCAATGTTGGATCGCTATGTACTGAGCAGTAAGATTCAAAGTGCATTAGGGTACATGGCACCTGAGTTTGCCTGCAGAACAGTAAAAATAACTGAAAAATGTGATGTTTATGGGTTTGGGGTCTTGATTTTGGAGATTTTGACTGGCAAGAGGCCCGTTGAGTACATGGAAGATGACGTGGTGGTGCTCTGTGATATGGTCCGAGGAGCATTAGAAGAAGGCAGGTTGGAAGAATGTGTTGATGGAAAGCTTCATGGGAACTTTCTTGTTGAGGAGGCAGTTCCAGTAATGAAATTGGGTTTGATATGCACATCACAAGTGCCATCAAACCGGCCTGACATGGGAGAGGTAGTTAACATATTGGAGCTGATCAGATGCCCTTCAGAAGGTCAAGAGGAATTTGGATGAATATGAGATAACTAATACTTGGAATTCAAGAGAAGTGCGTTCAAGATACATTTGGATTTCAGGACAAGGGATTCAGAATGAATTATCCGGAGAAGAGGAATCCGGTTTGTTCAATTGAAGAAAAAGGAGAAATTTGGTTGTATTTTGTAGTCATGGTTCTTCTGTTTCTTTTGAGTTTTTTTGTTTATTCTTCCTGGCATCGGATTCCTCTTCACCGGGTTCCACTATTTGGGACCCTTTTAAGATATGTTTACCAGTTTCTAATGATCACCAGACATTTTATTGTGTAGTACTTTGGTTTCTTAGTACTAGTATTATCTGATTCGAACATAGATTTCTGAAGTTTTTTTCCAAGGGACTATTAACATAGAGCTGGGAACTGCGAAACTATATATGCCTGTGGGAATTGCTAACTAAACTCTAGTAATGAATTCTCTGTGATTCTTGTCATCAAATTTGACCTGTCTTTGTTTGTCAATACGTACTGGATGTACCATCAGAAACATGCTTTCTTGTACAAATTTCGTGTCAGACACATTTACCTTAATAAAAGACTGATTTTGAGATATCTCAATTCTTCCCGTCATTGGCATTGCCAGGTCATGACAATTGCAATTATGGTTAAAATGCATTAATTCTTCCAAATCAAAAGCGACTTGGTTCTGGGAGCCAGAGCCTAGAGGAGTCCCCGAAGATTCTTTAGCTAGCTCCCCCTTCGAGGCAAGGAAATCCTTAGTGCTCGAATTGAATAACAGGAACGGGGCACAGTGAAGAAGGAAAGCAAAAGCGAAAAGCAGTGCATTGGGAAGAGGGAAAGGTTTTGGGTAAAGAGAAGCTCTTCGGCCTAATGGAATTGCACATTGTCAAGTCTGTTGAATTTGGAATTTCACATACCATGATGTTGTCGGAATTGGAAGTCAAATCTTTCTACTATATTGTTTTTTGTATTATTCTTCATTGCCCCCCACCTTCTTACGTTCTTCTTTTCCCAGTGCATCTCTTGTTTCTTCTTTCTATGCAGTTTTCCTTTCCATTACCCAAATGAAAGTGCGATTCTTTAAAATTTCTCCCATAATTTATTTATAC
>JANZLX010000211.1:19220379-19244409 GCA_025531955.1 Erythroxylum orinocense | reverse complement strand
CTTATAATATGTGATATTATGTGATTGCATGTCATTTAGAAAATTGCCAACCCTAGGCCTTGCCATGCATTCATTATATATGAGATATATAATGAAACAATATAGGATGGATAATAAATTGCATCTAGACAAGATGATATTTAAAGCTTAAAGCCCAAAAATATTGAGTGGGAAAGGATGCTCATGTGAGAGTCCATGGCCTCCAAATCATGACCCATTTGCATGTGGTGAAGTGTTACTCCCCATCGAAGGGCACGAATCCTAGATCTTGCATGGTTTGGGTCTCCTTAAGGATAAGTCCACTTATTGGTAGCAAATGTGACCTCCTACCGAGGCATAGTTTGCAAGTATCTTTAGTGAACGAATCAAATGGTTAAACACTCAACTTTTTTTTATCAATAAATTGCCCACCGTAGCTCTATTGGTAAAAGTATGGACCAAATTATAACGCTTCTCAAAAAGTTAGGCATGAGATGTTTGGTAGTTTTTTTAGTGGGAGGGGGTCCCAATTTTTCTTTTAATGGATGAGATGGCCCATTGTCACATAGTATATTATAGATAAGAAAAATAACCGTCATATAATGTTTTAAATTTTTTAAGTTTTGTTAAATCTATCATCATGTATATATGCATCATGATTTTATACAAAGTTCCAATAGTATTGACTAGTATGCTTATGTTTTAATAATTTATATTTTCAGACATAATCAACCACAAAAATGAATCCTCTCACTTTGCTCTTGATAATTAACAAATTGGAAAATGGAAACAATTTTAATTAATGGAGACGTAACCTTGAACAAGTGGTAGATCAAGTTGGCTGAGAATACAAAAACAAGGAGAGGATAGATTAACAAAGGAAATGATTCAAAAGCAAAAGCTTTGGATACAAGAAGAAGGAGAAGATAGCACAGCGAGGAATTAAAGCCGTAGCGAAAGAGTCGGTAATATCACTATCTTATTCATGTTTATTATTATCCTTATACGATATCGTGTATGGATTGGCATGATGATTTGGATATATTGCTTCCGCTGCAAATATGATTTCTAAAAAGTTTTAAAATCTACCGATTCTCTAAATATAACATATTTTCTTTTTCCGATCCAACAGGGAGTTAGTAGCTTAATAGATCTACAATTCAGATTAATGAACAATTAAAGAGAGATCTTAATTGTAAAATTAGTTATCTATAGGATTACTGCAAATCTCATTAAACAAGTTAGGAGTAGTTTTGTTAATCAAGAGATTAGAACTCTATGATTATCAAATTCAATTAGGGTTACTTGATTAGATCTTGACAGAGAGTAATTAACACTTTAGGATATCTTGGATCAAACATAAATTGAATCAACAAATTTAAAGGAAACAAAATCAGAATAGAATAATTCCTAAGTCTTCAACTTTGATCAAGCTTAAATTTGTTGGTAGCTCACTTATCACTTCTTATTTGATTAGTTTTTATATTTCAATTCAATCAAATTCTTAGTACCTGAGACAAAACTCTAATTCAAGTTTAGTATCTATAGCCCTCATGGGAATGATGCCTGTTGATACTACAAGATACAATTCGTATACTTACAATATTAAGAGTTTTATTGTATATAAAACTTGCTCAACAAGTTTTTTTACGCCGGGGATTTTAGCATTAGGATGATTTGAATTCATTTTATTTAAGGATTTAATACTTTTCTTATGCGAGTACAGGTGCCTGAACAAAAAAAAGTTTGCAAAAGAAGTTGAAGATACAATAACTCCAGACATGTTAAAGCAAGAGTGAGAAATCTGAAGCACTAAATGCCAATAAGCGATAAAAAGAAAGATGGCAAAGGAATTAAATCACAAAGAGCAACAAAGGATCTTTATAGACATCAAAAGGCCACGATTCAATGCCAATTATCAAGGAATTACATAACTACTAGTGCAAGTGACATACAACCTGTTAGAAGAGATTGCAAACAATAGATGCCTTTAGACGTCGGGACGATGTAGATAGTAGTCAACCTTCTAAAATCCAAAACGAACGATTGTTGTAGATTCAGTTATAACATTGAGGGTTGAGATCGCCAACGTGACTAAGCAATTAAACAACTTGACAGCCACTCAAAGCAATTCAACACAAATGCAAGTTATATAGACAAGAGAGCCATATCACAACTAATTACTTCCTAGTATGAAACAACAACATGAAACAATCTAACTTCACGAGAGCATAATATGGTCAGAAAGGTAACAATCCATATTCAAACTCATGCAATACTGGGTGCCAGAACCACCTGAATTTCTTTTGGTATAATAATGCAAAGGCTTAAATGGGAACTTAAGGTTTATTGGGATTTCAATAAGAAAAGTTCAGTGCAAATGATTCAAAATTCGATAAGCTCATGGACAAGCTTATGAGTATGGAAGAGGCCCATAAGAGGATGGAACAACAATTCAAGCAAGTAGCGAAGGCTTATGCCTCTCCTATTCATAATCTAGATTTTCAAGTGGGCCAGTTAGCCAATGTATTATCTACAAGAAGTGCAGCAAGCCTTCCGAGCAACATGGAAGTGAATCTAAGAGAGGAATTTAAAGTTATTACACTTAGGAGTGGGAACTAGCTAGCAAAACCAACAAAAAAACAATAATAAGTTACTTAGTTTCCTTTTTTTTCCCATCTCTGTGTTATTTTTATCATTGCAGTTACCTTAAATGGTAGAAATATTGGATAAACATTATTTATTTGTTAGACTAACAATTACATAACCAAATTAGAGGCTCAATATTAGCTGGTGGTTTAAATGCATAAAGACTAGTATTCCTCTCCATTGGTTGACATATAAACAACTAGAAATTTAGACAATAAAAGAGTTAAATATGAAAATTACTGAAGCAAAACCTATATAATTTATTATCGTACAAGATACAAAAGAGGAATCTAAGAATTAACATACAAAGTATTTAATTTGTTATAATAAACAACATATAAGCAACTTCTGCAAATTATTTCATATTTTGCTTTAAATCCATTCTTTCTTTACATTATGATCTCCACTTCTTCTCATCAAGTAGCAACTTGGTTAATATTTACCTCATAAATAAACTTATATCGACCAATCCTATAATGAAATACACAATTCTCTTATATTTTTTTGTTAGTCTTCATACATCTTGTTCTTTCTCAAAAATTAAAGGATAATTTAGGTAGCTCTATCATACATAAAAGGATTAATACACTTAAAAAAAATCATTCATGCCCTCCTTCTAAACACAAAACACACAAAAAAAAATTGAGTAGGTTAATTATAGAAACTTTAATCCATAAAAAGCAAATTGTACTTAGTATATCTCGTACGATACGTGAATTTGTCCAAAAAAGTTCGCATGATTGACATTCATTCACAATTGCTAATTACAATTTTATCTAATCATGTCTTCTTCTTCTTTTCTCTTTATGATGAGTTTCATTTTTCTTTTTTCTTTTTTCAAAAAAATATTAACACTTTTTAGCAAATTTATAGTTGAAAATAAATTTAAAAAAATTGTGTTTTAAAATTTAAAATATATTACCCAGGTAACTTTGTATTTTTAAATCTTTATACACATTTAGATGAATTCAATTAAAAACCCATGTTCGTAAGAACAATTTATTTTGGATGTATTATGTCGACTTTTTATTAATGGAGATTGAAGAAAATATTGAAACAAAAAATTGCAATAAGAATTTTTTATGTTAGTGGGAATAATTTGAGTACTAAGTATATAGTTGTCTCTACCTTTTTTTTTTTTTAAATCATTATTCACCAAAATGGAGATTCTTTGACGTTTTCTTAAACCTTATTCTGTTGGTTATGTGGCCCAGGGAAAGCCGACGAGGACTCCGGCGAAGCCAAAATGAGTCCTCCATGTGAAATTGCCTTGTAGGACTCAACTTTATCAGCAGGTAGACAAGGGGCTTCACTCACCCCTCCTCCATCATAGTGGCCATTATGCTGTTGTTAGCGTTCAGAGTTAATCATGATATATGATGCTGTTATGGTGGAGATATCTTTTAGCCCACAATCACCCAGAATTTTGAGGTGCTTCCTACACCAAATTTTACGGTCAAAACGCATATCAGATAGATGAAACTGGAACTCAGTTCAATCACGAGGACTTCTAATTAATCCATGGTTTTGTATTTATGTAGCCGCATTCTTTCAGGGCATTTTGCACAACTAACCTCCTCTACCACAAACTTGTTAAAACTACTCAACTTGTACAAAACAAACTGGGGAGTGGGGACAGGGAAATGGTTCCTTCAATGGAATTCTTAAGTGTACACCACACATATTCTGTGCATAATTACATGAACAAGTTGAAGATCTGATTTTTCTTTTAAGAAAAAACTAACTGTAATCCCTCCTACCTATTTTACTACAAAGAACGAGAGAAAAAAAGCAAAACTAGAAAAATTCAACGAACCGCCCTAAACATGGATCTTCTTGAATCAACCTAACTCATCCACCGACACAATTACGTCCCTTTGTTCTACATTTGGATTGACGTTTACACCTGCAGGATGTCTAATCCCAATATCACCCTCTCCAGCGTCAGAACTAAGTGGCTGCTGCTCGAGGACTAGGAGTGAGTGCCGACAAGTCGGGCAAGAGGAGTGCGACATCAACCAGGTGTCTATGCAGCTGACATGAAAGCCATGGTTACATTTTGGTAAAACTCGAACTTTCTCTCCGTCCATAAAATCTCCAAGACAAATTGCACAGTCTGTAGCAATAATAGGAATTCCTGTTGCTCCATAAATTACAACAGGAATGTGTCTTAGAGCCCTCTTCTTAAGACCTGTAGCCGCAAGACGTGCAGCAGTTTGGTCAGGAGTTTCAAAAGCAAACCTTCTGCTACAATGCAAAGCGCAACGTACTATTGAGTTCAGTCCAAGTGCGCATATTAGTGCACAAAGCAAAGCTGCTAGGATTATAACCATGTTGGTATCGAAATTGGCCTCATTTGAAAAAGAGCTGCGTGTCCTGTTTTCATTTGATGATTCTGTACCCAAGAGTAGGCGGTGGAAGCGATAGTGATGCACAGTCGCCATAGTCTTACAGGGATTTGAGTTCTATACTTGACAAGCATCAAATTGTTACCTGATGATCTCTACCCTTTTTGGCCTTCCTTCCTTAAGCAGAAAGGCTGAAAATTTCGTCGCCCAGAGTGACAAGCAGAGTGGAACAAAGGAGTTTCTTTGACGGCGGTGAGGTTTTAGTGTAAAAGAGGCTTACACTTATGCAGCTTCTGATATCTTAGAACACGAAAAGTGAAAGGAGAGCAGAAAAGGATGGGACTTTGTGGTTCGTTTCTTGCGGTCGCGATTGATCTGATTTCAACTTAAAAGATAAAGAGAAGGAGAGACTTTGGCCTTATGGCGTTGCCTGTCAGGATTCCAATTAGATAAAGAACATCAACAAAAGGCATCTTTTTTTGCACAAACAAGTTCAAGGGAATGTGTCCTAAAAAAGTAAACATTAACAGAAAAAAAAAGAGACAACTTTAGCTTTGATAGCTTATTCCAACATCATAAATGCAAAGAATAGAACACAAACCCGCTGCTAACCATAAATAACATAACACAGTTTACAATTGGAGTCAGGAATAACGAAGACACCAGGACCAGGGGCTTACCAAATAGCAGGGGATCCGGCGTTGGAAATTGAACAGCAAGCCAGCGGGAGCAGAGGAGGAATGAAAGGTTGAGATTTGAGATGGCAGTGGCTGTTATTATGGTTTGAGAGAGATAAGACAATTAGAGGAAGATATTTTGCTTCGTGGGACATATAATTATGGTCTTTGGGCGTTGGAAAGTGGGTTGAAATTAGATAAAAAACGAAGAAGCTAGTGTTTACTATCTAGTGGCGAAAATGAAAATAAGGTGTGTTTTCGCCTTCAGGTGTCTTTTCAGAAATGACAAAAGAGGAGGTAATGGAGAGAAAAAGTTTGGTGGGGAATTTGGATTATGGTACCTGATCCCTACTAATCACAATTAGTTGTTTGTTTTTTTCTTTTTGGGTATGATTATGCTTGCTCATATTCTTCAGCACCAAATCCTCCGCCCACTCTTCATTTTGCTTGCTTATTAATCTTATGTCTTGTCTTTGCTTTGGATATCCTTAAGCCTATAAGCTGCATTCTGAAACTTAGATGGGTCATCAAATTGAAGGTTTTATTGGTCATCGGTTTGACCGATTCGACCGATTCAACCACCGATCGAACCGTATGACGTTATAATTATACAGATATTATATTTAATTATATATAATATTAAAAACATTATCAAATACCAAAAAATAAAAAATAAAAATTATTGAACCGGTCTGATCCGACCGGTCGAACCGGACCGATCTAACCGATCAATTAATCGATTTTTACCAGTTCGAACTGGTTCAATTCAAGACCTATTTTTTAGAATTAATCGGACCAGATAACTGATCAATTACTGATCAAATTGATCAGACCAGCCGATCCGGTCCGGATTTGATAACATGGCCTACAAGTATCACACTTTGGACGTACGGAAGTGTTTGTTATTCACCAAGTCGTTTTGCTTTAGTAGCAACATTCCTATTTTCGTATTTCCTTTATTATTTTAATTTACTTAAATCTTAATTAAAAAACAAAATATTTAATTCACTCAATTTCCGTCACATCTTTCAATTATGTGACGGCGACGCGTATGGGTTGGACAGTTTCAGAATAGTTAACGACTTTATGAAACAGGGAAGGGGGCACATGGAGATCACGTGGTCCCCTAGATAAACTTTTAATGCTAAAAAGTTCGATATCATTGGGTGCAATTTTAATTAGGCCTTGTCAAAAAATGACCAATGGCGGTTTGAATCATGATGACGAGTCTCTCTATAATGGGCCCAGCCCAGAAATCCAAACGACATCGTAGCAGCTATGTAATATAGATCGACTGTGTTACGCCTCGTGGTAGTTGTTTCGTTGGAGCGACAGTTGCGACTTGCGAGTTCCTCCTCTTAATCCTATAAAAGAAATAGGGACCAAAAGAGAAAGACCCATTAAAATAGAAGTAAAGAGGAGAATGAGAAATCAAAAAAGAAAAAAAAAGGAAAAAGAGATCTCTCTGAGACCCATCATCACGTGTCTGATGATGATGATGACGTTGATGACGAAGAAATCACCGGAGCAGACCCAGAAGCTGAAGAAGCAAGTACGAGGACATAACCTCTAACTCTTAACACCCTAACAAAAAAAAAAACAAAAGGAGAAACCAGAAATGCAAGACCTGAGATATTCTATGAAAAACGCAAATTCAAATCCAACACCGCCGCCCCTTGGACAGCACCCACTTCCCTTGCGGACATCGTACCACCGGCGGGCCCACTCGGAGGTGCATTTCCGGATCCCAGAAGATCCGGATCTCGGGGCCGACTCATTGGATCAAGACTCGGGAAAC
This sequence comes from Erythroxylum orinocense, assembly GCA_025531955.1. Classification (NCBI taxonomy): domain Eukaryota; kingdom Viridiplantae; phylum Streptophyta; class Magnoliopsida; order Malpighiales; family Erythroxylaceae; genus Erythroxylum; species Erythroxylum orinocense. The sequence goes on along the minus strand of JANZLX010000211.1, from coordinate 19,236,958 downwards.
TCCCTCGACGACGTCTTCTGCAGCTACATGGACATCGACAAGCTTGGATCCAAACCCGCCGACGCCCCTCCCGCTCTCAAAACTGACAATGCGGGCTCTGCGCAGGCTTTGGACGACGGAGAGGGAGAGGGAGAGGGAGAGGGAGAGAAGAATGTCAGGACAAGCAGGCATAGATATAGCAATTCGGTTGATGGGTCTTCCATTCTCGAGTCCATTGAGGCCAAAAAAGCTATGGCTCCTGATAAGCTTGCCGAGTTGTGGACCGTCGATCCCAAACGCGCCAAGAGGTAGGAGCCATAATGTTAATGCTTATTGAAACATTTTACTGATGTTTTGGTTGAAATAGTGAATCCTTTGATCCGAGGACCAAGACACAAAGGTTATATTGTTTATGTGCTTTGATCATTTCCAAGTTCCTTAATTTATTTCTTTGCAGGATCATTGCTAATCGACAGTCTGCTGCTCGGTCCAAAGAAAGGAAAGCGCGTTATATATCAGAGCTTGAAAGAAAAGTGCAGACCCTTCAGACAGAAGCAACAACGCTCTCTGCACAGCTAACACTATTTCAGGTTAAACACACTTTATGTATTTAATTTTGTGGTTGTAGACGCAGCGCAGGTTTGAATTTATGCTTCATACGTCCTCCGTGAGTAGTTTTGTTAGCATTTTCTTCTGTTCTCTTTCAGAGAGATACAACAGGTCTGACAAATGAAAATACAGAGTTAAAGCTTCAGTTACAAGCAATGGAGCAACAAGCTCAGCTACGTGATGGTAAATCTCAATATTGGCCATTTCTTTCCTGAATTTATTTTCTTTCACCGAGGGCTTCTTAGAAGCGAATGCTGTTGGACCAGTCTATCGATAAATATGGAGATTATATGACTATTGAGGAATGATGCATACTCATCTCCGGAAAACATGTTTCAGTGATGAGCGGAAAAACTTGTTACTAGTTGATTTTTGATCTACCATTATATCAAATTGGTGCAATACTCTCGTTGCCATAGTTTAGTGAAATTGACCTGTAGAGAAAATCAGTCTTGTGGTCTTTTTTCCGTTCAAAGTTTCTGAGTGGCTTGGTGGTTGCGTAATACACAGCTCTGAATGATGCACTGAAGAAGGAAGTAGAGAGACTGAAGTTTGCCACAGGAGAAATGATGACAGCAACAGATACGTATAATTTGGGGATGCACCATATTCCATACCCTCTATCTGCCTTCGGTTCGTCCCAGCAACATCCTGGGACAGCTGATGCTCAAAACATACAGATGACGCAGTTTAATCCTTTCCAGCATAACATTTCAAGTAATCATCATCAAACGATTGCAACATCCCATTCACTAGCATTCTCAGAGACATTTTCGGATGATCCTCTTGGACGATTGCAGGGTCTTGATATTGGCAGTCGGAGCTCTCACCTAGTTAAATCTGAAGGCCCTTCAATGTCTGCTAGTGAAAGCAGCAATACTTGATGAGAGCTTAGGATCCAGTGTTTTTTTTGTCCCTGGCTTGTTTATATATTGGTCTCGTTGATTTTGACTTTTTGATTGCAAGGGGTACCCTTTAGGCTTTAAATTTGTTTTTCCTTTCCATTTTCTATTTTTGGGGAGACCAACAGATTCTTAGCATATTCATGAGGCAATTTGTACGTTGAAATTGATATTTAATTCTTTGGGGGGAGTTTGTTTACGGGCATTGAGGCGTGTTTTTAGCGGAAATTGCCCCCACTCACATTGTTGTCAAATATGTTGTTCAGAAAAAAAAAAAAAGGAACTTTGGTTGATTCATCTTCAAGGGTTTGTCTCTGAACGCTTCTTTCGTCATTCGCATCATTATGTATATGCCCATCGCTGCATGCTTCCCCTGCGGCGTTGGCGAGTCCCACTGCAATAAGACTCTTGGTTATCATAGACTTGTACGTTAGACCATTTATTCTATAACCTAAGCTCACGCAAAAAGTGCCACCAACGGCAGCTAAATTGGACCCATATTGTGCATTTTATTGTACAAACTGTAGACTAGAGGCGACGGGCACAGTAGCAGCCTTGCCTTGCCCAGAGTTTCAATCTACAAAATTAGTAATAAGAACACCCTGCAAACTTAATAAAATATTGAAAGAAAGAGAAACAGGGTTTCTTATATCTGATGTGAGACTGAGGAGCCAGATCTCGTACCATGTGCAGGAATGAACAAAGTAGACAGTAGCATCATGTCATTCTTGCATCAAAATACACTTCCAACACCAAAATGCCTTCTTTACCAGCCTTCTTCCCCACACGTCTGTAGCTCATTTTTACCATTTCCATCATCTAAACAATGGAAAACCCTTCCACTTCATCAAAACTCAAACTGAAGCCAGATCCTGCGAATTTCAACCCTCATGGTACCACCGGCCACCGACGAGCCCACTCGGAGATCTACTGTTGGATCCCGGACGACCTGGATCTAGGGTCCGACCCATTGGATGAAGACGACCTCTTCTCCACCTATATGGACACAGAGAAGCTTGGATCCAGTCCTCAGGACCGCACTTCGCCTCCAACTAATAAAAATATTCATAATTCGGGCAATGGCCCTCCAAATTCTCCTTTCCTCCCGGATGGAGACAATACTGGTAAGCCCAGACATCGTTATAGCAATTCCGCTGATGGGTCTTCGGCTATGGAGTCTATAGAGGCCAAGATTGCTATGGCTCCCGAAAAGCTCGCTGAGTTGTGGAATATCGACCCTAAACGCGCCAAAAGGTGCTTCCTTTTGTTCCATTGAATGACAATTTGTGTCATTACCTATGTGCTTTCTTTCCTTTAAGTTAGTCTCAGTGATGTATATATATGTGTAGGATTATTGCTAATCGACAGTCTGCTGCTCGTTCTAAAGAAAGGAAAGCCCGTTATATCTCTGAACTTGAGACAAAAGTCCAGACTCTTCAGACCGAAGCTACTACACTCTCTGCACAACTTTCTCTGTTTCAGGTTTAACATCTCTGTAATTGGCCTTTCATCTGTTTTCGGTTTTTCTTTTTTGTTTTCTCATTTACATTTCTCTTCTCCATTTTAGAGAGACACAACAAATCTGAGTAATGAAAACACTGAACTTAAGCTTCGGTTACAAGCTATGGAACAGCAAGCTCAATTACGTGACGGTATACCCCATCCTTCCTATGCTTTAACACTGCTAACTTGCTTTTCCTTAATCATGCCGTTGGCGACTTAGTTATGCAACATAAGCGGTCTCTCTGGTGACATCTAGGCTGTATGAATATGGATTATTGTTTGATGTTATTCTGCCACTAATCTGTTTCAGTAAGCGATTTCCTTTCCTACATTATGAATAATGATATTACCTCTAGATTTGGGCGTAGTTTTCTGTGTTGCATCAATTTGATGCACCATTTGAAATGCTACTGCGTATAAATTCAGTGCCTATTCTTGCTTGAATGCACGATGAATTTGGTTTCTACCAAAAGTATGCTATAAGAAGAAGTGCCCATGTTTTCCATCCCATATCTAATTCTGACAATAGGAAGTGGCCACATTTGAGATGGTACTGTGTACAATTTCGGTGCCCATTCTTGCTTGAATGCATGAGGACTTTGGTTTCTATTGAAAGTATGGACAAGGGGTTGTGCCCATGTCTTCCATCTCATATCTACTTCTGACCATAGAAAGTTCTTAAGTTTTTCTGTTATATCTTCTCTTATATATACAGCTCTGAATGAGACACTGAAGAAGGAGGTAGAAAGACTCAAGATTGCCACAGGAGAAATGACGAACCCTGCAGATACCTTTGATTTAGGAATGCACCATATTCCGTACACCCAATCTCCCTTGTTTCCATACCAGCAGCAAACCAGATCACTTGACAACCACAATGTGCAGAAGTCACTGTTCAATTCTTTCCAACCTAACAGTTCTAGTTATCATCAATCTGTTAGAGCCTCATCCCATTCGCAAGCTTTCTCGGAGACATTTCCACATGATCCTCTCAGACAATTACAGGGGCTTGATATAAGTAGAAGTTCTCATCTAGTCAAATCTGAAGGGCCCTCAATTTCTGCTAGTGGAAGCAGCAGTGCTTGAGTCTCAGTTTGACAATCCACCATACCCCCTTATTTCATGAAATGTACGTAACGTTGGACCATATTTGGCATCTAAGTTCCATTAGTTTGACTCCTCCATTGTGACTACTATTTTAGGCTTATTGGTTCTGCTTTCAGGGGATGATTTACTAGAATATTACATATTGATGAAGATTTTTCGTCTGTTCAAGTTAAAACTCATGACTTGGTGAAGTCTGGAATGGAGAGCTTTATTCCTAGCAGAGATGGATATTTTCATGTTTAACTTTCAAACGTTGTGATTTTGAAGAAGTTGGTTGATTGATCGATTGATGACTTTGATCTAAGCTAATTGTAGCACATTCTTCTAGCATTTCGTTTTTGGTTTGGACATTCACTTGTATCTGAATTTTGCACCGAATTATAGGAAATGAGATGGGTTATTTGCAAACCAAGAGTTGTACTAAGTGTATTGAGATATTTTCTGTCTTTTCATTAGAGACTGGTTAGTTTCGCATATTATATTTTGGTACTTTTATCCAATGGACGATATTATGTTTTTCTTGGCGGAAAGAGATGAATTTGCATTTAAACCACACTGGAAGTTTGTTAAGACCTCAGTCCAATCTCCACTTCCGCTCTGATTATCAAGTTTTAGCATGTAATGAGCTCTTATCTAGACTAAACTTTGTGCAAGTATAAAATGTATGAAGCGGGTACAGTATTTGAGCTACTTGTTTAGCTGTTCACACGCAGAACAAATCCCAACTAGTAAGATGCGGTCGTCTGTTGGAGCTTCTTATCCGACCTTTCAACTTCCGCCATTTTTTAATGCTTCCTTCCTGATATGATGTGATAGACCTCTGCCAGTGTGTGTATTTTCAATGGCAAAGTATTAATTCTTGGCCTCGGGCTCGTGATGTATCATGTAACAGTAAATGAGGCAAGAGCATTTCACTCTACCTTTCAATGTTGGTGTGGTCTGGCTAACCGTCCAAATCAAGCATTGAATTTCACATGGTAGGGGTCCCTAAATTTGGGCTGCGGATGTTTGCGGATATCCTCTGTTTAGGGATTATTGACAAACTTACAGTATAGACTATAGAAAGCGAGTATCAAAAGCATCTCTCAGGCAATGGTCTATTGCATGTTGGGAGTCTGTCAAATGACTCGATTAGGAACACCAGACAAATGCTTGTGCATGCCACTTTCATTATATTGTCCCAACAGACAGCATTTGGATAATCACATGCCTCTTTTGTGGATATGAATTTCCAAGCAGATGTAGTTGTCCCTCACCTATCACAAAAACTAAAATTGCTTACGTGTAGTGTACATTATAGCAGAAGACATTACCATTTAATGCTGAGACAATGGGGTTTTCTTCGCGGTTGGACCAGAGGCAAAATGCAGGTAGCTGGCTCCTAACTACTTCGGACCAAATTTGTTGACACTTTGTAAGGTCTCCTTGCCTCCCCTATCCCATTCTGCTCACGTTTGGTCCTTTTCATTTTTAGTTTAGTGGTCAAAACTAAAGGTTGAATCTTGAAGCTGAAAAAGGTTCTGGTTTTGATCTAAAGTGTTTTTACGTCAGGCAATTGCATGAAGGACGGATGGATTTTCCAACAGAAGAGGGGAGACAAATCCCAACTTATTGAAAAGGGGTAGCCTAAATCCTACCGGCTGGCGGAAGGAAAAAATATAGTAAACAAAATGCAAAAGATGGAAGCTTTTGTAAGGCTACCATACCTATCAGACCATAGTGAGGAGGGGAGGGGTGAGGGGACCCGTAAAGCCCGGGAGTTGCATGTGCTTCTAACGTGGTGGTAGGTCCCTCCTCTACTTGTTCATAATAAACAAATACAATCGACTACTTTAGCTCATATTCGGAATTCCACACCGCATCCTATAACTAATATATATATATATAGTTCCAAGATTTGTTAGTTACATTACAACGACCACAACCATATTAATTTGTCATATTGTTATCTACTCTTACCAAAAGTATAGGAAACTCACAGCCGACTTGACCTTTTATTTCATCTTCCCCAATCAAAGGCCCCAAATATGCATACCAATCCAAATTGCGCCATATCAGGCAATCAATTTAATTACATATAATTTATGAATAACACAAAAGGTAGATAAACGCATGTGCATGGTGGGGTCAATGCCCTTCCAGTCTTTCGTTCCTTCTCCTTAGTAGTCCACCTAAGAACATTTGCATGTGCTTTTTGATTCTTGCAAATCTACGTATGACTTTTCAGTATTTCCATCCATTTTGTGTTCTTGTTTTCCATGCCCTGGCCTCAAGTGTTTCCTAGCTTCTCTCTTCTTATTATACCAAATCCACATCAATCCTTGGTTGCCTCGTATCCTTTGGCCTATATAAGGGCATGCCAGTTTCTTCCTAGCCAAGCATCCTTACTTAAACTTAGCAGCAACCCACTTCCTTTTATCAACTCACATCACTTGTTAACAATGGCTATTCCAGCATCCTCTGCTGCTTCTCTTCTAGTTTTCCTGTTCAGTCTGTGCCTTAGAGGCTCTTATGGGGACTATGGAGGATGGACTAGCGGTCATGCAACGTTCTATGGAGGTGGTGATGCTTCTGGGACAATGGGTAAGTTTTAAAAAAGCAGCTGTCTTTTTAACTTGGCAAAAGTGAAAGTCTTGATGTGCTTCTCATCATTAGTTAGGCAATGGCACTGAAACAACTCCAGTACTGGATTATTTCTATAAAAAAGTCATAATTGTAGGTTTGCGTGCATGCCAGTAAATTACCTAGTACCCACGTGATTCATTGGTTTCTGCTTTCAACTAAAGTTTATTTTTATGTACATGGATGGTTCTTTCCAGGAGGTGCTTGTGGATATGGCAACTTGTATAGCCAAGGGTATGGTACTAACACCGCAGCGCTTAGTACTGCTCTTTTCAACAATGGCTTGAGTTGTGGTTCTTGTTATGAGATGAGATGCGACAATGACCCCAGATGGTGCCTTCCTGGGTCCATCACGGTTACCGCCACTAATTTCTGCCCACCGAACTATGCTTTGTCTAATGACAATGGTGGTTGGTGCAATCCTCCTCTCCAACACTTTGACTTGGCTGAGCCCGCTTTCTTGCAAATTGCTCAATACAGGGCTGGAATTGTACCTGTTTCATTTAGAAGGTGCATAGCTTTATTTCCATGTCTCACTTGAAGTTTGTTTTGCGTCATGCATGATGATTCTAATGATTTCATAACGTCTGAAACAGGGTGCCCTGTGTAAAGAAAGGAGGAATAAGGTTCACAATCAATGGTCACTCGTACTTTAACTTGGTGTTGATCACCAATGTTGGTGGAGCAGGAGACGTTCACTCGGTTTCAATCAAGGGGTCTAAGACAGGATGGCAAACCATGTCCAGGAATTGGGGCCAAAACTGGCAGAGCAACTCCTACCTGAATGGCCAACCCCTTTCTTTCCAAATTACCACAAGCGATGGCAGGACCGTTAGTGCCTACAATGTTGTACCAGGCAATTGGCAATTTGGCCAGACATTCGAGGGTGGTCAGTTTTAGGACGACAAAGTAAAAGAAACACTTAATAGCTTGAGGTGGTTTGTAATTTGTTGGCGCACCCGCTATGCGTTTTTCTCTTCGTTTATGAATGTATGGATGCATCTATTTATGTATGTAGAACAGTAGACAAGAAATAGGAATTGTGGCATTGATTCAAGATTCAACCCTCATGCCTGCTCTGCTTTTCTACCCAACTTGATTGGGGCAATTCATTTACATATAAATATATACGATATTCTGATTGCGTCTTATCCCAATAGTTTCATGCTTATTATTTATTCCCATGGATGACGGAAAGCCCATTCTCAGTTGTTTGGGTCAGATATTAAGATTCTTCAAAATCCAATTCCAAGGACCCAGTTGATAGGATAACAATCAATGTCCGTAACGTATGAATGAAAATGATGTCAGTCAATGGTGTGAGAACAGCCAGCGCATCCCGATGCCTCGTTGCTGCTACTCCTGCTACTGTAACTCGTCCTCGATCAAACAATAGTAATATTAACAAAGGCGTCGGGAATCTGAGTAAGAGATCATTTGGTTATTACCAACGCAAACCCACTATTCCTTATTTCCTCAGACTTCCCACAATGTCATCAGCATCGTCATCTTCCTCCTTTATAATGTCTGAATCGGCTTCTGCTGGAGTGTCAACGCAAGCTGCAGAAGATAGCTCTGCTTTCCCTTTGTCTACAACTACAGTCCTCAAAATCAACAAAGGGGACATCACCAAGTGGTTCATCGATGGCTCCTCTGATGCAATTGTATCTCTCTCCCTTTGCTTTTCGTTTCAGTGACGCTCTTAGTTTTTCTTTTTTTTTTTTTTCTCTCTATTGGGTCCTTTTCTTTTCCCTTTTTCCCTGTTTCTATCAGATGAAAAGGTCGATTTTGGTGCTGCTATTCCTGATCTCGTGCATGATTCCTGTGTGGAGATTGGTGTTATTGGAATGTCTTCCGTTAGTCTTATGATTAATTTTAGATTCACTCCTCCCTTTGTTATAGTCGAATCTTTTTTTTTCGGTAATGACCATTTTATGGAAGCTAAAATTGATCGTTTCACTTTGAATTAGATCTATTCGCTACCCATGAATTTACTACCTTAGGTAAGTGGCACAATCAAAAGAAAGAAAGTCGCTCTGCAATTTCGTAGTTTGAAGTGAAAATGTTATGCGACAGATTTAAGATCTATGCTTCTTATTTAGTACTGTGATTGATGGTCGATGTCATTTCCGGTAAGGGCTTCATTTAGTGTTTTGAACTTTTTGAGTACGAGTGGAAATGTAATTTGCAACTAACAAGTTTCAACTTCCTGGCCATTAATGTCAAGCCAATTGTGTGTTGAATTACATAAACTGAGGAGTGCATGTTTGTTTTCTTGGGATAGTGAATATGTGTACTTATTGTTATCATCATCCAAGGTTAATCCAGCAAATGAGAGAATGCTTGGGGGTGGAGGGGCTGATGGAGGTAGTCCTTTTTCACATTATCTAGACTTTTTCAGCTTTTCCTTTACCCGTGGAAAATTCAAATTGGATACTTTTTCTCAGCTATCCATAAAGCTGCCGGACCAGAACTCCGTGATGCATGCTATAATGTACCTGAAGTCAGACCTGGCGTCCGTTGCCCCACTGGAGAAGCAAGAATCACACCGTACACTTTCTTCCTTAGTTCTTTTTAGTGGAGTTACTGGTTAAGCATGTTTACATTTACCATAGGATCAACATGCTGACTGTAGAGGTTTCAAGTTGCCTGCTTCTCATGTGATTCACACAGTTGGCCCCGTTTATGATACTGATGCTAACCCTGCATTCTCATTGAGAAATGCATACAGGTAATATTGGAAATTTCCTTTCATTAATATGAGCTGTTGATTTACCATGCTAACATCTTCCATTATGATTACAGAAACAGCTTGATTGTGGGAAAGGACAACAATATTAAGTACATCGCATTTCCAGCCATCTCTTGTGGTGTTTATGGGTAAGTTAATTACTGGCTCAAACATGTGTCCACAAGGGCAAAACACTTGGGAAGCAATAAAAAAAAATATTATTATTTGTTCAATAAATGGAAAACCTTATCAGAATTATCAGTGGTTTAAATAAATGGAACCCTTTTTATGAATGACTGCGGTTTAATTTTATCTTTTATGCTATAAGTGAGATGATTGGTAATTAGTTGTTCCTGATCCTTTGCTTATTATTGATATACAAGGCATTCTAAATGGACGGAAGCTCAAGCTATTAAGAGTTAAAGATAATGGATTTTGAACCTTTCCACTTTTGGTGTTTACATTACAATGCAATATGGCTAAATTTTAATTACTACTTCATATTTTTTGCTTTGAAATATTTCAGGTATCCTTTTGAGGAAGCTGCCACTGAAGCAATATCTGCTGTCAAAGAATTTTCTGATGACTTTAAGGAGGTATAAATTTTTTGTATTAGCTTCTTTATACAGCATCAAATACTTGACTTTTACTCTAAAATATAATTGGATCCTTATTGTTTAACTAAGCTCCTAGCATTAGAAAATTGAAAAAGTTAAGTTTTGATGATGGGTGTCCGCAATGTTATGAATGTGAGCAAATTTGCCTTTTCTGCACAAATTGTGTTCAAAAGTCATAAAATTTAATGGTATGATTTTTACTTCTCATTCAAACAAGGGTTTTTGGGCCTTACGTGACTGTTTCTGAACGTTAGGAATGGTTTTGCAGGTACATTTTGTCCTCTTCTCTGATGAGATCTACAGTGCTTGGCTGAAGAAGGCAAACGAATTGCTCCAGGCTTAGTACACTGAGTTTAAGCAGCCCTCGTCTAATTTTCGAGTTATCCAAGCCTATGTATTGCGTATTTGGATAACATATGTGTGCGGAACTTTACAGATTATTCGAATTAGTTCGGTTTTTATTTTTAACCGTATGAATAAAAATAAACTGGCCCGTGAAGAATTGGAAAATCAGCATTCTTCTTCTGCAACCAAATTGGAGCTGGGCCATCGACATAGCACATCAATGCGCCTCTTTCTCCAAAGATTTCTCTAACAGTCCAGTAAACAACAACGGAGATTGGAGTTATCAAACTAAGACCACACGGCCCAAATTCAATCAATAGGAGATGAATAATAGTTACTTGAGCAGGAAGCAACGGATTTGGAGCAACCATATCATTGCGATCCATGAACAGGGAGAAGCTGTTAGCTCCCCAATCCTTAATTGTAAGTACATCGATTTTAGATCATCAACTAGAGAAATCAAGATTGAAGCAGCTAAAGAGAGCTAGGAGTTGAGCACAGCGGATGACGCAGAAACTTACAAACGGAAGAATAGAGGAAATCCCTCCGGCTCACTTAATGGATAAATAGTTAGTTAAATAGGCAAGCTGGTTATAGCTTTATGTCGCTTCTTTTAAGACCTATAGGAATATAAGAGAAGGTTAGAGGAAAGATCACATGTCAAGGAAGAACATCAGTGCTTCATGAAGTCTTATAGTATGTGTAACCCATGCATCACTGATGATTTTCATCTCTCTTTTCAACTTCCTATCATGGACTTAAATCTCGTTTCAGACTTCTTTAGTAACTATTGAACTTATTCGATTATTTTTAACCCTTAAACCTAATTGTTTTCAATTTTATCTTGTTCCAACTCTAAAAGTCAGCCCGTGAGTAAATCCTACACTACGTCTCGCATCAATTTAGTATCAGACGACTTATGTGATATGTCAATTAAAATAGATATAGTTATGAAATAGGTGGAGCAGCAATTGACGAGGGAAAAAGAATGCCAAAAATGCTCAGTCTGACGAGCTTCTGTGGGCTATTCACGAATGAGTCCAACAAGAGAAGGTTGGCAGTGACAATCGCACCTACACTGAGAGCAGGGCGGACAGAACTCAGAAGTGCGAAGTCAATGAGTTAAAACAATGTCTTAAGTATTCTAAGTTAGAATTCACTACTTGTGATGGTTCTGATGATCCTCTTGTTTAAACTTGTGATGGTTCTGATGATCCTCTTGTTTAAATTTATAAGGAAGAACAATTCTTTAAGAACTAATGGACCCGAAAGGCATAACTGTGAATTTTTAAGATTTCCCTAAACATGAATTGGTAAACCTTCAAAGAACAACATCACCTATAGTTTAAACCTCCCAAGAGTCTCAGCCCATTGGGTGAGTTTGCTAACTTAAAGCAATCTGGGACGGTGAAGGAACACCAGAGGGACTTTTAGACTTTGTTAGCGCGCACACCAGCACTTAACAAGTTAGGTTATTTATTGCTGGGCTAACAAAAGGACCTCAACTGGAAGTGCGGCTACAACAGCGGACCAACCTAGGGACTGTCATAAACTTGACCCCAGTCGGCATAAGAGTGACCACTTACTGGAACAACTCCAGGGTTGTGTCAAAATATTGACTAGGAAGAAAAGTGCAAGAGAAAATCAAGAGGCTGTTTCTAATGTGGGAAGTGCTCCTGCACCTTCGTTTAAGAAATTAACCAAGGTAGAGATGACAAAAAGACTTTACTTCAATTAGGATGAAGCAGTCTATGGAAGACATAAATATAAGAAATTGTTCTGGATAGGAATAATAGAAAAAATGGAAGGTCGATATGTCTAAAATTATCCTGAATTCCAACTTGAAAGGACAAGCTCTATGTCGAAGGAAACAAATGATGCATGTAAGAGTTTGTTTTGCAATATCTCTATTGAATAAGACAGTCAAAATATTTAGCGCAAAATCTAATGAGAGTCTTTCTTTTAATTTGGCATAAGCAATTCTAGAAAAGGGGTGAATATCAATAAAGAGGGACGAGAAAACTTCCTGTGAATCGGTCCTTGACTAAATCCTACATCATAAATCAATCCAAATCAGCAAACACAAGTAGACAGGCAAATCTAAACATGTCTCATAAGCAATAATTTTCCTTGTCTACCAATTGTAGCCCTTTAAGAGCCGTGACTAGGATTATTACTCTACTAAAAGCAGTCTCCATACATACAATCTCAACTTCATCTTCCTTCATGCTGTGGTCCATCAAACAATGCAACAGTTTTAAAACATGCAATAGAGATCATAACAAGGAATACGACCAGTATGGTCAGACACCAAATTTTGATCCCACCATTTTGAAGCCTTCCTGTTGTTACCTCAGAATGCAAAACGGGGAAAGAGTACACCGGGCCATACTCTAGCAAGTCACAAATTCTGTGAGGCTATGGAGGAAAGTTGCTTCAACAAGATTCCGAAACTCCAATGTAGCTGCTACTCTGTTGATTACAAATTTAACATATTGAACCCCTGAGCAGAAGAAACCAAGAACCACACATAAAAAACGTTTTATGCATCTTTGTCCTTGGATATACTCTGAGGGATTCTGCTAATAACATTCTCATCAACGATCTTATAATGCTGTGACAGTTTGTTATGGATCACACCACAGTACTTATCCACGTGCTCTTCATATTTGTTATACAGGGCAGGAATTGTAATGGATAAGATGGTTCCTGTTAAATTATTAAAGAAATATGCGTAAATTTAAGGCCCTCCATATTGTGAGAAATACTCCAGCAAGTTTTAAGAGAGAGATTATATTCAATATACAAAGATTAAACAAATATAAACTGAACAGGATCACATGACTTAAAAAATTACAAGAAGCAGAAAAGTTTTCCTCAAGGTAATAAACTAAAGAGCTAAAGAAATTTGCTCATACAAGGTCTGAACCAATAAGTGAAGTGAACCAAACAACTTAAAGTCATAAGCATGATAACTAATGTAACTAAGGATAAAGCACATACCTGCATAGGCCAGAGTGAAGAAAGAGATATAGCTACCAATGACAGACAGGAGCCACAAACATACCACCACCTGTTCAATGTACAAATATGGAACTAATTAATCAGCATGATGCACAAACTCGAGATAGATTTAATAACTAAAAGTTAATAATACAGAGGTCTGTATTTGAGTAACTGAGAAATCCTTATCGATTCAGCTGTTTGGGTACATCAACTACATCATTATATCCAGATTTGATAAAAGCAAACTATGTGCTTCTTCTTTCCCTCATTTCCAGTTACGAAGTTCTCATGAAATGCAGTGTTAGTCTAGCTATAAAGTATCCTACTATCCACTAATTAGAACGTTATCACATGTAAATGCTATAAGATTTTCATCATTCATAATTTGTCCCCATCAGTCATTGGTCGTTGCATCCATCTTAATTTTATGAAGACATTATGTGTAAGTTTTCAAGTTTCAAGCTCAACCCAGCACATGTCTTGACAAATCAACAGACAGATGCCTCCTTATCGTTGAGAAACCTCAACTTCAAAGCATAAAATTCTTTGGTTCTCTCAAAGAACTAACCTGGAAAAAAATTCTAAAATCTTTGCCAAGAGTGATGTCATGAGCCATCAGAAGCATATTGTTGATCTTAACACGAAAAGATGCTGCAGCATTGTTGACCATTTCCTCGGATACAACAAGCTCTGGTAGCGATTGCGGTTGTCTGTTAAGAAAGAAACATGTGATGAAGTATCAAGTTGCATTCAGAAGCAACTTTGCATAAGATGAAATGGAAAGGAAAAGAAATCCAAGAAGGAATCAGGCATACTTATTTACTAGGTCAGCAAAATTGGCGCGGAGAAACAACAATACCACCAAAATCAACAGGACGTCCGAACAAATTGTCAAGAATGGTAATCCAGAACGCTCAAATATGAACCACGCAACCGTGGCAACAACAATGACACCGATGGAGACATGTCGCTTCTTCCACAGAAAGACATCAGCAGCTGCAAATAGAAGAAAAGGGAAATTAGCCCAAAAATAAAGTCTCCACACGGAACTTGTAACAAAACATAGCTGTAGCAAATGGGATGGTGCTGGCCCCAGCCCCCAGAAGAAAAGAGCAACACAATATCACATGATAAGGAAAATAAACACAAGCAAGGACTGAACGTTAAGTATAACAAAACCAAATTAAGGCCAAAGCCAATTTCTGAAACAAAGTCCGCTATAATCTTGATAACCCGGTAAGATAATCAAATAATTATTAAAAAAAAGAGAGAAGAACAACCCAGAAACTGAAACGGGAAAAAGGAAAGGGAGAACCTTTTCCACCACCCATGTACTGATGAACAGTGACTTGTCGACCGAACAATCGATAAGCCGATGGTGTGGGAGACGAGGAAGAAGAAGTAGTTGTGTAATTCCTAGAGTCTGGCCCTCCTCCTCGGTTGTTGTCATCTACCGTATCTACTCTTCCACTCGAATTCTCCATTTGTCTCTAGATTTCCTCCAAATCTGAAAAAAAAAAAGCTGTTAATAGATTTTGTTTCATAAATAAGCCGAAACGACGGGGCTTGAGTTTTCAGTTTTTCACTGCAGATTAATAGAGACAAACTGGTTTTTGTTGATTAATTTAACCTTATCTTTAAGAAATGGATGAGATTAATTTACCCCTTTCCTGTTCCTATTTAGACGTTAAAAAGATTGAAAAAGAAAAGCCGCCAGCTCTAACTCAATATTCCTTCTTTCTTTTTGACTTAACAGCGAATAAGACCAATATTCATAGAATTTAATAGAAATATTATTAAATTAAAGAAGAGAAAACAAAGATAAAGTGAAGCACAACCTAGCAGATGGCCAAATTTGTAAATCCGTCCTGACCAGAAGAACCCTAGGCGTCACTGAATCCAGGGGGTTTGCAGAACTTCTCACTTCCGGACCTTCCTTACGATTATGGTGCTCAAGGGCCTGTATTACGCATAAAATAGTATAATCATTGTTAAATAGCAACGCAATGTTTAAATAAATCCACGTCATTATTCTTAACTACCAGCCCGTATACTTTTTTTTTAAACAAGGATAAAAACAAAGCCCAAAAAAAAGCTACCTAACACATGATTCGGCTATACATCGCTCCGTGTTTATTGCTATGAAGTAGCTCCCATAGAGGCATAGGAGGGTCTTGGAGGATATGTAGCCTCGGACTGACGATGGCTACAAGTGTGGCCAGATTGTCTGCACACTGATTTCCCTCACGATGGACATGTTGGAATTGTACCTCCCAATTGCGTTCGAGTAATTATCTAGTACCTGTCAACAAAGAAGGCTCATCAGGGAAATCTGTAATAGAAGAGGACAAGATGTTGATTACCTCTAGGAAGTCTACTTCGACGATGACTCGTTTATAGCCCAGAGTCCAAACCAGATTGAGCCCCGAGTGGACGCCCCAAATTAGCTCTGCAATAAGCGGCTATCCTCGTCCAATAAGTTGAAGAAAACCTTCACACCATTGACCTTGTCAGTCGCGGAGTAAGCCCCCAGCAGTGGTAGTGGAAGCCCCTTGCTTAATTGCTCCATCGGTATTGAGTTTGACCCAGTGTGCTAATGATTTGGTCCCCCCGACCAGGCTGCCCACAGGGAGACTTTGTGAGGGAAGCACACAGCTTTCCGCCGTTCGTGCCCTTTCTATCCATTCTACATACTCCATCACTACTTTATCACCTACCATCGACCAAATAAAGTCTGCCTTAAAGACACTTTTATTTCGCCAATACCCGAGGAACCAACAGGCGACTCCAAAGATAAAGGCCTAGTCGAGCTGTTGCATGTGACAGTGGTTCGTAAGGTTGGATTGCACCCACAGTCTGATATCCTGAAGGAAGAGCTCCGTAATCACCAACTCCGGGGGGAAATTTGCCCAAAAGGCTCTCGCCCGCTAGGGGTGTTCAAGAAAACCCGCGAACCTATGAACCGGACCTGAACCGCAAGAACCAAACCTGTAAATAAGGTTAACCAAACCTGAGTTCAGGTTCGATTTGAACCGAACCTGAAAAATTAGGTTAATGGCTTAGGTTCAGGTTTCTGACTTGCGGTTCTAGGTTAACCGAACCTAAACCGCACCTATAGCAGTTAACCGAACCGAACCTGATTTATAGGTTTAGGTTTA
>JANZLX010000211.1:19190953-19211202 GCA_025531955.1 Erythroxylum orinocense | reverse complement strand
ATTTATTTCTCATATTAATTTTATTTCCTATAAGAAAATGAAACATCTCTTTAAATTATTTCCTACAAGCTGGTACTTTGCATATTGGTATACTTTAAAAATTATTTAGCATAAATAATTTTATTGTAAAACAAAATATAGTTAAAATTAATAAAAGTTTTTTTTATTTTTATGTTGCCAAACAGTCTACTGTATGAAACTCTTTTTAAAAAGCTGTTTTTTTTTAATTAACAGTCAAACAGTTAATTGAATTTTAAAAAAAGCTTTTCTCAGAAAAACTTTACTGACAAAAACTTTACTGACAAAAGCTCAACCAAACGGACCATGCGAGAAAAGAGAAAAACGAAAAAAAGAAAAAGAAAAAGTGGGCTTGCAACAAAAGCCCAATCGTATCCATAAACAAAATATTCCTAAAGAAACCTTCGTAGACGTAGTACAGTTAAGGGCCCCCAGCTCTTGCCCCTGCCCCTGCCCCTGCCGCTTCGGTTTAAGAAAAGAGTTACTGAAGTTGTTGAAACTATAAATTAAAAATACCCTAACATCACATCTCATTCAGCTTTCACTTGCAGCCAAAACCCTAGCAGGAGCCTTCCAGCGGCCATGGTCAGTTGGAAAATCTTTCAATTAAATAAATACAAATCACAATCTCCATCTTTTAGACCCTAACCATCAGTGGTTGATTTTGTAACAGACTTTCAAGCGCAGGAATGGAGGACGCAACAAGCATGGGCGTGGTCATGTCAAGTTCGTTCGCTGCTCAAACTGCGGCAAATGCTGTCCCAAGGCACTTCCATATTCTTCTAATTTTCTTGTTAAAAATTGTATTTCGATATGATTTATTTTGATATGCGTGGTTTTGTATGTATGTCTAATGGAAAAGGACAAGGCAATCAAGAGGTTTCTAGTGAGAAACATCGTGGAACAAGCTGCTGTTAGGGATGTTCAAGAGGCCTGCGTTTATGATGGTAAATATCTAATCAACGGCTACTGTGTTTTGGTTGGTGAATTTTTCGACGCAAACTCAATTATGATATTTGGATTGTGGTTCAGGATATGTCCTGCCAAAGCTGTACGTGAAGATGCAGTACTGTGTGTCATGTGCCATTCACTCCCGAGTCGTCAGAGTCCGCTCCCGCACCAACCGCCGGAACCGTGAGCCCCCACAGCGTTTCCTTAGACGCAGGGTACACATCGTTTCTTTTTCTTCTCACATTCTTCTTATGATTGCCCCAATATTTAGTTTATTCAATGTAATATATTTACGAATGGTTGCCCAAATTATCAAGTTCTTAGGGTGGTTCTCCAACATCTTGGGGTTGTTTGAGATTGAGTAATGCTGAACTTTTTTAGTTGAACTATATCACAAGAATCAGGCTATATTGTTATATTAATTCGTTTTGCAGGATGACATCGCAAAGCCTGGGCAACCTGGTCAGCCTGGTCAAGCATCCCGTCCTGCTGGCGTTGCTGCTAGGACTTAAAAGAAATTTTCTTTCCTGCTAGGGTTGACTCGTATGTTTTGGCATTTTAATTAGGATTGTTTTGATAAATTACTATCGTCAGGCTGAAAGCTCTTTCTGGAAATTGTTTGCAAATTTAAGCAAGGCTTTATAGAACATTATGTTTCTCTATTATTTCTGTTCAATTTTGTGTTTTCAGTGTTTGAGCGGAAGTGTTGTCAGAAGTTAAGCCACCAATACCTTTTTATATCCAATTCTGGACAAATACTATGGTTGCCTAAATCCAATGAAATTGTTTTGCAATTTTTCTGCTAGCCACGCCTTCATTGCACCTTGAATAGTTAAAACTTGACATCTTTCATTAACAAGGATAGGGAGGTTTTGTGTTAGATTCTGTTGCTGGATCGGACTAGGTTCATTTGTGATGTCCGAAAACAGTCAAGCTTGCCAAAACGTTTAGGCTTCTATACTTCTGCCTGCAATCCTCGTATCTGTGATTGTTATGTGTTTCCGTGTGATTCTTAATTTCATAATTAGATTGGTAGAATCTTACAAAATTTATTCCAAGGAAGAATATTGAATGGCTATCTTAGAATGTGAACGCTTACAAGGGTGGAGAGTAAATAATAAAGCTAAACTTAGTGCATTAATGTGGAATTATGTTTGTGGCAATCTATTCCTGACTCCATCTTGAGGCATTTGTAATGGCAGCTATATCGTTTGAATCTTCCAAGTCTAGGGTTTGAATCATGGCATTTTCTCATTAACCATATCAATTGGCATCGTTGACATTGAGAGCACCTTGTAGTTCCTTTGCAATTCTAATGCACATTGGCATGGGGCAGTCTGTTTTAATTGCATTGGTGGATATGTGTGAACGCGTTGCGGCATATCCCTCCTAAGACCACAGAACCAACTAGATAATTAATTTTCTGAGAAGGTAATGGTATCTTTGTGTATATATATATATAAGCAAATACCTTATGCAAGGCACTCATCATGGCCCCAATTGAAGGAGAATTCATTTTTGCGCGGCTTGCCATCTGAAACATTGGAGGATAAAATTTAAACTTTCAATGCAGTTTTAATAGAATCCATTTTGGAGAAGTGGTTTTGTGAGAGAGACCTCATCCATTTTGATGTATCCAGGAGGTAGTCTGGGGTCACTTTCCTCCAACATTCGTCCCAAAAGCTTTTCCAGATCAATTCCTGCACCATTTCCTATCCATCCCCATTGCTCAGCGAGACTCCACATCTGTTTGATGTAATTGGCGCTATGAAGAGGACCTGTCCATAGAGGGCCTGAGATACTCAACGGACTAGATTCCTGAAATGGAAATACAGTAAGTATAAAGCCTGAATAACCTCGTCTTCTTTTAACTGTTCAGAAGAACAAGTTATACCGTACCTCCACGTTCTTGCAAGAGCAATTCATCCGACCCAGTTCATTCCAGGAAAATGTTCGAGTGTTCCCACAATTATTGCAGTAAGCTATGAAATCATAGTGCCTATAACAGATATCAGTAAGCTTCAAAAATAAAAATAATACAACCAAAAACTAACCTGATTTCTCGTGGCTTCCCACGATTTACTTGGACGAGGACCCTAAAGACAGGTCCATGATATGAATAGTAGGAAAAAAGTGGGATCACATGATAACCCAGAATAGATGCTTCCCTGATGGCACCACCTATAAGCATTCGAAGACCAATCTCGTTCGAATATGGAAGAGGCCTCACGTAGGCTCCATAAGCAGCTAAAGAACTAACAATACCAAGACAGAAACGCCATTTACATAAACCAACCAACCATTGTGATTGTGACTGGTAAAATCATTTTGTCGAACATTGCATGTTCGTTTATTTGTTGGTAGAAACAAACTCACCAGAAAGGCCGGTGACCGCCAGAGGAATAGCCATCAGTGGAAGTCAGATAAAGCAATCCACCCAATCTCAGAGCATTCATCGCAGACCTCAAAAACATAGAATCACTCCCAAACGAGTCGATATCAATCAAGTCGAAGAAATCCTTCTGCAAGTAGCATTCCGTCAGAATTCTATTAGCGTCAAAATGAGAAACAGCCCATCTTCTTTCATCTCGAAAACCTCTTTCCACTTTCTTCAGATTCCCCAAAACAACCCCTCTTTGCTCGTCATTTGCGTCATTTGCAAGCACAAAGTCAGCTTGTGCTTCGATCAAGTAGCGACAAGAGCGAATTCCGCAGCCGCACATTGCGTCAAGCACGCGTAATGTGCCATACGATTGCTTGTAGAGTGATGCGGCTAAAACCCCCAAGTCGCGTCCTGTAGCGCTTTCGTGACGAAAGAATGCGTTTCCCGTCTCAAATTCTATGCCTCTTTCGGTTCGGGCCAGAAGTTTGAAGTTACTTTTGCTGGTTTCTAGTGAAAAGTTTGCAACTTTAGGGTTTTGGAGAATGGGAAAAAACTGAGAAAGAGACAGTGGAGTAAGGGACAGAGACAGAGTAAACATGGCGGGAAAATTGGTTTTGTTTGTTTTAGGTAATTTATGGCTGCAGTTCTAACGGATTTTTTTAATGGCCCATTTGAGTCATTTAAAGCCGATTAAGATTTTTTGCCATGTGACAGAAACCCAAGTCAACGTCGCGTTTTATTCTGGTCGTCGTGTTTCTTCGATTTTGGGGATTTTATTTTTGAGTGTCATCTTTCCCTCTCCAGGACTCGGGAGCCACACCAGTCGTTTTCTGGTGCAAGGAAACCTTGATTTTGAGGCTAACTAAAAAGAAGAAGCCAAAGCAATTCCCAGTTCATGAAGGTGAAAGAAAGCTTTTGAGTGCTTGCAATGTAGTGATGTTTGCCAGTTTTTGTTCTGTCACTGGTTGTCATACCTCATACATTGGTAGATTTCGTTTTAACCAACCTTGTTTCCAAGGACCAATTTTCACTCATTTTTTGAACTTCCACGTTTTTATCTTATGTTGGATGGCCGATAGCCATACCTATCAGAAAAGTGATATCAGGTGTTTGATCCGGTTATGTCAAGGAATTAAGGTTGGCCTTGGTTGCCGATTTTTTTGCGCCACTGGACATTGGGATCCATCCCCACAAGTCTTCTTTGGCCTTTCCGTTGATCAACATTTAAACCTTGTCTTTTTCTAGGTGTTTTCCTGATATGGATTCCTGGTTTTCCTCTACTAGTTTTGTTATTGGTGCTATTTTTAAAATATTTTTGTTTTTGCAGCCAAAGCTAAAATATTTTTGAAAGTTAAACTTGCAGGCTATTGAGGCTGATGACCTTTTATCTTTCTGTCAATGCCAAAGTTATGAACTCTCAAAATGCTAGTCAATATGAATTCGTGTTTCTTCTTATATTTTGGCTGTTACTTTGTGCAGTTTAGGACCTATAAGCAGATAAAAACACTACTAGGGAAAGCAACTTTTGATTTATGTCTTGTTGTACGCTTGTCGTAGAGTCTGATTCCCAGCTCTATGCCTATCTTATGCTCAACCCACGTCATCTATTGTCTCTTGACCTGCATTTGCACAAGTGATTACGGTTACATGCAGTAGAACTTTATTCAGATATCAAGTAGCTTGCCTATGGCAGTTCCTAGAACTTACTCTAAACCAGCCTCTTTTCTACTGTTTTCTTCCGTTTTGTTTAATATGGCATGTTCATAATGGGGGGCTGAGTTTTTCAATCTCTCGTAAGCATCTCATATGATTGTCCAACTCCGTTTCTGCTATATCATTGCTCATTTCCCCAGAAGAAAGTTGATGATGAGTTTTGGCAGGGACAACTATGGCTTCCATCTTTTGGCTTGAAGGCATTTAATTGGTGATATCTGGAAAGGGAAGCTGATAAAGCAATGTGAGTGGCTATTAGTGTATACCTAACCACACTCCTTTTGGTGGATAGCATAAAGATTGTAGAAGCTAGAATGAAAAATAGTTAATAACTTTGTAATTAATACTGGCTTTTCCATTGTGCAAATATGGAAATCCACCTTAATTTTCCTTGTATAGTTTTATGAAAATTAACTTTCTTTTTCCTTTGGCCATTAATGAAGAAAGACAAATTTTTTCAAGGGAATATCTGCAAATTTATGACAACCTGCTTTTTGTGTTGGCTGTAAATCTCTATTCAGTCAAGACTCAAGAGAAACATTTATTCAAAAGTTTCCCTCACATGACCTTTTGAGATTCATCAACTCCTTGATATTAGTCTCTCAACCATCTCTTGAAGTTCAGAAAAACGATAGAGTGGCAAAGGAAGAAAATTCCTCTCCTCTCTTATTGATATCATTTTCTGTCCTCAACACTGATATTTATCCATGCAGGGGAATTTCTACCTTCAATTTTTGGCCTTTTGAATCTAATACTCGCTCCTTTTGAGATGGACCCGAAAATTCAACATTATCAAATCATCCAAATGTCTTGTTAGTGGCAGTTTTGATAACTTAACTAGTTTAGAGCATCTTGCTCCCTTTTCCTCTCTCTCTCTCTCTCTCTCTCTGTGTGTGTCTCTGTTTCTTTCAAAAATAAGCAGTGACATTCTTTCAATAAATGACACTCAGTGTCAGAGTGTGCAGCCAATGTGGAAAGTACATTCACTACTTGGTTACAATTTCTCAATTAGTGGGTTAATTGCAGGTACTTCTTAGGATTTTTCATGTCTATTCATCTTGTGGTATTGATTTGTTCTCATCAATTCTATCTATTTATTCTTGTTTTCACTTAATGCCATATTATCTCTTTTCTTCTGATCCTATTTCTTCTACGTACTTTCTAAAGGTTTCCGATATTGATTGTCGTATTTGTCAATGGGACATTGTATCTGTGTGGGAGTGCATTGGAACTGAAAATTTTGGCCTCTTTTCATCATGGGAGATCTTCAAAGAAATCTGTCACCATCCAACTCGTCTTCGTCTCTGTTTGACCTCCATCGGTTGTCGGTTGATTCAGAACTCTGGATGATGGCTGAGCAAAGGATCCTTGAGGTACTATATGTAATTGAACCAGTTTTTGCTTCTGATCAGAGGAGGAGAGAGGTGATTGAATATTTACAGAAGTTAATTAAGGGCTGCTATGCAACTGAGGTAAGAACTGTTTCCTTCTCTCTTTATATTTCTTCTCAGTGGAAATTTCATCTATAATCTATCTCCAACTTCTTTTATACACAATAGTATTTAAGTGCTCCAGATTTCATACTTGTGAACTTTTTAGTTGACTGGGATAATCAATAAACTTCTCTAAAGTCTGATGTGATTTCTTACAGCAGAATACTGACTTTTTCTGGGTTGGATGCTATGCAATTTCCACTATGCAATAAGCAAGCTTGTCTTAAGTTGTTAATATCTACCTGAATATATTTAGTTTAATTTGTTCTTGTCTGTAAACAATTCAAGTTTGTAGATCTTTTGAGCACCCGGACCACCTCCTTGCACATTCTGCTTGTACCTGACATGTGTCATATCTCTTCTACTATATGTGGCATGCTGCACCTTGTGATCCTTCTGCACTATCTATTTGGTCCCTTACATCAATGGAAGTCATCTAGTTGGTAAAAACAGTGATTGTGATACTAGTCACCCTTCAAGGAAAATTCAGCTTGTCTATACATCATATTATCAGCTTTGTGCTGTTATTGCCTGACTAATTTTGATGTTGCTTGTAAATTTTTAACTTGACAAATGAGTATGTTGAGCAAAATAGCCATTTTAGTTTTCTTTCTGGAATTTTATCATAGAGAGTTGGTCAGGTTATGTATTCCAAGGCCAATGTGAGAGTCCGTTGCTTTTATAGATTAGATGATTTAAGTTGCAAAAAATATGTAGAATATGTCCCTTTTTCTTATTTTTCTGTATTTTGGACCCCATTTGCATTGAAGAGTGTTGCTATGTAGATTGATGACTGATCAATCAATCTGCATATTGGTTTATGCATTGACCTTAAAAGTAAAATGAGGTTGATCTAGATTCCTATGCACTTGGTACAGGTTTTTGCCTTTGGTTCTGTACCATTGAAAACCTATCTTCCTGATGGAGACATTGATCTGACTGTAGTCACCCATAAAGGCACGGAGGAGGATTTGGCTAGAGACATCTGCAGTATCCTTAAATGTGATGAGAATGATGCAGAGTTCCAAGTGAAGGATGTCCAATATATTCAAGCACAGGTTAAATTTCTCAACTCTTATTAGCAATCTATTGACTTGACTTGGCTAAGCAAACATTGACATTTTCCTTCGTAGCATAAGTATGCATGCCTGTATGTGGGCATCAATCTCATAATTTCAAATTCTCCTTCAAGTGCCTGTTGATTAGTTGTGAACAAACTATACTTTATTATCATTTCCTTTTGTGTAAATGGTGAAACATTACGGTCTCTGCCACCATTTTGTACATGATTTCACACTCAGATAATAAAGTTCCTGAGTAATTTGGGAGCTTTACAAATTGTCTCTTCACCTTTGACACACTGATTCGAATTGCTTTTAGGTACTCTCAGAATTTGAGCTATGATATGTAGGATGCTTCTCAATACCAAAGAGTGCCTACTATTTATCCCATCATTTATTCACAACTCATATTCTTGATAAGTGACAATCCTGATGCTTCTGTGGCTCAAATTTGATCATGTGAAAGTCATATAGAAGCTAAGATAAGATCCTTTTAGTAGATTTGTTCATATAATGCTTTTTTCCTTAAGTTGAAGTGTCTGGACTTCTTGTTTACACCAATACAAAATTAAGTTTACAACTAATTTGTTCCACAGCATGGTGCTTCACATGGAGCCAATTTTACTTCTATGTTAGTTTTAGCTTCTGGAGTTCTTTGTCAGCATGGAGTTTAATAGTTCAGTGAGCTACAAGCTACTGATCTCTGGTTATCAAGTTATTCTTCCTTTGACGAGTGAAATGTTACAAAGCTTATCTTTGTTATGGGGAAACACAGAGCAAGACTGCTGCGAAGTTCAGTCTATAGCCAGTGTAGTTGACAAATTGTTACCCACCATATCAGTTGTCGCCTTCCAACATAATTTTATCTAGTAAAAGCAGTGAAGGGCTTTCTGATTCTAGAAATGTACCTTTTTGTTTAACTTTAATATCTTGTCCATCAAGTTTGAAAAGTCCCCCATGTCTTGAAGTTAATGTGAGCGTTTACTGGGGTTCAGTGTAAATCTGGAATCAATCCTTGCAAGATCTATACTTGTATTTGATTTCACAATGTTGTGGCTGTCTGTGAAGGTGAAAGGAAAACTTGGAACCTGTTATCTCTTGATCTTGTCCTTACTGGATTTCAATCTTTCTTATAACTTGTAACTTCTTGACAATGGAATAAGCTTTGTAATTCCCATTTTTGTACACTATCTAGAATGATAGTAGATGGAACCCTATGCGGTGCTCAGTTGACAAGTAATGGAAGTAAGTTGCTATGGAACTTTCTTCCAACAATACAACTACAAAATGTCTTCTACAAAGTTGACAGTTAAAACTAATATAGTTGTCATCAACTGCAATAAAATTAGTTATAAATCACATAGCTTCTAGAAATGTGAATTCTACTGTTGGTTGAATCTAGAGATAACAGAAGTCCCCTTACTTCCGGAATTCTAAAAGTAACACTTGTTAGAATTACTGTAGATTTTGGATTTTTTTTCCATTTGAGATAATAATATGACCGTCCCCAAGTAAACAGCAACAATTAACAACAAATTTAATATTTAATTAGCATGATCAGTAACAAATTTTGATGTAAATAATGCTGTTGTTATTAGCCTATGAACTTGTTATGGAAGTTGAATTCCTCTAGCAATCATTCTGAAGTGATTGAACAATTTCCGTATGAATATGCTGAATTTCGTAAGAATATTAAAAAATATATACCTATTTTCTGCAAGCTAGGCTTGGTGATGGCACACATTTCTTATCCTGTATTAATTATCATGTTTTGTCACGAAATAAAGAGAAGTAAAAGCTGTGTTTTTCACCACAAATTCATTCTTGAGTTGAAACTTTTTGTTCATTCTATTGTCACTTTATCTTATACCTGTAGGCCATTTACTCTCTGGATTTATGGGGGGAAAGTTTTGCTGGTTTTACCGTGCAGATTAATACTTAATTAGTTTCATTTGTCATTTCACTTTCCACCGAAATTGACTTGCGTAGACTTCTTTATATGTAGAGGAAATAAATGTTGGCAATTTCTCTTTATGAAAAAGATTTTTCCATATATTCATGTGTATTCTTTGAATTTGGAGTTGCAAATGGCAGGTCAAAATTGTAAAATGTTGTGTCAAGAACATATCGGTGGACATCTCTTTCAATCAAATGGCAGGTCTCTGTGCTTTATGCTTTCTAGAGCAGGTATGATCCTACCACTTATTCTCAGGTCTAGAATATGTGTGGAACTGTGGATACGTAGTCAAAATATTTGTAGTACCCATCATAGGTTGAGAAGAAGCAACATGGGAGGTATGGGTGTTTTAGACAGTGCCGTTACAGAGTTATTAATGTGTGGGAATAGATGGTGATACAGAAGGTTTAGAACTTTCTTACTTCTGTTTAACATGGCCTCCTTAGTCTTGCTTCTGCATGCTGTGATAACAATTTGATGGATGCTTTTCTGGCACAATTGCAAGAACTTTCTTTGTAAAAATTGTGAGAAGATCTGATTTAATCATGTCAAATCACTAACGCAAATAGCAGAAAATGTGAAGATGTGTGCTAATTATCGATTCTTTACATCTCTGTTAAAGACCCAGAAGTATGTACTTTGGTGTTTTTGGTACTTGTAGTATGAAAGAATTACCGTTGCTATCAATGGGAAATTCTTTCTCATTTTAAATTGAAAATGGAGCTGATTAAATTTGCACCAATGCAATGGAAACCATATATTTGAGACACAGTAAGAAATTATAGATCTGTTTTTAGTTATTTATTTACAAGGTTAAGAATTTTAAGAAAAGCCAGCGAAGATGTAGGTAAGGTTAAGAATTTGAATAAATGGGTCATATTAACACTTTCTTCAGCTCCTAAGCAGTTTATCTTTGTTGCAAAACTAGTCCGCTTTATAATTAGCAGTCGATTTGATGTATGTAGAACCTGAATTCCTTCTCTTTGTTTCTCATGTTTTTTTGTTTCTATGTTGGCCAGTGACTGGTCGTTTTTCTTTGATTTAAGCAATCACTTGTTTCCACTAGTTTCTTTTTGTTTGCCAATTTTTATGGTTATAGAATTTTGTGATTAAACAAACCTCTGGCTCTCCCCTTACCTCTCTCTCTCCTTCCCCTTCCTCTCCCTCATTTAATTTCTGCAATCATTGATCTTACAATAATACCATCCCTTTCTCTAAGCATTCTTGAAAACTTTTTCCTTATTAAGCGCCAATTCTTTTATAGGTTGACCAACTTATTGGGAAAGAACATCTTCTCAAGCGCAGTATTATCTTGATTAAAGCATGGTGTTTTTATGAAAGCAGAATCCTGGGTGCGCATCATGGCTTGATTTCAACATATGCATTAGAAATAATGGTCATGAATATTATTAATCTCTTCCATTCATCACTACCTGGTCCTTTGGCTGTAAGTAATCTTTATTACAGTATCTCCTTGTGCAATCAGGAAATACGCAAGTGATGCTCTTTATTCTCCAGGTCCTGCATAAATTTTTGGAATACTATAGCACTTTTGATTGGGACAATTACTGTGTCAGTATCAATGGGCCTATTGCCATATCTTCCCTTCCAGAGATATTGGGTAAGTAGCATTACAATGTAAAGACTATCGAATTAATTCGTTTGTTTACTAGAATCCCCTCTTTCCTGTTATTATTGAACAGGCCCACCAGAAAACCAAGGGAATGAACTTCTGCTCAGTCAGGAGTTTGTGAAAAACTGCAGGGAAATATATGCAGGCCCAATAAAAGCACTTGACAATGGGGTCCATCAGTTTCCTGTAAAATTCCTCAATGTAGTTGATCCTCTAAAAGACAACAACAATGTTGGTCGTAGTGTCAACAAAGGTATCTAATATAAAGAAAGTATAAGTACCTATTTCCAATAATGAAGTCCCAAAAGATGCTTTACTAAGCACATGTAATCAAATATTATGTTAAACCTAAATATTTGATTACATTTATCAACAATTCAAAATTTATTTCCATGTTTGGGGTTCTACAGTAAATTGTCCTTCATAATGACTATTTCGTCGATCCACCTGCTTCCAGGCAATTTCCATCGGATAAAGTGTGCCCTTTCCTTTGGGGCTGGAAAGCTAGGAGAAATTCTAGTGCTGCCCGGAGAACACATGGGTGCTGCACTAGAGAAATTTTTCACAAACACCCTGGAGCGGAATGGGAAGGGAGAAAGGCCTGATGCATCTGTGCCAGTGCCTGCTTTTGGCACTGGAAGATCAGAGGCTTCGGGTCTCAGTGGAGACTATGAAACTCACTGCTGCGGTCTGGTACATGGCCAGTGGTTTCATGATTATACATTACCAACTCTTCTTCAGCGCAATTCATATTTGCCTTCTCAAATTCAACGAGAAAGTCTCAGGGGTTCCCAGTTTAAGTTGCCACAATGCAGGGAGGAGGGATTTCTCCGTAATTCCAAGCGTGGATTTGATCCTAGAAGGCCAGTCTTTCACATTTATACTCCTCAGGTATCTGCTTTGACTTGTGGCATTGGCAAAATGGGAAAGTCACGAGGAACAGGCACATATATTCCCAATTTGGTATGTTTGTTGTGGCTTTCTAATCTTTACTAAGCTTGTCCCTTCCATAATTTATATCATTTAGCCAATGCAGACTCAGTATATCTACCGAAGGCAACCACGCTTTACAAGGATGAGGAAGTTGGATTATTCAACTCCTAATCAATTCGTCAGACCATCCAAAAAGATTGACCAGGTTGAAGATCCCCCCATGACCGGGAAGATAAGAAATGGTATTTTTGCTAATCTTTCTGAAGATGATTTTGCAACAGAGGAGGAAAAGAATATAGATGGCAACTGCATAGATCTTTCCCTGGATCAATTCCCGCTTCTTTCTAGTATTAAGAAGTCCATGACTTCAGAAATACGGTCAAGTGATCAGTCCGTTAGAAAGGTCAGGGATTGGTTTGCTCCACTACAGAGGATTGAGTTTGGTTCTTTCAGCCACTTCCCATCAGAAGCAGTGGCTTCAGCAATAGCAAGGAAGCAAGAAGAGTTGGGAATTGCAATGGATTTGGAGACAATGACAGCTGACCAGAAAATGGGGTATGACGATGCTCAAATGTACGCCATTTCGTACCAATTATATAAGCATACATATGTAGCATGTAGCATACTCCACATTTGGTGATGATTCAATAATGGAGATACGGGTGTTGCAGGGTTTTCAGACAACAATTCCAACTGAAAAATGACGAAGACTTTCCCGCTTTATGCCCCTCTGGGCATTATTAGCAGCTTTACAGCCAAGCCAAGAGGCGTTCAAAGGATGGATGTAATTGGAAACCACAGTTAAAGCATTGCACTAACATCAGAGATAGAGAGAGAGAGAGAGGCCATTTCAAGTTATTTTTCTTTTCTTATGTAGAGATGTCTACCCATTAGTGCCTTGTCGGGTGATTATTAAAATTGGACTGTTATAACAGCAGTACTTTTCATGTTTGATTGATCTATTCCCTACCCAGAAACAAGTTAAATTCCCTTTCAAACAAATCCTGGGTTTATGTGATTTGAAAGGAAAAGGAAAAGGAAAAGGAAAAGGAAAAGGAAAAAGAGTTATATTTCTTTTTCTTAGTTTCAATTTAATCCTCTAGCGACCTTACAATTATCTTGTTCTACTTTCTGTTTACTTCCAGAGTCTGGCATGGAAAACAACTTACACTGCATAGAATCATAATGGAAATGACCACACTGTTTTACCATACTAGCTAACTACTACAACTATTTCCTGATAAAATAGCTAGAAGTGCCAACTTTTAACAATGGCCTTTGTAAAAGAGCAATGAAAGTGAAGGGCAACTAAATTTGTGCATGAGCCACCGTCTCCGGAGTGAAAATGTAAATGTTGCAATCATGAGAATCAACTTTGGCCCCGAATGATCCCGTTGCATCTTCCAATACTTCTTTGTGCTGCGTCCCCAAAACGAATTCACAAACTCAATGATAAGACTTTCAAATATACTATCAGTAATTATAATAAGTATTCCAGCTTCCGAAGCATATCAGAAATTTAGATTAATGATTTGTAAAGTCATAAACATAAATAAATAAAAAGGCACCAAGGTTCATCTTGGAGAAGTTTTAACAGATGCCGCAGTCATTGGTACAGCATGCACAATACAAATTAAAAATTTTTGGTCTGTGAATTGCTCCTTCCTTGAGCCTAAGATATATGACTACTGCAAACACCAATATAAATTTCCAACAACGGTGGAGAGTAGAGTATTTCTGGCCAAAGAGATACAGTTTCCTTACCTGCCACAAGTCTCTTACCGAGACAGCAGTGTTCGAATCAAGACCAAGCACATCCCATGTTGCTGTAATATTTGCAGCTTTTGAACACCGATTCCAGAGAGCAACAGTCAAACGATAGTTAGACAAAGGACCCGCCCAGACCTGCAAATAACAGGCAAGAGTTATATTTCTTCATCTCTTGCTTTAGAAAAGAATGAAATGAATTGAAATAAATAAACTTAAGTGGAAATCGTTCAATTACTAGCCCATCATTCAGGTGTTACAATATTTTGATACACTAGAAATTTTGCCAATAGTCAGAACCTGTAGGCAGCCATCGGTTCCAGTAGAATATACTCTCCTCCCCTGTACACCAAGTGGGTCTGTAAAGACAATCAAAGTCCTTGCTTGCTTATTTTCCAAATATGTTAAAACTAAAGATTCCCATCAAGAAGACATGGTTTACCTTGATCGACGGCGATGACCTCCTTATTTGTAAGAATCTCTAAAGCTTCTGCAGTAATATTTCTCACATCACAACCAATCACAAGAGGAGCCTGCACATCCAAGCATAAGTTAATCCTACTAAAAGAAGATTAATGCTATATTTGTAAAAGCTTGAAATGAAGAATCTCCTATATATGACTAATTCGAGTCACAAACATTTATTACTACAAGGAAGCACAGGAATGATTAAGATTGTGATGGATTCCCTCAGCTATATGATTTTATATTCTATATAAACATCACCAGAAAATCATTATATAAATCTAACATATTAAATTGAATAATCTTATATTAATTTCCAATAAATAATGAGAAACACAAATTTTAAGGAAACCTTCATCAAAGCCCAGATGCTAAAGTGACCGCGATACTCTTGGTAAGTCATTCCTCCATTTCCAACTTCCAACATATCAGGATCTGCTCAAAAAGTATAGCATTAAATTGAAGATGAATCACTAGGAGTACAAGTGAAGTCCTTCATGAAATTTCAATCACTGATATCAAAATTTTACCATTCCATCCACCAGGTCCAGCATAAGCTGCCCATTTATTGTTCAAATCGGCAATGGCTGTCATGCTTAATAACAAAATAATAAGAGTCCATATTTGTTAGTCTTCAAACAAGTTAATAGTTCAAAATTTATAGCAGCAGTAATAGAAACTATTTCTCGATTTAAGAACTATCAGCAGATTTACACAATGGTTCCATGGCCATTTCCCATCTTAACGACTTATAACTTTTGGATAGGAAAAAATAGTTGAAAAGATGCTTTCTACATGAATCATCACACTGAAAGGAATGAACCTTGCAGATGCTAACCCAACTGACTGAAATTTAAGTTCAACATAGGACATATGGAACTACTCAGCTAAACAAGAAAAGAAGTAAACATTGAAAGCTACATTTTGACCTAAAATGGTTTATGAATTGAAATTTTGCTCCTAAAAGTCTTCAATGATGATGTTGATTGACTGGAATGTGAAATGGATACATGTGTGGAAACTTTAGAAAGCACTCAAAACTAGATGGACCCTTTATGTGAAGCATACTGTTGTAGCATTTACTTCTCGGATTATGTACAAGCATACTGTGCTAGCATTTACTTTTCTAATGATGTACCAGAAACAAAAGTCTAGAAGTTAAACCTTGCCCAAGTATCATTTATGTCATCTGATATACGCCAACTATTTCCAACATTTCTACCCCATTTTGGGACGTCATCAACACCCCTGCCAAAATAAAAATAATGCAAATTAATTCACAAGTTAAACATCAGCATCTTGTCAATAAAAATCAAAGATTAACTGGATTACCATTCACAAAGTGAATAAAAAATAGGACGCCCACTTGCATTTAGAGCATCACGCATTGGAGGGTATCTGGAAAGCATCAAAAGACATGAAGTTAATCTAAAGGTTCTGACAAATAGTTATCTTGACATCTTAAATGAGACTAAGGCAAAGAAAACCTTTCTATTGGTTTGATTCCCAGGTTATAACAGTTGTCATACTTCAAATAATCCACACCCTGTTAACAAAGAATTAAGCATTAAATCAAAGTGATAGTTTAGGAAAATAAAGGAAAAACATTTCTGACGCAAAAATGAATTCCTATATCGTGGCCTCTTACTTGAGATAAACAAGAATGATTACCTGCACCAAAAATATGGCAATGAGGAGCATGTGTTCATTTAAACATTTGATTTTGTATGTCTTTAGTGTATATCTCATGACATTAAAAAAAATGAGATCATGGCTATAAAGACATGCTGTGACTTGAGACCAGAGGGTTCTCTGGATCCAGTCTTCTACTGTAGTAATTGTCTTTCTTCGGCTTTAAGCCACAGATTTGACACCTCTAATACAAAAGCAGAACATAGGGACTAACCTTCCCCATGCAAACTTACATGTCAATAGGCAATCTTAAATAGCCATTTCATCAAGATTCAGCACAAGATAATGAGATACAAACCCACGAAGCAAATAAGTCTGCATCATCCTTTTCATGGAAAAGTGATCCAGGCCGAACTTGACAAGTGAAAACCCTATATAAATGAAAGCAAGCTTCAAAGAATAAGAAGGGTCCTAAAATTATAAAAAAAATTGAAAACTTTTCAGCAATAATCTGAGTTCAGCTTCTGAGTAAGTGTTGAAATCTCTACCGCACCCTGCATCGGAATAAATACCAAGCTTGAGGCCCTTCTCATGTACATAATCAGAAAGAGCTTTGATTCCTGAGGGAAATGTTTTTTGGTCAGGAACCAGTTGACCCTGTAAACCAACAAAAATCAGCAGTAGCAAATTTGCAACTAACAGAGATTAACCAATACATTGATTTATGATATCTAGTGCACATAATTCATAAGATGAGAGTGGCCAAGTTTGTGCTTGGTAAATAATGTTTATAGTTGATTGAAATTGCAGCGCATCACTGCGATTAAAGTGAGGAAGAGAACAAAATGAAAAAGCTTTAGTTAACCTTTAAATCTCGTATTCGCGCAGACCAGCAATCATCTGCAGTTTATTTAATACACTTTAAGTCAAAAAAAGAACCAACGAGCAAAATTGAGGTGAAAACTCAGAACTGGCCGGATCAATACCTATATTGACATACACATAACCAAGATCTGCCAAGCCAGTTGAAACGAGAGCATCAGCTGTCAAAAACAGATTTGAGAACTAGTACCCGGAATGGTATTGATACATAGGAAAAAACAGATAATTGTAATCCTCCGGATCACCAATACTGAACTCCAAACCACAGGGAACTAAAGCAATGGACTGATTGACTATCCAAGTTATATTCTTTATTTCATCAATCCCAGAAAGCAAAGGAACTTGAAAACTAATAAACAATAAACAAACGAGAACAACTCCTTTTCCTACTATCATAAATGTAAATTTCCAAATTATAAGTAAAAATAGAAAGGAAAAAGGGATGAGCAACCCGCAAGTTAATCTTCTTAATAAGGCAATTACATTGACTTCGATGCAAGCAAAAAATGATTTCTATAAATATAAACGACGAAAGCTAGAAACCAACGAACCTGTTTCTTTGATTACCGTCTCGTTGATATTACATGCGAAGAAGTTCCAGCTACTCCAACTGCAATATAATCAATTTTAGGTCTGATCATATACTAATTTTTCTATCAAAAAACAGAGGAGACATATTCTATCATCGTAAAGCCACGTCAAGTTTTTCCTTCCTGAACTAGAACCAACATCTGACACAGTTATCAATTTAGAAACAAGAGAAAAATAAATGATGAAGACAGAGAGAGAGACAGAGACCCCATCTGAGGAGTCCGAGCCAAGCCGTTGTTAAGCTGAAAAATCCCATAGTTGGAAGTGTCATAAAGTTTGGTGAAAGACTTGCTGTAACCAAAATTGCCTCTCTCGTATTCCTGGAGAAGAGGCCCTTTTGCCACCACTCTCCCCGCAATCACCCCATTGTTTACCCACAAACTTAAACAAACAATCAAAACATAAAACAAAGACAATATCCAACAACTACGGCTACTCTTCGCCATCTTTAACAGGCTCAAGACAAAGAGAGACAGAGCTTGACACACGCCAGTCACGAAGTCAGACAAGATATAAAGAGTACAGTCTTTTTGTTGGGTGGGGTCACAAATTGTATTTAGTAATATATGGGAATCTTCCTTTATCTGTCCACCTGCCTACATTATACTTTTCATAGATGACATTTGTCCGTTTTCATCCATACTTCATTTACGATCAGTTTGGTTTTCGTTTCTGGACAGAGGGGGAACATGTAAAATATTAGCAAGGATTATGAGTACCAACTTTTTAAGACAAGACGATTTAATATTCCATTTCAGTTGAAAATGCTTGGAAAGAGTATATCAGGAAAGGAAATTTTGCAAAAAGTTCCATGAACTAATCGTGATTTCTTATGGGCACACGCATCCTAGGTCATTCAATCTCATCCAAGTGTGATTTTCTACGTTGAACAACTACTTCTGAATCAAATAGATAGGTCGAAAAGCTTGCCTAATCCAATACAAAATGTTCTAACTCTGGTCGTCGTCGTCCGTGTTGATATTTTTCTCGTATAGTTAGGAAAGGAAGCCATCATTTTTCAAATCTCATTTTGACACTTGGAAGAACATGGTCTGCATACGATTAATGTTGGCAAACACGTGTGATACACAAGACCAACAATACATGCTCTCTATTTCTTTTTTGCGAACTTAACGCACTTTCCTATTATCCCTGTATTATGCATGAGAGAAGTTGGAGAATTTGTCTGGTCAAACATGGAGAAGTGCTCAAGGGTGTGTTTACCTGAGATTTATTGTGGGACATGGGCGCTAAACGATATTGTATTAGTCCCGTGTTCAAAACCTGGCCTCACTATTTCTCCATATAAAATGATGGAGGTCATCACGGAGGCAGAAACATTAGGGTGTTCCTTTGTACGGCACGACAAGTTCATCTAGGTCTGCTTAAGTAAGACTAAGCTTTTTACGTGATTATTGACAAACAAAAACCTTATTCTTAAACATTTTACGACCCTCGTAATATTTAATTTCCACATTCTTGCAAGAATAAGAATATTATGTAAATAATGGATAATCAAAGGCAACAATAAACACACAAAAGTTACGATAAAAATTAACATTTATTACTTTTCTAAACGTATATAAAAGAATACTCTCTAACAATATGCTCCCTTTTTCTTTATCTATGTTCCAGGAGCAAAGCTCAAATAAGCAATTTATAGGTACCTCTGATTTTACAATTCATAATCCTAATTGAATTGATCTAACTAGATCAACTCTATTCTTATTATATCACATCACACTAGCCAGATGACATCCCTATCCAAATATAATTCTATCTGATATGATTTAGCTACATTCTAACTAACAAGATAAGAGATTACATCTATGTAGGAATGATATAATCATATCTACGAAAATCTCTACTATTTTCATATGATCTTCTCACATGATCTTTATCTTTTAGAACTAATTTCTATCTTTTGTGATTTTATTCACCACTTCATCCAAGATCTTCCCATGATCTTTATTCATTGATGATTAGTCATCCAAGCCTAAAACCTTTCATAACATATTGATCTAGTCCAATGCTTACTCATATCTTGTCTTTTAGTTATGGTTTGTCTATTTGAGCATAGCTTTCAAATGTCTCCTTTATACATGTGATTCAGCTAATCTTTATCCCAAGGTCCATCTCAAACTATCTTTCAATCTTACACCTGAATCTTGCATCTTATCAAAGATTTCCACCAATGTTTATCAATACACGCCAACTCATCGACAATATCCATTTTTCTTGCCTACTCATATCTTGCCTTATTCCGTCATCTTGAGTCTCAAGCATTTGTCAAGGCTCATTAGCGCCTGCATGATTCCACCATTAAGACTTAAGGGTTTAACAAACTATCCGTACAAGAAGAACTTGACACACTCATCAAAATAATTCTTAAGCACTCCTTTAATTATGGTTCCCTCAAAGATTCCTTAGCCATTGACACATCTCCAATGTACCATTTTCTCTCTTTATTGGGTTTATCCTTGCTTTTGTTCAAATGTTCCTTTACAAAGCCTATGGCTCCTAATATAACATAATTATTGAGATAGACTTCTTTCGTCGAGTCTTCAACTCCTTTTTATTGATCCTACGTGTCTATAGAATTAATTTGCTCCTCACCCAACTTTTGATTTGGGCAGTCACGAACAAAATACGACCTTTCACAAATAAAACAAGCAATATCTTGTTTTGTTTGTTTCTTAGACTTGTATTAAGAAGATTCATACCTTCTCGTTGCTTTTCTCCGAGTCATTCTGTGTCCTATATCATTCTT
>JANZLX010000211.1:19165477-19184335 GCA_025531955.1 Erythroxylum orinocense | reverse complement strand
TGAAGTTGTTGAAGTTTGGTTGTGCATGCATACTTCTGCCTAAGTTATTTATGTTTCATACAAATATGTAAACTTACATATATTGTCGATTTATTGGAGCATTTTTTTTTATTTCGCCTAGGGCCTATAAAACTATAGGAATGACCCTGCCTTCATGTTGGGATTCATTGTCTTCTCTAAGATGGACTTGATCTCTCGGTTGGACACTTTAGCCTAATCACTTGTTTGAGGATGATAAGCAGTTGAGACTTGATGCATCATTTGATATTTCTTCAGGAGGGCCTCAATCGTCCGGTTGCAAAAGTGAGTCCCCTTATCACCAATGATGGCTCGCGGGACTCCAAACTTGGAGAAAATGTTAGATTTCAAGAAATCTGTAACCACTTGAGAATCGTCAATTCGGGTGGCTTTTGCTTCTACCCATTTCAATACGTAATCAACTGCAAGCATAATATATTGAAATCCAAATGAGGAAGGAAAGGGGCCATGAATTCCATGTCCTAAACATCAAAGATCTCACAAATTAATATGGGAGTTTGAGGCATTTCCCCATGGGAACCTAACGTACCTGTGCGCTGACAGTTGTCATAAGTCCTACAGAAATCATATGTATCTCAAAATAAATATGGCCAGTACAACCCACACTCTAGAATCTTGTGAGCTGTCCGCTTTGGGCCAAAATGACTCCATATGGATAAGAGTGACAAAATGTCAAAATAGAAAGAAATTCACTGTCAGGTACGCACCATTTGATGACTTGATCTGTATAAAATCACCACAGATAAGGATCATCCCATACATAAAACTTTGTTTGGCTCCCCATCCTTTCTTTTTGTGCCTTAATGAAATCTATAGGAAATCAATGAGAACCAATAAATTTCCTATATCAATGTACCAGGGAGCTATCAACTGTACTGCATATAGCTGCTCATCTGGAAAATCCTTATTGATAGGGTCCGTGTCAGCACTATGCTCCACTAAGTGGCTCAAATGATCTGCTACTCCATTCTTTGAGCCTCTCTTATCCTTTATCTCCATATCGAACGCCTAAAGTAAGAGTATCCAACGGATGAGCCTTAACTTTGCCTCCTTCTTTGTCAGTAGGTACTTCAAAACTGCATTATCAGAATAAACAGTAATCTTAGTACCCAATAAATAAGACCTAAACTTATCCAAAGCAAAAACTACTATAAGAAGCACTTTTTTGTGGTGTTGTAATTTGCTTGGGCATCATTCAAGGTATTTGAGGCATAATAAATAGCATGAGGGATCTGCCCCTTAATTTGACCCAAAACTACTCCAATGGCATGGTTGGATGTGTCACACATGAACTCAAATAGCAAAGACCAATCTGGAGGTTGTAAGACGGGTGCAATAACTAACTTCTCCTTTAGAGCATCAAACCCCTTCTTGCACTGCTAATCAAAAACAAACTCTTTGTCCTTCTGAAGCAACCTACACAATGATTGTGCAACCTTGGAAAAGTCCTGAATGAACTTGTGATAAAGCTTTGCATGGCTAAGAAAAGATTGAACTTCTTACACAGAAGTGGGGTAAGGCAAAGAAGAAACAAGGTCTATCTTGGCTCCATCAACCTCAATACCCTTAGCAGAAACTATATGTCCTAAAACTATCCCTAGTTGAACCATAAAATGACACTTTTCAGAATTAAGAATGACGTTAGTTTCAAGACATCGTTTAAGTACCAAAATGAGATGATCTAGGTTTTGTTCAAATGAATCCCCATGCATGGTAAAGTCATTCATGAAAACTTCAATGATTTTCTCAAGATACTCATAAAGATACTTAACATGCACCTTTGAAAGGTAGCAGAGGCATTGCATAATCCAAAAGGTATCCTTCTGTAGGAAAAGGTGCCATAAGGGCATGTAAAAGTCGTCTTCTTTTTGTCCTCCAGAGCAATAGTAACTTGAATATAACCTGAATAACCATCAAGAAAATAATAGTAAGCATGACCAACAAGACATTCTAACATCTGATCAATAAAGGGTAGGGAAAATTGGTCCTTTCTACTCATCAAGTTGAGCTTGCGATAATCCACACAAACTCGCCATCCATTCTGCACCCAAGTCGGAACCATCTCTCCTCTCTCATCTCCATAACTGTAATGCCCGATTTCTTAGGAATCACCTACAAAGGACTTACCCACTTGCTGTCAGAGATGAGGTATGTGACTCCCACATCCAGCAACTTCATCACTTCCTTCTTCACCACCTCCATCATCGATGAGTTGAGACGTCTTTGCACTTGATGGACTGGGGTAGCTCCTTCCCCAAGAAAAATCCTGTGCAAGGAAGGACTAATACCTTTAATATTCACAACTATCCATCCCAATGTCGTCTTATACTCTTACAATACACTAACGAGCTTTTCTTCTTGTACCTTTGTAAGATTATTTGCTATGATAACTGGAAGTGTGTTGTTAGTGCCCAGATAAGCATACTTGAGGTGAGTCAGTAAGGGCTTCAACTCCACTTTTGGTGCCTGCACAATAGAAGACAACAACTGATTAGTACTAATGGGCAATTCTAAAAAATGAGAGACATACTTGATAAAAAAGACTTGTCTCAAGTGCCCAAATTGCTTCCTTTAGGCCCTTTCTAAACTCGAGCTTGCTTTACCAATAATCAGTCATCTTTTGCTCCAGCGGGGTAGTCAAAGCTACTTCCAAAGTGTCACTTGTAGAAAGAAGAGACTAATGATCCACCAAAGAGTAAAAAATATATACCTTGGCAACCGACTCACAGTTTGATGGATAACACATGACATAAAAAATATTGAAACGAATGACATCGCCATTGAACTCCATAGTCAACACCCCATTGTGTATATCAATTTTGGGATATTTGTGGTCGGGTGAGTTCAGTAACTTATTCTCTAATAGACACCCACACATTAATTTAAGTATTTTCATATTTTAATTTATGAGATCATTTACTTTATTCCTAAAAAAGAAGTATCTATATGCTAGTTTTACCGTTTTATCAATATTTAGTCTTGATAAAACTCCAATTAGGAATATTTAAGAATAATACAAAAATATAAATTGAATATCATAATTATGATTTCATCATAACTTAACTTGCACAGTAACTATTACAGGAGTTTTACCTTAATGTGAAAATATCAAATATAATTAACATAATCCATAAAGATAAAGAATGTTTTTATTAATTAAATAATAATATTATACATCAAATTACAATTAATAGATTAACTGCAAGAGCAGAAACTAACAACGAGAACCTTCTTTTACTAGTTGTGGGAGTAAGAATCCACGAGATGCTTCTTTCATTGCGTATGGAAGGAAGAAACGCCCTGCTTTTTCACCACTGATGGAAGCAATTTAGGCGTTAGATCGTTAACGATTGGAACAAAACGAGAAGAAATGCGAACTAATTGCGGGACTAACATTGGCTTTTAACTTTGTTATTGACGAGAACAAGTTTAGAACAACTGATAACTGGCATTGAGTCTTAGATTATTAGTTGGGAACAAAATGAAAAGATGTCCTGGGCGAGAAGAGAAAGCTTGTTTCAGAAGCTTAGTTATATTTTACCCACTGCTCTGTGAAATATCTATCTTATCCTTTGTTATACATTATGAACTCACAAGCTGGCTCCATTTAAATAAAAAAGAATCTTCATTTGGTAAAAATTAATGATTGATTAATCATGTAATCAGGTTCTTAATTAAAAAATGTTATATTTAACTGACAGTATTCGGATGATTTATACACGACGCAGCCATCGTCAAGGTAAGGTTTCTGTAGACAAAAATGGTAGCCCCATTTTCATTTACAAGTGGGATTGTATTATGTTGAAACTCACAAATCCCAGTATGTTTTTGAAATCCATTTTTGTTATCCTTCTATGTTTTTCTATACCCTCAAGTTTGGTCGCAACCGTAAAGAATGCCTAAAACGAAACGTTCGCTTGCCATGTACCACAAAAAAGGATGTGGATATATTTTTTTTTAAATTTCTGATGTCAGAATCTCTTGATTCCCAGTAAGTTTTTATCTAATCAGTTAGTTTGACTATATGAATCTGTTAGACAAATGTGCAGAGTAGTAGTTTGACTATATGAATCTGTTAGACAAATGTGCAGAGTAGTGGTTTGACTATATGAATCTGTTATGACAAAAATGCAGAGTCGGTAGACATCAGTTTGATGAAAGTAATCCAATTACGTAGGAGGGCGACTAAATTACGTTGGAAAGTCGCAAACTAGGAAGTTTTTTGGTCAGGATAGGCGGCTCAGCTGCTCTCTACCCTTTTCAAATGTTTAATCATAATGGATGGGGGAGACCCATTTTCTTAGCCATCTTATTTTTCCAAGCCAATTGATCCCCGACATTCCATTCTTCTCTGATTATTGAAAGTCAGAGCTGTTTGATCAGAGTAGTTGAATTCTATGGAATACGCTTTAACGCTCTTCAGGACACTCCCTTCGCTAGATAATTCATCCAGCAGCAGCCTCAGCCTCAGCCTCAGCCTCATCTTCCAGGAATTCACGGGTCCTGAAGCGACCACGAGACGTCCTGAGCAGCTTTTTTCTAATTCCAGAAGGCAAAAAGGACCATAAATGATCCCTGAAGATGAGTCCTAGCATCTAGACCTTTCCTGTCTGCTAACCTGCTGCGCATAGTATCTATGTTGGTGATTCGGACAAAATTAAACTAAAAATTTGAAGTATTTATAATTTATCCCATTATCTGTATTTGGAGCGTGAGATTACATTAATTTCGATGACTTGTGAGGGAACACCATAAACAACTTTACAATGTCCACAGAAATTCTCTTCCGTTGCTAAAATAAATAAATAAACAGAAAGAAGAACTATTTAACCTGCTTCCGTTAATTCTCTTGCTCTGCTAAAATGAAGAAATACAAATGAAGTGTGTAATTACTAATCTTCTACATAACATATATTGGTGTGAGAGTTACATACACATGATCACTAAGCATCAAGATTGTTGGCAAAAACTAATTAAAACAACTGTTGCCTAAGTAAAGATCAAAGAATAACAAAAAGAAAGACCCAATATACGCCAAGAACTAATTTGTAGGTCAGTTCCTAGTTGTTGAGGCTGTTGGTCCCTCCGCTTGGTCCAGAAGATGGTATTGATCCCTTTGGAAGCATACTCAGAAACATTCGTCCATATTTCCCGGAGATTCTTGAACCGGACATCTTTTTAGGTTCCATGTCAGAGGGCGAGACATGCTTGCCAGAATCTTTAAGCTCCCACGGATTCTCCGACGCTTCCAGGACGATGTCGCTAGGAAGTGCAAGATTCAAGGAAGCCGAATTATGAAGGAGATCGTTGTGCAGTACTCTAGCTGATGAGGATGAGAATAAGAGTGATAACATGACAAAAAAAGGAAACAAAACTGCGTTGAGTACTGGCTTTGCCATTAGTTGTGGTTATTTAATCCAAGTCACCAAACGAGAAATTTGATTGCTTTCTTCTTGTGCACAAGGGGAGAGTTATATATAGAAGAGAGTAAGGTGGAGGGAACAATATGAAACCGTTGCTCGAATTTGACAAAGTCAGAGGTTTTGGTGACAGGTTTGCTGACAAGTGAATGGGTTGCTCTACGGGCCCGTGGCTCGGTGGACTTGGTCGGTAGATGCTTGCTTACGACGTGAAGTCGGGAACCTATAGCAGCATCATGGAATTCGGAGAAACAAAGTGGAATTTGCTTCGTTAAGATAGCACACGAAGGAGACTCTGAATTTTGACCACTAAAGTGTTGTTCTCAAGGACACTTGGACGGTAGAAACTCGTCAATTTTCGTGCAGGCTATCTGAGAGCATAAGTAAATTGGGAGTGGAGTGGGTGAACAGCGCGTGGGATCAACAGAGAGGAGGAGGTGAAGTCGGCTCGGGAATATATACTTGTACACGTTAAGCTTTCTAATTTGCCTCCGCCACTCTAGATATTAAGTGCGACGCCGGTGTTTTCAATTTAAGATTTTTGTTTCACCGACAATTTGCCACATGCTGTCTCCTTTGATGCAATATAATTTGTTTTTTGATATTCTGGGATTGCGTTACTGGATAAAAAAGTACGCAATATATTCAAACTCCACCTTAATTGATGCCTGCTTTCTTCATTGGTCCTATAAGTCTCAGCCACTATAATGTACTATACTTTAGCTGTAGATAATACAATTATAGACTATATCAGAAAACAATAAAGTACTTAAAATATTGCAATTGATTACATTAAAATATTATATGATAATAACAATATAGGTCCATAAACATAACAACAAGAGCTTGTGTCGAGTTGCACGACAAATCAGAAGCAAAATATGAAAAAAAAACATTTACAGTTAAAAGTTTCATAATCATATTACATATATAGAAAACATATACATCAATTTCAATTGAAATTAAAAGAAAATAAAAAAGTAAAAAACCTTTATTCTACAACATAACTACTTAAATTGTATTGACCTTAATTTTTATTTACTATGAAATCCTCATTAGTAAGAAGAGTCTCATCATCACCATTATTCGAGTTCAACACCCCTAATGACATCTAAATATTTTCTCATTTAAAATTATCTTCCAAGTAACTCTCATCTGTAAAACTTGGTTTAGCAAAAACTCAATCTACCAAAAGATTGATATGATTAATAAAATTTGGATTTATAGAACTATATGTTCTATTAACAATTTTAGTAAACAAATAAAAACAAATTATTAAAAAATTGTGAAAATTATATTCAACTTAATAATGAAAATGACATAATTTCTCAAAGTTCCAACTATATCGAACAAGTACCAGATCATGTAATCCCGTATGTTCCAATCTATATTTTTAGGAGTAAATGAATTCAAATGCTTCAATTTCTTTTACACCCAATTGTGCTCACAAATTGACTAAGAATTTGAATTAGAAACTTTTTCAATTATGTAACACTATTTCCAAATTGGTCTCATTAACCAATTGTAAGATAACAAAGTAATCTTATAAACAAAATGAAGTGATAATTTTAAACAATTAATAAAAGTGAAGAAATGTATACATGAATTAAGTCTGTCTCTTTTGTATATTTTAGTGAGCATCTTGAAATCACTACAAGCATCCTTGTATACCTTCTTTCATAAATTAAAGACGTTTTGCATCATATTTTTTCTTAGAATGTAAGTAATAGATTCAACCAAAAGGTGCACATTACAAAAATGTGGTGTGAAGTTACATCTCCTAAGAATGGAGCTCAAACTAATGAAGAAAGTACACAATTGAATATATCCAATAACATCATATTCTAGAAGTTCAATTGCATTCTAATATCATTGGACAAGAGTATATGATTAATATTGATCATGATAGTCATCCTTAGTTTGAGCCATAAATAGTTCCAACTATATTCTTTGAAATTTTGAGCCTTACCAAAGATTTTGGTATTTCTCATTCTCCAAATGTAGTGTACCAATATAGCAAAACCAGTTTTAAAGAACATTTGATCTTCTCTATTAGTCGATCTCAGTTTGCTAACCCAAATCAATGTATTCATACAATGAAGATCCTTGTCTTGAAACTCAAAGATTTTGAGAAAAGCACTCCATAGTTGATTGGTTTGAAGATATTTGAAGAAAATATGATATAAGGTTTCAGCTTCTCCAGAGTATAAAGGGCAATTTGTATCCAGAATTTGGAACTTAATTCTATCTCTAGTTCCCAATTTCTATAGAGCAGTTA
Source organism: Erythroxylum orinocense (assembly GCA_025531955.1). Lineage (NCBI taxonomy): Eukaryota > Viridiplantae > Streptophyta > Magnoliopsida > Malpighiales > Erythroxylaceae > Erythroxylum > Erythroxylum orinocense. The sequence goes on along the minus strand of JANZLX010000211.1, from coordinate 19,176,598 downwards.
ACCAAAAGATGAAAGAGTGAGCTAAGGCAATACCTGATCCCCATATTGATTTATAAGATGGAAACTTGACCATAGATCCTCATAACTGGCGCAAATTTGTGAGACTTATGGAGCTCCCATTTGGTCTCATCTTCTTGTATTTGACTTAGAAGGTAAAAAGGCCATTGCTCAACAATAGAATTGACTACTTTACACATATGGAATGGCCAATGCCACCTGTTGCTTTGAATCAAAGCTTCGACTTTAGTATCTCCTAGGATAGATCCTCTTAAAGCTGTAAAGAGGTTAGCGTTGCATAAAAGCCCCAAGGCATGCCAATTATCAAACTAGAAAGTTGTTTTCTTCCCATTTCCAATATGGTGCTTGGTATGAGGATGCATGAATGATCTCATATGTAAAATCAGTTGAAAAGTATAAGATTGCAAAGAATTTTGAGAGATAGACCATATGTTTTTCTGCTTGATGTGAAACATATGAACCCATCTTACCCAGAGGCTTTCTTTGTCCCTGTATATCTTCCAAAGTCTTTTACCAGCAAAATTCCGCTCATTTTGCTAGTTAAGTTGATTCCTAACCCACCCATACTACTTAGGAAGACATATGACACTCCATTTAACTTTGAATAATTTCCCCTACTAGAATTTTGCCAGCTGAATTCTATAATACTTTTGTCAATTTTCATAACTCCCTTAGTGATAGCTAGATATGATAATTAGTAGATATGCAAACTATTAATAATGCTGATGGCTTACTATACTCTGCCTCTCTATGATAAGAATATGTTGTTTTGTTGAGAGATTCTTCTATTGAATTTTTCTATGAGAGGTTTACAATCAACTTCCTTAAGCTTCTTTAGAGAAGTTGGAACTCCTAAATAAGTGAGAGGTAGTTGGTGCACACTAAGTCCAACATTTACTATCACAATCATCAAATTTCCACTAATTTATCTAGATAGGTAGACAACATTCTTACTTGGGTTAAATTTGAGCCCAGAGACTTCCTGAAATATCTGAAAGCTTTCAAAAGAGTTCCAATAGAAATAGGATCACTGCCACATAGCACGAGTAAATCATCTATAAATGAGACTTAAGTAATCCGAAGATCACTACATCTATAGTGGAATTTGAAATTCGTGTTTTCCTCTATACACAATTGAGTGATTCTTTGTAGTACCTCCATAGCAATGGTAAATAGATAAGGGGATAGTTGATCACCTTGTTTGATTCCTCTAAAAGTGGTATAGAGTTGAGAAGGGTTTTTCATTCATCAATATTGAATAAGAAATAAATGTTCTACAAGAGTGAATCCATTTGATGAACTCAAATGGATATCCAAAAGCCTGCAGAAGTTGATAAGAAATCTCCATTCAATGGTATCATAAGCTTTAGTGAAATCAATCTTAAGTACGCAACTCCTTGTATGCTCCTTTGATTTGTAATCTTTTAACAATTCCTTAGCTAAAAAGATGTTATCACACATGCTTCTTTTTGGGACATAAGCACCCTGACTTAAATTGATTAAGCGAGGTAAGGTAGCTTTCAACCTATTGGCAATGATTTATGCAATAATCTAGTATGTCACATTACAACATGCAATAGACCTATAATCATTTAAGCATTTAGGATTAAGGATTTTGGAAACAAGACTAAATTAGTCTTATTCATTTTAGTAGGTAGTCTACCACTTTTGAAAAACTCTTGCATATTCCGTACTACTGGAGTTTGTAAGATTGTCCAATTCTCCTAGAAGAACCTTGCATTAAATTCATCTAGTCTTGGGGCCTTGTCAGGGTGGAATGAAAACACTGCTTCTCTTATCTCATCATAGGTAACTTCTTTGAGCATTTCAAACTATTAATCATGGCTTATAAAACCTCCCAATCTATTGAGAAAATGTTAGGAAGATTAGTTGATGTGTAGTTATAACAATTATCTGTTTGAAGTATCTTATTGTCTTTCAACTCTTATTGAAAAAATCAAGGGATATTACTTTGTTTATATTTCTCTTTCCTTTAATCACTTTATAGAAATATTTGGTATTTCTATCTCCTTATTGCATCCATTGGACTCTTAATTTCTGCTTTAGTTAAGAATTGTATGCATTTAATGCTTTTAAGTATGAGTTGAGATTAGACCCCTATTTCTCAATGACCATGGGATCTGAGGGATTGGCCATTAATAGCTTTTGAGTGAAAGTGAGGGCTTGTAACTTCTCTATCTTCATAGGATTTGGAGTTTCCTTGAGGAGTTTAATACAATTAGCCTTGATAGTTTTTAGTAATTGTACATATAGGAATGATTTAAAGCCTTGAAGTTTAATAATGGTAGTTGCTATAATTAAGTGAAGTTAAGAATGCTTTAACAAGGAATTAAACAACTTGAATGGAGATTTCATTGGCCTTGTTTTGTTATTGACAAACACATTAATTGGAGTGTGATCTAAAACTAGAGGTTCACCAAACTCTGTATAGCTTCCATGAACTTTAGTGAGCTAATGATCATTGACTAAGCATATATCCAATTTTCTTTGTACTAACCCACCATCTTTCTAATAAGTACTCCATGTAAAAATAGGTCTTTGAAATCTAAGATCAACTAGCCTAAACTTAGCATTTAACTCTGTTAGTTCTCTAGTGTCTGCGTGAGTTATTCTTCTTATTCTATTAGATTCACATTTTGCATCATCTTTTGTGAAATAATTATTGTGATAGTTAATAGCATTCACCTATCAACTTAAACTTTCTTTGCAAAATTTGTTCTAAAATAGACACTCGGATTAAAAATTTTTCCAATAGTAAAAAAGGAAAATAAAATTGTCTTTACCATCATTCATTAATTGATACAAGATAAAGTGTGTACAAAGAAGGTCTATTTTTCATATTAGCCTTGATTGCTTTCTTCTCCCTCTCTATAACATTATAAAAGTAAGCTATTATTGTCTTCTTATAACTATCATTCATAAGTACATTTATAAAAGGCTTACAAACACAAATGACAAACTGATATTAGGACTAAAACTCATAATCTTAAAGTATAATTTTAGAAACTTTCATTCCAACATTAGACCTGACATGCAAAGCTATAACTCACTTATCACTTATAATTTTTTTTCAATGCCTTCTTCATTTAAATTAAACGTTAAAGTGATAAGAAGTTAGTTATAAATCTTATAATTGTAGTACGACACAAATTCCTACCATATGTGAAAATTTTCTCATTAAATTTAGAACCTATGCACAACTAGAAGTGACTTAGTTGCTTTTCTTTCTTTGACATAATTCATCAATAATAGGAGAGTATCTAACATCTCTTATACTTTCCAACATTAGGTTGATACAATGTGTAATTCAAAGAGTCCAATAAAAAAAATTATAACTGCTTCACAACCTCTTCCTAACTACTTTATATGAAATTTCATTGCTAGTAATGAATTGTATAAAATTTTCAGGCCTAACTGCGTTTATAACTTCATTAAAAATCTCTAACAACACATCAAAATAAATTACAAGGCCAAATGTAACAACTGACTTTAAAAATCATCCTCCTAGCATAATGAACTGAAAAAATCATAATAAGATCTTATCTTTTATTTATCCAACCATTACACACGATTGAAAACTTATAAGTTGCCCATATCATTCTTTTTTTCACACAAATAAATTTTTATTTCACTGAAAGAACTACTTAAAAGATTATCTCTATAGTCATCAATTGAAGAAGATTTATATCCTAAACTAAGAGGCAATAACATCCATGATAAGCTAGTAATAATAATAGATGGTAGCATTAAATCACACACGTATATCGTACCACCATCTAACTATTGTCACGTTCACATTTTAATACGCTTCTCTGGATAATAATGCACTGCAAATTGAAGGTTAGGCTTTAAGAGTTGATTATGGATTAAAAAGTTTAGAAACTTGTCTTTTTCTTCTCTTTATATCAGTTGTAGTAGCCCCTTATTCTTTAGATAGGAATACTAATTTTAGTATTGTCAATATTGTCTTGACCACTACAAAATGAACTTTCACTTTAAATTTCATATTTTAACCTTCATATTTTTCCCCTCATTCTAATAGTCTTCAAACAAAGTTTTCATCTATTATTTTACATCATGGCTAACTTTGTTACAAGGCTACAGATCACCTTTGATCCCAACTAAATGTTTCTTTAATCTAATGATTCCCCAATCTTTCAAACGTTGGTTACAATATAAATAGTATGGTTCTTCACATTAGGAACCAATCTCACATAATCCTATATATTACATCAATTCATTCAATTCTATTGATTATTAATCCTTGAGATAAAATCCAATTGATATTTGGCAATATAATTAGGTTATTCCCCATACCTTAATGATATTTAGTAGTTATCTAGGCTTTTCATAGTTTGTAATCCTATAGCTGTAAATCTTTGTGTATTTTTATCTATAGTTAATGAACTCTCATGGCAAAGAAATAAGGAAAATAATGTGCAATACCCATTAATATATTTCTCACATGATTTTCAAGCTTTCCAAATGCATGTTTAAACTAATTTAAAGTGGGAAATTACAATAGAAGGTTGTGAGAAAAGTGCATACTATTTGGAATAAGCTACTAATATAATTTTGAAAACAAATTGCTACTATTTTTCCTTTATAAATTAGTTATGCATTTATCTTTCTAAGGATTTATTTTAAAGAAATTCTATATTTAAAACATATACCAAAGTTGGAGAATTAGTAGTTGCTTGCTAATTGTTACATGATTTTCCTAGAAAACCTAATGGAACCTTTAAATATAACATGTTTTATGAATATTATCATAGTTCTTAATAAGATACTTATTAGGAGCATAATATTGTCTTATGCAAAATAATTAGGCATTGGATCAAGGTAGATGAAGAAATGTAAAAGTTTAATGGAAAAAATTGTTGGATTGCATCTGCATGTTTGAGAAACCCATTGGTTAAAAAAAATGAAGATTGCTTGAATGGGTATGGAAAAGAAGCACGTGCCCAAATGGAAATGAAAAGAATCTTAATAGAGGATTTAATTTTGTTTGGAGTTCTTACAGTAAATGAACTCTCAAAACTATGTAATTAACTATTAAATTGCTAATGGTGGATGCATTTATTATTAATTGATAATGATAAAGCGAATTTGATAAATTATGAAAAGTACATAAGCAAAGACCAAAATATGATTCTAGTACAAAGAAACATAACAAACAAAAGGGTAATGATGTTCTTGTTCTAAATTTCTTGTTTATCTTTTGAACTAGCATTTTAGGCTCTTTAACTTATGCTCCAAGCTAATCTAGTTCCACCTGTACCACCTTAGTACTATTATATAGTAATCCTAGCACATCCTTTAATTATGTTTGCTTGAACACTTATAGTTCATCAAACACTACATTCCTACTAAAAGCCATATTCTTTGATGTTGGATCCTAAAACTTGTATCCCTTTACACCTTTAGGATAATAAAAATATGCTTTTCTTGACTTTAGATCAAACTTATACCTAATATAATTGGAAATATGCATATAAGTAAGACAAACAAAGATTTTCAATTTAGATAAATATATCTCTTCTTGTCCATATTTCTCTTCAACTCTCCCATCTAGTGAAGCTTATGGGATATGTTAATGAGATGCTTAACAAATTTTAAGGAGACTTACATTTAACCTCAAACACCTGACCCTTTTAGTTATAAATTTCTTTATTGCCTCTGAATTCCATTTTACTATAGTGTTTTCAAGTTGTGTAATGTCTTTGAATTCTATGCTCACAAAAATGTGAGAATCTTTAGTCATTGTACTCAATACTGTTATTTATTCTTAGGTACTTAATTTTTTTTGTCTATCTAATTTCTTACTTAGCCTTCTATGCCTTGAACTTTTTAAAGACCTCAAAGTTTTTCTTTATGAAATATACCTAGGCTTCCCTAAAAATTCATTGATAAATATTACAGGGTACCAAGATTATCTAATGATAATTCTCTACTAGGACCCCATATATTAGTATGCATATAGTTTATAATTTATTTGGCTTTATTCTTACTCATCGTGAATGATACCTTAGACTATTTTCTAAGTATGCAAAACTTAAAAAATGATAACTTACAATGTTTGACACCCTTTAGTAGGCTCTTTGATGTGCATGAATTATGCATATACTTTATTAAGTATATTGGTTGATTTTAATTTCATATTGTGTTGTTTTACTTAGCTTTTGTTATCTTTTTAGGTAATTATTCAAATTAGACATTAAAATGATATTATTCAAGAATTCAAAGCAGCTTTAAAGAAAAAACTAAAGAAATCACAATTTTTAGAGAAACATGGTATAGCTCATGTCTATGCAGTAGTTTGTGGCCTAAAGGATTAAGCACAGTAAGCGATATATCCTGAGCCACATCTATATATGAGATCATGTGCAAGTTATTAAGGAAAATAGGGTGATTCATAGTTAAAGGACATGACCTTGTTATAGGTTATGTATTCATTTAATGAAAAAAATGGGATTTATGATTGAAGGATATGGTCATACTAGAGACCATATTTATTACTTAGAGAACCCAATGAAGCCTATAATCTAGGCTAAAACTATAAAGTGGCTTAAACATGTACATAAAGGTGAAAATAATTATTTAAATAGGAGGAGACTTTAGCCTATTTTTATATAAAAAGTAATTATAAGAAACATGTTTTTCTTTCCAAAAGCTATGGTTAGCCATTGGAAGTCTTCTCTAACCCTTGATAAATCAATTTTAATATATTTTTTACTAGAAATATGGGTTAACCAATTGGAGAGTAGATCATCGTAACTTAAAAGAGTGTAATTTTATTATCTTAGAAGTCCAACCGATCCAAATAATATATCCCATTTACCTTAATTTAGATAAAGTTAAAGAAATATTAGGGGAAGTACTCATCTAGACATAATTACATAATCTCATTCTGTATTGATTAATTATCTTAAAATTTATTTTCTTGGCTATTGTCAATATCAATGTTTGGTTTAGATTTATTTTATGTTTAATTATTTTAAAAATCTATAATACCATCTTTTTATTTATTAGCTTTAAACTAGTTAATAATATTAGGTTTTTCAATCCATACCACTTCCTCATGTGATTGATATACTACTTACCATTATATTTCTTACTGATGATAGGTACACTTACCTAAGTTAGTAAATGACATATTTGTAATAGAAAAAACTTTGTTAACACTAATGATATATAAACTACGCAATCATGAAGCTTTTGGTGTCATTACTAGTGAAACAACTAGTTATAAAGAACCTATTAAATATTTTTTCTATACTTATATAGTTATTTTGCTTACTTTATTTTTTTGATTTCTTTTTATTATTTTTTGTGTGTGAATTTTGTTTATACCTTGTTTTATTCTTATTTTAATTTTAGTAGTGATTATGATTTATGATAAGAACTCTCTAGTCTATACTTCTTAAACAAGATCCATAACTTAAGATAACTTTGCGCTAAACTCAAAGAGTCACGGACCAAGTAAGAAAACAGAGATACACTAAAATCACAACCTAAAAGGATGGAAGAAGAAAGGAGAACTATAATGGCAAAAACCAAACCATCTCTTATGGGAATATAATCAAGCATTACAAGGAAAAAAAATAAATGATCATTATTTTAAAATTAAACATAACTTAATCGAAAATCTTTAAAAAATGTTCAACTTGATGGATTACTAGATGAGGATTCCAATGCACACATCACTAACTTATTGGAGATATGTGACACATTCAAGATCAGTGGTGAGATCAAAAATTGCTATTAGACCATAGTTGTTTCCATTCATACTAAAAGATTAGGTAAAGTAGTGGCTAAAAGCATTACCAGTTGAATCAATCAACACTTGGGAGAGTCTTGTGGAGAAGTTCCTTTCGATGTACTTTCTACCATCTAAGAAAAAAAAACGAAGAATGATATCTCTTCTTTTCAATAGTGACAATGGTACCTTATATGACACATGAGAGGGATGCAAGGATTTGATAAAAAGGTGACTACATCATAGTTTTACAATATGGAAGCAAGTTTATACATTCTATAATGGACTAGTAAGCTTTACTAGGAAGATGATATATGCTACAGCATTTGGAACATTGATAAAAAATAATAACCTAAAGGCTACTTTAAAGCTAATAAAAAAGATGACCATGAACAATTACCAATAGTAGTTAAAAAGAGAGGAAGCAAATGTATCTATTAGGATCTATATTATAGAAGTTATGACTACACTAATAACTCAAATGGAGGTGATAAAGATAAAACTAGAAAACATGAGCTCTCCATTAACAACAACTTAATTTATAAGCTAAGAATTCTATAAGGAGGTGACCAATATATCAACCAGTGTATATAATCAATTACAGGAAGTTGTTAAAATTATGGTTTCTAGATTATCGATTCCATAAGACAATACAACTATATTTATTAATCATAAACAAAAAATGAAATAAATAACTTAAAATTTTAGAAAAAATAAGTTAAACTAGTAAACTAATGAACATAATAATATTATCTAATAAATAGACATCAAGATAATAAATGTTAAGGCTTCAGGATTCACTTATGTGGAATTCCAACTATTATGCAATATACATTATCATTGATAAAATAAAAGTTAACCTAATATATCTATGGCCTATCCTAAGGCATATAGGCATATTCAACTAGGTAATTACTACCTCTCGATATGCAATTCAGCCTAATCAAAGTTATTAAGCATAGCTAATATATTTCATTATCACAATAGTCTAGGATATCCTTATCTCTAGATCTAGTGATGGAGGACCATCCCCATAAGCTCTCAAGGATGTTGAAGACATGGGTTTTGGTGAACAAGAGCAAGAAAATGAGGCATAAGTTGAAGACAAGGATCCGAGTGAAGAACAAGGTGAAGTTGTTGGATTTGATGCTTAAGTTCCAAGCTAATTTCGGCCCATTTGGTGATCACAAGGCAGCTATTTTAGCTCCTTAAAATTGACATTTGATTAAGACTTTATATTATATGATTGATTTATTTGGTCCGGCTTGTATTATTGTTTTGGTCAGTTGACATTTTATATTTCTGGATTGGTTTGTTTGTTGTTTCGATTTGACTGTATTGAACCAGCGTTTTGGTCTCCCATTTTCAAGTTATTGGAGACTTAAATAAGTTTTAATGTGTGTATGGACAGTTTTGAGTTTGAAGGGGCGAAATCTTTGTGGCTACTTTAAGAGTCAAAACTTTCCTTTTATACTTGTCATTGTCTTTGCAAAAGGAATCATCCAGTTTTAGCAAAAATTTCTAAATTTTGAGAGTTTTTTTCTCTTAGATCTTTTGACAAGAAATTTTCTGAGGTTTTTGTTGTTTTTTTCCAAAAAACAATTTGGTTTGATTATTTTCCGAAAATAATCCAAATTTGTTCGTTGTTGTTGATTGTTCCTGTGTCGATTGAATCTGCCCGCCTGTTTTAGAATCTGTCCTATGAAGTAGGTTGAATTCGTTTGATTGAAATTCCAAAGCCATGTTTTAGAGCACATCCTAAACTACAAATTCAAATCAAGAATCACCAAAAATCTATTTCCCAATAATCCAAAATTCCCGACTAAATCTTATCCCGTCGCCCAGCCAGATATCCCTGCACTAAAACCCCCGTAACTCACTCGTCCCTTAACCAAATCGTCCGATTCTTGTGTCTAAACGCATTAGCACAAACAGTTCTATAACTTTCCCTGCTACACCAAACCCTGATTTTGTCTCTATTTTTTTCTCTAGAAAATGACCTAAAAGCCGCTGTCAGTTTTCTACTCGTTCCAGAATTCTGTCCAAGTTCAATTTTCATTTTCTAGTTCCTGTTTCCTGTGTTCTTCAAATAAAAAATTTTCCTTCTTCAATTTTGTTCCTCACATCTTGAATTAAAAATCTCCAGCAGACATCTTCACCCAATTCAAACCCCAACCTCCTCAAATTCCCGTTTTCCTCATCTGCCTTCATTCTATCGCACAGTTTAACATGTCACCACTAAATCCACTATAACTCAATCATTCCTTATCCTATTAATCCGATTCTTGCATCTAAATTGTGTCTCACAAAATGTTCTACAACTTTTCTTCTTTCCCGAAAGCCTAATTCCCAGCAGATTAACCCAAAAACGTCTTCAAATTTCCTGTTCCAGTTTTACCCGATAAAAACCAAATTGCCCCAACTATTCCAATAACCACCAGACCCTATTTTGATCACTTTCGAGCCATTCTGTCATCATCATTTGGTAGAAGAGAAAAGGAATTGACGACCTATGACTTTGGGTTTGAAGATTGTTTCCTAAAGTTTTGAATTTTGTTTGGAATCGGCGAGTTCATCTTTTCTGAGCGTCTGCACCATGACTCTTCGTGATATTCAATAAAGAAGGAGGCAGAGAGAATTGCGCCATCAACTTGAGGCATGGAACATTGAGAAAGAAAAAAGTAGGAGAAAGGAAGAAGATGAAGTAATTTACAGTTTGGATTCTCAAGTGCTTAAGGTAAATCGAACTTATGATGATGACTATTATTATTATGAAGAAGATTATTATGAATATGTGCCCTATGAGTATGAACATGAAAACTATGGTCATGGAGAGCTAGAGCCAGATTATTTAAAGCAATCTTACGAAGAATTTTAGCCCTATAAACACATGAGATGTCCTAAATGTTGAGGTTTTGGATACTTTGAATTTGAATGTCCTAATCTTTAACTTATCACAATTGAAGAGGTTCAAGAAATTGAAAGAGCAATTCGAGAGGAGGTTGAATATTTGGGGCAGTCCTTTGAAAAGGAAGGAGTGACCGGAAATGTATAATCCTTGGAAGAAACTGAATGTTTGGAGTCCTTTGATGAAAAACATATTGAAGAAGCAATGCAACATGAAGCGAAAGAGGAGGAACCAGTAAAGTCTTCCAATGAAGAAGCCACTGACTTCCATTTGGAAGATGAGGTAACAAATGATTATAAGCCTTTATCTGTTGATGATGTTGAGCATGTAGACTCTCCTATAGATTGTGTTGTGTCCATTGATGATGAAATTGCTTCATATGATGTTTCACCTTTTGTGGAAAATGATGTTGAAG
>JANZLX010000211.1:19146023-19157138 GCA_025531955.1 Erythroxylum orinocense | reverse complement strand
GGAATTATGTATTAAATTGGATTATAAATTTGAGTATAGCTGAGATGGTTGTGAATGGGATTGTGAATTGAGATATGTTAGATATTGACGAAATGAGTATGTTAAGAATCAAGTGAATTTGAGTTCAAGTGCGACTGATTTCAATTGGATATTGAAGTCACTTCGATTGACGAAATTGTATAAGAAAGAATAGAATGAAGAAAAAAAAATGTACACGAATTTCAGATTAGTTTTAGTCTAAGGTTTCCAACGCGACGCTTCCTAAAATCTTTTCTGAGATATTTGTTTCGGATTGTTTTGATTCGTTCTGATTTGTGTTTTGAATTAAAACTTTGTTTCAGTTCGTATGGAATTCGATTTGTTTCCCATTCATTTTCGCTTCGTTTCGTTCTTCGTTTCAGTTTTCGTTTTTCGGTTAGGATTCGGAAACGGGTCCCAACACTTTTAGAGTAGAATCTCTCTTTGTGGTCTTAATAAAAGTTTTAGATATTGATGTCTTCTTTCCAATGGTTCAAAAATAAACTCGATCCGACATGTTTGGTGAAAGTTACGATAATCAAGCCAAGACATGTCACTGCATGATTGAGGGTATAAACATGTCAGACTCTTTTAGTTATAACTTCTTCATCCGACCTTTAAATGAGGTGATTCTTAAAGCAATAGATTCATAAGACATGCTTCTATCTCTCCATAAAAATTGGTTGCTTTTTGAGTTGATTTGAAAGACTTTGATTGATAGAAAGTAAGGGGTCAGTTGAAAAAGCATGATAGGGTTATGAACACACTTTGGTTTTTCAAGCATATCTTGAGCTATAGAGCTCTGAATGAGGTGGTTTTTAATTCAAAACAAATTAGAGACTTAGAGCTAAAATTTCTTTGAAGAAGTCAAATTGAAATTCAGATTTAAAGTTTTCCAAATTATGTTCACGAATTAGGAGAAATGAGTTTGAGCATGGTGACTGATTTATATGGGCACACCATTGAACAAATTGTGAGGAAATTTTTTTTTGATGTTATGAGAATGAAGATGAATTGATAATGTCTAATAAGGGTTCAATGTAATAACCCTTCAAGGCAATATGCACGCTCATGTATTGTGATGTTTGATTCGAAGTTGGGCTCCGGAAGCAGGTCCAATAGATGTGATTTTACGTTTCATATTTTCACAAGAATTGGATTCCGGAATCAAGCGGGATCCAACAGAGGTGGTATCAAAGCAAAAGGTTAGGTTTCGAGTTTATTGCCCAACATAAATAATTATGAGGTTTGGATAGGTGAATTTTTGGGAGTAAATTTTTTTTTATGTCTGTGTTAGTAGAATTTATTGCGTAGGTTAGTTGAATTAAAAGTGGTAAGAATCATAAATGGGTATTTTCGGTAGTTTACTTTAGGTTAAAAACAAGAAGGCATTAAAGGAAAGGCAAGGTGGATTTTTCTCATTCACTAAGGGTAAAATGGGAAGGAAGAAGTGTTGTCTTCTTCCTAAAGAAGAGAAAAAATGAAAATAGGAGAGAAAGAAGCAGTGAAATACGAAAATGAAAAGTAAGAAAGAGAGGTTTCGGTGAATTAGAGAAAAGAATGGAGTTTTGAGCTAGGTTTCATCTTTTCTTAGTTTTAAAGAGAGAGTTTTAGGTTTCTCAAGAAGGGACAGGAAGGGAAGAGCATATTATAGAAAGAAGAAGCGAAATACGAAAACAAAAAGTAAGCAAGATAGGTTTCAGTGAAGTAAAGAAAAGAATGGAGTTTTGAGCTAGGTTTCATCTTTTCTTAGTTTTAAAGAGTGAGTTTGAGGTTGCTCAAGAAGGGGGAGGAAGGCAAGAGCTTTCTTCAGAGCCAGTAACCTCATAAATTGGTGAAGATTTAAGGTAAGTTTGATTTTTATACTTTGGATATATGGAAGGTTTTTGGTTCATAAAGTTTAGGAAATACATAGGTCTAAGTTTTCTAGAAACAATTTTATTGAATATGCTTTGTGGGTTTTCAATTTTGCAACCCTATTGAAGTTGGAATTTTTGCCTATGAAAAGGGAATCAAGAAAGACAAGAGGAGTAAGAGGAGAGGCACATTTGAACAAGTTATAAGCAAGGAATTCAAGGTGGGTTACATTTTTATAATTAAGTAATAAGCCATTAATGTCTCTTTCAAGAAATGGAAAGAAATGATTTCAACTACTTTTTAAATGTGCATTTATTACTCTTTGAATGCTTTGAGAATGTGCTACATGTTTAGTATATGAATTGTGTTTTGAATTATGAAATGAAAAATGAAAATGATTTTTGAAAGGATAGTAAGTTTATGAAATCAAATTTCCAAAATGTACCATTTGGGCAAACTATTTTCAATTTATGAATTACATGTTATGTGGGTTTGGTGTAGTCCATTCAAGTATGTCACTTGCACATTGACCAAGTTAAAGGCTTCTCCCGCCTGCCCGCTAGTGACACGGAACTCCTTCATGAACTCCCTCAAGTTTACGACTACATAGGACCATTATGTAGAATTGTGTAGTTCGTCATGTTTATGGATCTACCCAAACTATTTTGATGTGCTTATGTGCTCATGATATGTTGACAAGAGTGATGCATGTATGATTTGTATTAATGTGAATTTTTACAATGGAAATGATTATTTCAATGGTTTTGCTTGTTACTGGTTATAAAACTGTTACTCGCGAGCTTCAAGCTCACCCCTCCCATTCTGTCCCATCTTCAGGTGAGGAGCAAGAGATCGAGCAGTCAAGAGTTACGACATCACTTCATTTTTGAAATGTTTTAGTATTTTTAAGCTAGTTTTGTAAAACAAGGCTTTAGTCGCATTTTGAGCAAATGCTAGTTTATGTAAACTTTGTAATTTTTGGATTATGATTGTATTTGTGGCTCCAAATGCTCATTAAAGGTTTGTAAAATTCTTATTTTTTTTATTAAGGAAATATGTTGGTGTTTTGTCCATGACTATCTAAGTCTTTTCATTGGATGTTCAAGTTTTTCGTAGATGTAGAAATTGTTTTCTGACTTCGGGGGTGATACTGCATAGGAGGTATAAATATATATATATATATATAGTCACTTAAGTTGAGAATTGGGAGTTTAATATAACCAAATTGGTAACTGAATGTTTAAGGAGTGATATCGCATTAGAAGAAGCAAATTTGGAAAGAGTATGAGTGAAAGGGATGTTAGAATGGATGTAGGAACCATTGGACACGCTTTGGAGATTGTAGTTAGTGATTTAGAACTTTAGGTGATGTGAGGAAGACCCTGTAGGAATCCCACCGTCTGAGTCAAAGCTCAGCTTTAACTAAATCCATCATCTGATTCGACTTTGGCTGAATCCATCATTTGATTCAGCTTGACTGAATCCCTCCGTCTGAGTCAAAGCTCAGCCTTGACTAAATCCATTTGATTCAACTTGACTGAATCCCTCCGTTTGAGTCAAATCTCAGCCTTGATTGAATCCATCGTCTGATTTAGCTTGGCTGAATAACTCCGTTTGAGTCAAAGCTCAGCTTTGACTGCTTCTGAGCCAAAGCTCAGCTTTGACTAAATCCATCGTCTGATTCAACTTTTACTGAATCCATCATCTGATTCAGCTTGACTGAATCCCTCCATCTAAGTCAAAGCTCTGCTTTGACTAAATCCATCGTCTGGTTTAGCTTTGACTGGATCCTTCGTCTGATTCTTTGATTGAATCCCTTTGTCCGCGTCTTAAGAATCTACTTCGTCTGCATCTTACTTAGGTGTGTGTACTTCGTCTGCATCTTGCATAGACGCGTGTACTTCGTATGCTTCTTGCTTAGATGCGTCTAATCCATCTGTGACTTAAGCACAAAGGAAGAAGAAGATAGTTATAGAAGTTAGTATTGGTCTGAACAACCGAGAGAAATGGCAAACTGAACAGTCTTATTTCTTTTGACCATAATTTCTTCTCTAGATATCCGAATAAGGTGATTTTTGATTTGGAATAAAATAGAGATATAGGGCTACAAATTATATAAAGAAGTCAAATTGTAGTTCCGGTTCTTGATTTCGGATGTTGGGCTCCAAAAATGGGGTCCAACAATTAAAGTACTAACATATTCAAGCCATATTATAAATAGATTTAAGATCTAAAGGAGTTAGTATTTCTTAGTTAACGCTCTCTACAATACTTGTAGAGTTTTCAAAATACATTTATATGGGTATCATCAGATGTTAGACATATGTGCAGCTATGATAGTTGCGATTAGTCAATTTTAAAAATGGTTTGAAGGAAATGACAAAAAATGATCAAGCTACATAATAAGGTACGATTTATATTTATTTCCATTATATTTATGCTTTAATCATGTTATAGAATTTAAAATGATATTGGCTTTTATGAAATCAAATAAAAAGGTTTTGAAATTATTCTACTGTGTGCAGGATCGAACCTCACTCTGATTTTTCAATAATGATGCTAAAGTTGACTTTAATTCTATAACTTGACTAAAAGTTGTTTAATTGTTATTGAAACTTATGCAATTAATTATGCATAAGTTGCAAACCTTTATTCCTTAAAGACAAATTAGATTTTTTTTTTAATTTGAAAAGTTTAGAATACATAAAAAACCCTAAGTCTTAAAATTAGATTAGACCTGAACCTTAATTATATTTGAATAACAATATGAAAATTTTCATATTGCAAACCCTAAAGTTAGACCCACTTATTAAAATTTGAAAAAGATAAAATATTAAGTCAATAAAAAAACTTAAAATCCTAAATGGTTTAAGGTTTATAAATCTATAGTTTTTCTAAAGTTTAGGCTTAATTAAGACTAAAATCCTACAATGAGATCTAATTGATTAAATAAGAAGTTTAGATGAACGCACTTGAATGAATTCCTAAGTCACCCAATCAGATTTGATCTAATTACCAATTTGAATGTTTAATTTCTTGTAATATACTAGTATGAGTTGTTGCTATTACCGGTAATAAAGTCCTTTGGAGCTTCTGGTTGTATCGCTAATGGTGGTTGAAAGTTTCATTTGTCTTGACTGGTTACTGAAGAAGACAAATGCGATAGAGGTAAAGAAACTGACCGTAGCATTTGGAAGCTCGTCTGCATGGTTTGTTGGAGAAGATGAGGCTAGTGGCTCTTGGAGAGGCGCAGTAGCATTCTTGAGAAATCTTATGTGGTGGCTCGTCAAAGCAAGAGTTGGCTTCTCCTCAATGATGTTTCTAACAGGGTGTTAGGTAGCTCCTAGCAAGTTGCCATTGGTGTTCTCTTTGGCTATTGGTGAGAAAGGTATGTAGCACCTCATCTGCAGGTGAGGTTTGTTAGAGAAGATGGTGGCGGCATGGAGATGTCGTAAAAGAAGACAATTGCAACTTAAAGAAGGCAACATCTAAATGAGCTGTATTAGCAAAGTGCAGCAGTGGCACACATTTGAAGAGGCGAGAAGAACTTATTTCTTAGGCAGCTAAGGTTTCATTTTTAGGATTCTAGGTTTTTTGTTTTTAAGAAGCATGTTGTAAAAGCTGAAATTCATTAGAATTGTTATCTAGGAGATACACGACCATGTACTAAATCGTGTATAACTCAAATTATCCATAATTGGAGATTCTGCATGGGATGAGAGGCTTACACAGTCGTGCATCCCTTATTTGCTTAAAATCTTCCTTATTCTTCAATTATCTGATTTCCAACACTCACAAAAAACTCTAATACCTCATGAAACATAAAATTAAGATTGTCTAAACCACACAAACACTTCGAATATAAACAAACACTCACTTTAACACAATTCTAAGCCTATTCATACAATAATTATCTAATAAATAACTAAAACAACGAGAAAAACATAGTATAAACTATACCTATCATGAAGATCTTAAAATAGTCAAAGTTAATGATTTTTAAATGCGATGATTAGTTAAAGAATGCATTATTCCATAAGTTTAGAACTAAATTGAAAAATAGAAGGTTATAAGATACTTAAAAGGTTGGATATAATCTTATAGACTCATTAAACAAAATTTTTAATTCAATGAACACTTATAGGAGAATGGTTCTAAAGATAAGTAGTTAAAGTAAGTTAAAATTTGAAAATTTCAAATCTCATGATAGTATATGCAAATGGAATAAGTGGCTTTATGGATACATTTTCTGTATAGTTAAATACTTGTGAAGAAGATTAGTAGGAGTATAGTTATACTCTTTAATGAGAGAATATAGAGACATAACGCTTATAAAGAATAATAATTTTTATTTTTAATTGTTGGAAATATGATAATCCAATAATAACTTTTATTCGTTATGAAAAGGTAACGACTTAATTCTAAAAATTAGATTTATACAAATAGATAAGGAAGTTGTTTACCTATTCTAATCCAAGTATATATATACTAAAGGTGTTTAGTAGTTGAAATATATGATACTCAAGTATTAGTATATCCATTATTATCTATATGAATTAATATTTAAGTTCAAGGTTATATGGACGTTAACTTTAGAAGTAGTCCTAATTAAGGTATATTTTACTTAGAGAAATATTATTTTGAGGTTGGAAAGGTTTCAATATAGCATCAATTACTAATTAAGTCGTAATACATTTTCATTTAGTAGAAATGATCAAGAAATTCTTTAGCAAACTTGGTATAGTTCCTTCCATTGTTTAGACAGTAATGTACTATAGAATATGAGAGCTATTAGGTATGTAAAAAGGAGCTAAAGTCTCATTAAAGATTCAAGTATGTATTTAGATAGTTTCTCTTAGTTAGGATGATAATTTAGATGAAAGATATAAGATTCAAGTAAGTGATCACTATAGAGAATCTTATAGAATTCTCTTACTAAACCACTGTTCCAACTGTAGCATAATCGTCATATGATGATATAGTATAAGATACTCAAACAATTAGCTTAGTGCAAGTGGAAGATTATTGGTTTATTCCTTATAACCAATTGGTTAGTTATTGTTTAGTGACATAATTATTTAAAGACATTCTTTATCTAATAAATATTTAGATACATATGATAAAATCTATAAGATGAATATATATAACAATGAAATTATGATGAGATCATAATTATAAGATTCATATTATATTTATATATTATCTTTATATTTTTCCTAGTCACTATTCTATTAAGATTGGATGTTATAGAGCATAAAAATATTAACACACATTATATTTCTTCTTTATAAAGGAATTAATCAATCTTATAAACTAAAATATAGAGGTACTTAAACAAACATTTAGGTGCTTGTTAAAGAATAAGTTCATTAATATATATATGACATAAATGCCAATTCTCGAACGTCTGGGAGAAAAAAGACAAGAAAGTTCCATCCGTGCTCCTTCTTAGGAGATTCCCTTTAGTTTCTGACCAAACAGGCTAAACCGTATGTCACTTTTTTTTAGGCAAATAGGTCTATCAAGCTTAGCCTTTAGAGCGAGGATTGGGCGAAATTAAATCAGAATATCTTTCGCTTCTTCTGTCAGCTATTTCCCATGGGCTTGGTTCAGAGTTCTGTTTATATATATATATATATAAATTCATCACAAATATATTTTCTCATTATGATGATTGTATAAGTAATCCTTTGGCTTGAAATCTTCAAAATATCTCATATAGAGATTGTTATATGTTTATACTACTTATAACTTATTATAGTCAATGGTAGCTCAATCAATAGTGATTGGATATAGTATAAATTATATAGAGGCAGTTGAGAGATGAATATAAGATTCATCACGTTAAAGTGATTAGAGAGAATGTTCTATCATTATTAATTAGTACTGATTTGGAAAATCTTTGTCTAAGATAGATACTAATAGTAAATAATTAACATGATGGACTCAAATAAAGTAAATATTAATTTCACACTCAATGTCTAGCTAAAGTATTGTATGATGAAAGGATTGAATTATATGAAAAAATCACATATAAAAAGGTTAGTCAAAATCACTTTGACATTAATAATATTTGGATGGTCATAATGCGTTGGTAGACACTAATCTTGATTTATAAATATAAATTATGTAACTAGAAAAATAAAGATAATTTAAAGAAATTTAATTTATCTAATCTCAAATATAATTTAAAGTTATAATTTTGTATCTATTGTCAATATATTTAGGAACTAATGGGTCAGACGCAAAGAATGGTTGATGAGAGCAAAATGTAATCTAATCAAGTTAGAGATAAATGTAAAATTTAAGAAACTTTAGGATTAAATATAAAATATTTAATAAATAAGAACTAATATAAGATATTGGATCTTAATTGAACTTAATTGACATTTAATTAGAATTATCTGGTTAAATTTTGATTAAGGTTAGAATTTTATTTTAATTAAATTGTTAAAAAGTTTAAATCATATTATAAATAAATTTAAACTCTAAAGGAGCTAGCATTTCTTACCTAACTCTCTTTACATCACTTATAAAGTTCTCTTAACATATTCATGTGAATACTAATAGAGGTCGGATATGTATGCAGCTATAGTGATTGAGATGAATTAATTTCAAAAATAATTTGAGGAAAAGGACAAAAACAATCAAGTTAGATAATAAGGTATGATTTATATTTATATTTATTATGTTTGTGTATTAATCATATTATAAAATTTGAAGTGATATTGATTTTTTAAAAGGTAAACAATAAAGTTTTGTATTTGCTCTATTGCACGTCAAATCAGATCCAGTTTTGATTTCTCAATATTTACTACTTACAAGGATTAATGAAGTCAAAATCGGTTTCATTGGACTTTTTTCGTTGAAAGAACTTTCTTCATTTAGACTTGGATCACCATATGAACTGAGAAAAGGTGTTACTAAAATACACATGGAACAATTAAAGATAGACACAAACACGTTTAATCATTACACTCCTTATCATCTATGAAGTGGGCCATTAATATTGACTGGAAATTTTTTAAGTTGGACAAAAACAAGGAAATGTAATTTCAATCATTCTGAGCAACTAATGATCTCATTAATATTGACTGGAAATTTTTTAAGTTGTAAAAGTGTGAATGTCCAACTTTCTGTAATGAGCTACAGGAGATATCAGGTTTGAAGATCAGAATTCGATTGAGCCAAAAATAGAAAAAGATCGTTGGAAGCTAGATTAAAGATCCAATATTGTGTGGTATAAGTGTAAATTATCCAATGGAGCAAAACTTTGCCAGCAGATGATTCGATCATGTCTTAATATGTATAGAGCTACTTAGCAGTTCGCATTTATTATTATCATCTCCAAGGAAACTAGCTATAATAACTATGCCAGGTTGGAAAATGCTTTGAACATAAGGTATTTTCCAATTCGGAAGGCAATGCAATTGCATCTGTGATGGATTGGTCTTATTCAAGCACATCTATTATGCTTATGCAGAGAACATGCAGCTTCTCATTGATAGTATGCAATCCAACTTCAACAATAATCGCCACTCTTTACCTTGCCCTGTTATTGAACAGCGACAATTTTTTATCAGAAGTTTCTACGTCTGACACAGCACCTTTCCACAATGGCTTCAAGCCCAAGAAGCCACCTATCTACATGGATTACAATCGAGGTCAATACAAAGACATGAAAGTCCTAAAAGCATAAACTTTTGCAGACATACAGATGTTCAATGCTCATTACTAATGGAAAGAAAGAAAAGTTAACTGAGTGACCTTACCTACATATATTTTAATAACCAACTTTACCATCTTAAAAATGACGCTGCACTATAAGTTATTCACATCTACATTCCTGCAACCTATCCTCCCCTCTCCTGCCACCCTAAAATCTTTAACTTCTACATTCCTGCAGCCTATCCTCCCCTCTCCTGAAAATACCACCCTAAAATCTTTAACTTGGCTATGGCAGGGAAGGAGTTTAAACTCATTATAGTGTTGCTTTTATGCATAGTGGCAACAGGTGTCGAAATACCTTGTGCTGTTAATTGTCTTGCCGGTAGTAAGGGAAGACTAGAACGTGAAAATGTGGAAGCTGATTCAGGAGATCACTCTGGAGGTAACGGTGACTATGATTATTATTATAGAAGATATGGCGATGTTCCAAGCCCAGGTATTGGTCACTGAAGTGGGATTTGGCTTATACAACACAGTCTCTGTGTCTTATGATTCTCAGTTTACTTCCTTCTGTCCTATACATGTGTGTTTGTGTCTGTTAATAAAATTCAGCAATACTAGAACACGATATGTTTACTATTCCATGTAATTAAGCTATTCAACTCAGATACAGATATCAATTCAAGTGGATTGAATATTATCTATCGAGCGTTTTGTTTCTTCTTTTTTAAAGTTGTTGCTGTTGTAGCTTATGTGGTTTTGTGTGACAAATAAGTATTCTGTATTCTGTGCGTCATAGGCATAATCACAAATGGGGAACATCAAAACATGCATTGGCCCGATGTTCTATTATGTCTCTGGAATGGTCATGATACGATATGCCCTTGCTTTATTTGCCATAATTTAAATTTTGAAACCGTAGAAGCCAGGGCAAAGAGTCTCACCCTCACGTAACTAATGGTTACTTCAGTTGTTAGCAAAGTAATGAAAATTCATTCAACACTCTTGTTTTTCAATTATCTTGTTTTGTAGATTACTTGAAACTTCTAGTCTGGGCGTAGGAAAATGAAAGTGAGGCTTCGTAGACATTTGTCATATGGTTGGTAGACAATTCATGGCCCCTAACCACCCAAACTTTGAGAGCTAGTTACCAACATATCAAGCAAAACTTATTGATGTGTTTCTGATGCGTTATAGGTTCATGATTTTTTTCTTCTTTTTTGTTTAAGTGCGAAATATCAGAAAATGAGCATCACGCAGAATGATAAGAAGATCTCCAACACTTGGGCCAATGGGCTAGGTGGCTCTTGTAAGCCGAGGTGACCAATACCTCTACCATTTGTGTCCTGTAGGAATGGCAATGGGGCGGATTTGGGGCGGATTATGCGATCCCCGCCCCCATCCCCATTTATAATTTCGTTCTCCATCCTCGCCCTATTCCTATCGGGGTTTTTTTTTCAACCTCCATCCCCATCCCCATCGGGGACCCATTTCTCCATTGGGGATGTTATTAGCTTAAAAAATATTATTTTATATATAACATATTTATATTGCTACGCTTGAAATGAAGAA
>JANZLX010000211.1:19090529-19102274 GCA_025531955.1 Erythroxylum orinocense | reverse complement strand
TATATGTATATTATTTTTAACTGCTTTTTCTTGTTTTTTGGGACACTTATTTGCATAATGTCCTATTTCATTACAAAGCCAACATCTACATGTTTTCTTTTTTGTAGGACAATCTTTTTGCTTAGGTTTAAATTTTCGATATTGCTTTTTACGAAAGTATTTACGATTTTTCTGAAATGGTTTAAAAGGTTTATTTCTAAAATAATTAGAAGGGTATTTTTTCCATCTATATTTATTCCTATTTTTCTTATAGAATTTTGGTTTATATTTTCTTTTATAAACGGTTTGTCTTTCACATCCATATTGTTGAGGTACTTCAGGGTTATTAGAACAACATATTTGAAGAGTTTTATGTTTTACTGTTTTTCTTAATTTGGCATCTAAACATTGTTGTGCTAAAAGTTCTTTGGTTATTAATATAGCTCCTCCTAAGTTATTTGCTATAGAATGTAGTTCTATTCTGTCCTGAAATGTTTCTGCTACTTTTACATTCATAGGATAGGGTAATTTTTGTATAAATACTTGTGTATATAATTCTTGTTCTAATCTACTTAATTCATAATAGTATTTTCGAAATTCGCATATAAAGTCTTCTAAATAACACATACTACATAATCTCATATTGTTTAAATGATGTAAAGCTACTTTCTTATTTGCTACTCTATTTTCTTGTTTGTATAGAATAATATCCTTTCCTATAAATTCTTTATAAATTTCGTCTGCTATGATTGCAAAAGTATCAATATCCGTATCAGTGGCTTGGTAATGTGGAGTAGCTTTTAAAGTTATTTCATTTTCAAGTAAAAATTGTTGAACAATACCTGATGTTTTAAAAGTAACAAAATTCCATATGTAATCTTTATTATGTGGTATTTCTCCAAAGGGTTTTTCTATTTGTAATAACAATTGAATTTTACTAATCCATTCATTGATTAATTTTTCAGCATTTATAACACAATCTAAATTTAATACTCCATCTGATCCTAATGTAACATATTTAGGTTTATATTCTGTTGGGTATTTTTTAAACTTTTTGCCTTTTTTATAATAACCATATTGATTTGGTATATTTCGTATATCTTTTTGGTGGTGTCCTATGTCGACTAATTTACTTTTCATTTTAACTAATTCTTTATTATATCTATTTTCTGCTGCACGACTACTTTCTGGTTTGTCACGCATAACTACATCCTTTCTATCTTGATTATCTTGCATGTATACTTCTTGATCGGATTCCCATCCGTAGATAAATTCATCATTTTCGTTTTCTGATTTGTCATTTTTCTTTTCTGTTAAATTATACATAGTTTGGGATATATTATCGGTATTTGGCGTAAGTTGTAATTTGTGTACTAATGTAGTTAATTCAGCTAATTGCTGTTGTATATTTCTTTCTACATTTTCTAAAGATTCTTATTTTTCTAATTCTATGATTTCTGAAACGTCATCCATGAGAGTTTTGTAAATGGGTCTGATGTATATTTATATAATATGCTAGTTCTTGTTCTAATAATTGAACCATATCTATGAAGAAATCTAATTGTGATTTTAATTCATTTAGTATTACAGGATTATAATCTTCTTCATTATTTCTTATGAGATAGTTAAATAAATTATGTAGATCTTACGTAGGCTCCATATAAATACATGCGGAGTCTGAATAAATGAATGGTTGAGATTCACTGGACACAATAAAACACCGTAAAATTTAACAGAAGAGCTGGACTCCTCGTTTCCACCCATCATTTGTTTTTTCTTTTTTTTTTTTCACTTTCGGTTGGTTACACTACTTTTAACAGCTTTCTGTCCGTTCATTTAATCCACCCAAAATCTCCACCCCTCGTTGTCCTAAGCTCAGTCACCTATTTTTCTCGATACCAAATCTTCTTCACATGGTCCATGCATTTTATAAGTTCAGTTGCGATAAGTGAGCCAAAGTTCACTGGCAACGTTGGGATTTAGAATTGGAACAAAGACATCATTTTGGGTTTTACGTCGATATATGCTTCCTTGCAGATCTATACAATCATGGTCAGAAGCAGATTCATGGTTGTTTTTGTAATGGTATAGTAAGCCTTCCGTTTTAGTTGAAGTGTATAACTTGCTTCCAGATTCATATTCTCACGAAATGCAGAAGTGCGAAGCCAGGTTTATGTATTGAGATTTGAGAGTAAATGGAGAAGGCATGTTACAGTCTTAAAGGGTGCGGAACAAGAAAATGATAAAAATGAGAAGTGAGTGAGAAAGCGAATCGTAGCGGATGTGATTAAACAGAAAAAGCATAGCGGCAATGATGGCACGGATGGGGGCTGTGAGGTGTTAGTGACTAGTTTGGACCAAAAGAGCATGTTCAATTCCTGTGACTCACATGGGTGATAGGTACGGGCTGCGTCTATCACACCATTTCTACGGCTAAAGTGGGTAACTAAAGCTTGTGAATGTTTTGGTCAAATTTAGGATTTGATTCTATTCAGTTACTAGCAAACCCAATATTCGATTTTACTTTATCTCGCTTTCCATCTGCCTAAAATCAACGACTAGAGCTTTTGTCAACAAAAGACTGTTTAGAGGTTTTCCTTTCTTGTGGATGTGGTAGGAAAATCACATTTCCTTCATGATAAGGGAGTACAATAAGAATGTGCGTTGTGTGAGTGAGACAGCGTGGGGCATGCTACACTGTCCTCAGAATTTGCTTTATTTCAGTGGACATTGATTGCTGGAGATATGGCTGTAGAAATGTAACTGTAATTAGGTCACGTGAACGTGCCTTTTCAGATTCTTCGCTTTGGTGTTCTTCTTTTTCCCTGCAGATAGATGTTGTAGCAGTTTATATATCTTCTTTACCGCACCCTCTTCTACTACTTATACAGGAATTCTTTTTATTATTGTTTTTTTTAGAATATCTTTTTATTACGGCTTCACTGAAGAGGAAGATACAGTGAGGTTTTACCAAGAAAAGGAAATAAAAAAAAAAGATTGATTTTTTATGTATAACCCAGAAGAAATGCTGAAGACCTCTCCAGGACTCTGCATTTAAGATGCTCTTCTGAACAACTCAAGCGTTAGTTGAACATCAATGTTTTTTTAGTTACAATCTTGTACTTGGCTTCTTGTTTTTTCTTCCATATTTTTTTAGAAAATAAACAAAGCAATGTTGTATCTAGAAGTTTGGTTGGGATGTGACGGGGCTATGGATAGCTTGTGGATGTAATGGAAAGTGGACGATTGTGACCTGCTCTATAAGTTAGAGGTTATGATCTTCATGTCTTCTCATAAACTTCCCATGGATCTACTTGATTGCACATCATCATTTTTGTAGGTCACTTTGAAAATTCAATCAAATATTCCTACATTTAGTGCTTTCGGGGCAGTCATTCAGCTATTCTATTTCTGTGCTTCTGGAGTCCAGCTGTGGCTGTTGGCATATCTGCAGATTCTTTCTACCAGAACAGCAAGAAATTTAGATTTAAGATTGAGAGAGAGAAACAATGGATCTGGGACGTGGAAAGTGTTGGGAAACTCCAAAGGTTTGTGCATTTCACTTAGGACAGAAAAATCCTGGAATTGGTACATTTAACTGTATGCGTTGTTTGTTTAAACTTTGAACCATCTAATAATGATGGATGAGTAATTGATCTGTGTTTGGGGACTGTGTTATTCATACGTTTCTGCCAGCTGACTTATCGGTGGTTGGACATTTCAGCAAGGGTCTTGGAAGACGCTGTTGCTATTGGCCTATCAAAGTCTTGGTGTAGTATATGGGGACCTTAGCATCTCTCCTCTCTATGTCTACAAGAGCACTTTTGCGGAAGACATTCAACATTCAGAGACTAATGAAGAGATTTTTGGTGTTTTATCAGCTGTTTTCTGGACACTCACTTTAGTCCCCTTATTCAAGTATGTCTTCATTGTCCTTAGAGCTGATGACAACGGAGAAGGTAATTTCTTGACAAGTAATGGGAAGTTGTATCACTTTATCAAACAAGAAAATTTTTCATGGTTCTTATTGTAGGTGGTACTTTTGCGTTGTATTCATTAATATGCCGGCATGCCAAAGTTAGCCTTCTGCCCAATAGACAGGTTGCAGATGAAGCACTTTCCACATACAAACTGGAGCGTAATCCTGAAAAAAAGAACAGCTCAAGGGTCAAAATGTGCCTTGAGAGGTACAAAAGCCTCCACACTGCTTTGCTTTTCTTGGTTCTTCTTGGCACTTGTATGGTAATTGGAGATGGACTGCTCACTCCAGCAATTTCTGGTACACTGCTTCAGAGTAAAATTTAATTAAATGGCTTGATTGGGCCCCTTTTGTAGTGACCAAATTTTCATTTTTCCATATTCTTGCTTGCAGTATTTTCTGCAGTGTCCGGCCTTGAGTTATCAATGTCCAAGGAACGCCATCAATGTAAGCTGTTCAACTTGTCGTCTATACATGCTTCCTTTCCTAATGTTTTCATGTAAAGCATCTTATATTGTATGACCAAAGGCAAAAAGCAGAATGTGGACAATTGCATGTGTGAAAAGTATTAAGGTATTGCAGGTTATAGCATTTCCTTAACATTCATTGCGATCTAAAAATGAGAGAATAAGCTTCCCAGAATTAGTAGTTAATGAAAAGGATGCATGTCGTGAAGGGGCAATTGGCAGTTCTGATCTACTCAATCATGAGAAATAGTATCAATACGTAGCATGAAATTATTGTCATTGTTTAAGCCCTGATTATGTGACCCTTATGTTCTTGTCTATATGCAGATGCTGTTGTTCCCATCACTTGTTTCATCCTCGTGTGCCTTTTTGCACTTCAGCACTATGGCACACATAAAGTAGGATTTTTCTTTGCACCAATTATCTTGATATGGCTAATATGCATCAGTGCCCTTGGCTTATACAATATTATTCAATGGAACCCCCTTGTTTATCAAGCTCTTTCACCATATTACATGTTCAAGTTTTTGAAGAAAACACGAAAAAGGGGATGGATGTCTCTTGGTGGAATACTGTTGTGTATTACAGGTATTTTTGAATGATTATATAATCGTGGCTAATTGTCTTGTCTTTATATGTACTATTTGCGCTATGTTTAACTGGCGGTTAATTTCAAACCAAACCTTTCCTCTATTTCGCAAATAATAAGCCATCTTTCAATTAGCTTTGGTATCTGAAATGCATATATTATTTAAAAACATCTATATATGCAGGCTCAGAGGCAATGTTTGCTGATCTTGGTCACTTCTCATATGCTGCAATTCAGGTGATTCTTACATTCTTATGACTTCACCTATATCTTATCCCCAAACAAACATGTCATTGCTACCCAGCATTCTTAACTTTTGCTCTGCTTTCCTCTCCAGATTGCTTTCACCTTTTTGGTATATCCAGCGCTTATTTTGGCATACATGGGGCAAGCTGCTTATTTATCACAGCATCACGACGACAAAAACCACATTGGGTTTTATATTTCAGTTCCTAGTATGCGTACATTATTCTTTCTAATGGAAACCATACTATTGAGAACAATCCCTATGTGGAAACGTAATGCTGACATAAAATGATTTAATGCAGGAAGTGTCAGGTTGCCAGTGCTTATAATAGCCATTCTTGCTTCTGTAGTGGGAAGCCAAGCAATTATAAGTGGAACATTCTCCATCATAAACCAGAGCCAGTCACTTGGCTGCTTCCCAAGGGTGAAAGTTATCCACACATCTGACAAGATACATGGCCAGATTTATATCCCTGAGATCAATTGGATACTCATGATCCTATGCATTGCTGTGACAATTGGATTTAGAGACACTAAACACATGGGAAATGCATCTGGTGTGTTGACCTTAGGAAGAAATCATGCTCGTATGAATTCTTGATTTCTGTCCAATAATAATGATGCTAACTTGATCACAATTGGGGAATTGTTGGAAGATAATTTTCCCCTTAACGAACAATGTCAAACTAAGACAATAACTGTCTAATTTTGGTGCATAATATTATTTTGTTATTTTGGAACCTGGAAGTCACATTTTTTATTGCTATCTTTTGCAGGGTTAGCTGTTATGGCAGTGATGCTTGTGACCACATGCCTCACTTCCCTGGTTATCATCCTATGTTGGCATAAGCCTCCGGTTGTAGCACTTTGCTTTCTACTTTTCTTTGGCTCAATTGAATTGCTTTACTTCTCTTCTTCACTCACCAAATTCACCGAGGGTGCCTGGCTCCCTATTCTTCTAGCTCTCTTCCTTGTAACTGTAATGTTTGTCTGGCATTATGCCACTGTTAAGAAGTATGAATACGACCTCCACAACAAGCTATCACTAGAATGGCTTTTGGCTTTAGGTTCAAGTTTGGGAATAGCAAGAGTCCCTGGCATTGGCTTAGTTTTTACTGATCTCACTTCTGGCATCCCTGCTAACTTCTCACGCTTTGTGACCAACCTTCCTGCATTTCACCGTGTCCTTGTATTTGTGTGTGTCAAATCAGTTCCTGTTCCTTATGTGCCTCCTGCTGAAAGATATCTCGTGGGCCGAGTTGGTCCTCCGGCTCATCGGTCTTATAGGTGCATTGTACGTTACGGCTACCGGGACGTCCATCAGGATGTTGATTCTTTTGAAACTGAGCTGGCTGCTAGGCTGGCTGATTTCATCCGCTATGACTGGTACCAAATGCAGCGCACTAACTCATGTTCTGAGGATGATGCATCTCGATCATATGAATCATCAAGTGAGTGTCGATTGGCAGTCATTGGTAATGTTGTACTTTCTGAACCACCAGCTTATGACAATGAGGAAAGTGTACTAGCAGCTACTGTATCTGATGTGTTGCCAACAGTTCAAAGTGTTCAGCAAGCTAGTGTATCTGACGGGTTTCAAACTGTGCAAAGTGTTTCAGATGTTATTGAAATGAGATCCGTAGAAATGGTTGAGAGAAGAGTTAGATTTGCCTTTGATGAGTCTGAAACCAATGGAGAAACTGATATTGAAAAGCAACTACAGGAAGAGCTAGAGGATTTGTTGGCGGCTCAACAAGCTGGTACTGCTTTTATACTGGGGCATTCTCACGTGAGAGCAAAACAAGGATCATCATTCCTTAAGAAACTGGCAATTAATTTCGGGTACAATTTTCTAAGAAGGAATTGTAGGGGACCAGATGTGGCACTCAAGGTGCCACCAGTGTCTCTTTTAGAGGTTGGCATGGTCTACATTGTCTAAGGTTCCGATGCCTCTTTAGTTTTGTGTAGATTAAGGACCATTAAAATGTAACGTAACATCGTCTGCCAAGAAATATAATGAAAGGTTGTTATTTCAGCTCTTTGAGTATTTTGGTTAGGAGATATTTCTTAACTTGTCCGAACCCAAGCACAAAACCAGTTGGACCTCTAAATTCTACTCGTTTGGCAATGGAACACGTAGTTTATCGTCAACCACCAAATATTTTGCTCAAAATTTATCTGAACTGGTGGTGCTGGTGCTGCTTTGCTCACTATGCACAACTATACCTGCATGTATAAAGAGGAGTAATCTTCATTTCTAGTCTTGGGCCTGAAGAGTTAGGATGGGTCTTAGAACACTTGCTTCGTCACCATCACAGAACTGTTTCCAGGCAGTTGCTGGAGTGACGCATAACTTGTCAAACCGAAGGTTAAACAGGACAAGTGTGTTGAGGGTTTCAGCTAAATCAGGAGGAGGTAAGGAGGAAGAGGCAAAGGAGACAAGGCAATCATTCCTAGAAGCTCTAGATTTCTCGGGGGTTCGATCTGCCAAAGATGCCCAACTTCTCGAAGGGGCCAGAGAAAACACCAGGTCTGGTCAGAAAATGACCAGAGAACAGGTCGGCTCTTATTTCATATTGAAAATTATCAGTTAAAGGATTGAGCTTGATTTATATTGTTCTTCTTTGCAGTATGGTGCTCTCAGAAGGAAAATTGGGGGGACATACAAGGATTTCTTCAAATCCTACATAGATGGTAAAGCCAAAGAGCCTTTGTGACTAGTTTCCATTAATATTATTTCAAAACATACAGCAACCGTAAGAGCTTTTAAGCTAAATTCATATGGAACTATTAGCTAATTTGTGGTGCATCTGAAAATAGTGGAAGGGCAATACGTTGAAGAAGGGTGGGTGGACAAAACATGCACGGTGTGCAAGAAAGACACGAGAGGAGAAGCAAGACAAGTGGACAAGCTGGGGAGATACGTCCATGTGGCTTGTCTGGAGAAACCCAATTCTGGCAACTTTTTCACCAAGCTGTTCTCTAGATGAAGAGGGCTATGCATGATTGAACTTTGACATGAGTAGCTTTGCCTCTGATGCTGTGATTAGTTTACAGTGAAAAATAATAGGCATAGTTGTCTGCTAAGAGTCTTTGTGATGCTATAAAAGTGGCCCTTAATTGTCTATCCTCACAGTTTCATTCACATTTTCACTTTACAAATTAACTTTTACTAACAATGGTAAGTAAGTATTCTAATGTGGACGTCACCCAACGAATTCAGCCCAAAATTAATAGGTTTCTGTTTTAAAAATAATTCATCAATTGAGTTTTTGATGGTTTGGATATGAATTATAATATCTCAAAGAAATTCAAGTGAATTTCATATTTATAAATATTTTTTAAGATTGTCATCTAATAATTTTTATTTATCTGATTTTTGGAAAGAGAAAATGCAAAAGATTTATAAGAGTTTTGTATGTGTTCTTTTCTTATTTTTATATAAATATTTTATTTAAAATTATAATTATAATTCATATTTATCTCTTCGTGAAATATGGATTCAATGTTAATTTGAAAGACTTTTTTGTAGTAGGTAAGACTGTCGTGTAAACATTATGTGTTGATATAAGTTTGGCATAGATCTTTTTCCTAATTTTAATGCTTTCCAATTAATTTATAATTACTGTTCCTGAGATATTGGTAAGAAACTTTTATTTAAGGGATCGTTTGATTCTACTTTTGTTTTTCTTTTGTGGCTTTTAGTTTTTATTTTTTTATTAAGAAACAAAACTCTGTTTAATTGAGATTTGTAATATAAAATCGAAAACAAAAATCTATTTAGTTGAGATTTGTAGTAAAAAACTAAAAATAAAAATATGTTTAGAAACTCAATTGTCAATTGCAACATTGTTAACTTGAACTAATAGCAAAAGCTGTGACCTTGAAATTATCATTACGTGTATACATGGAATTTATTAGCCATTGAACTTTGTATCCAGTCTACAAAAAACGACAACCCAAAAATAGAGAAGAACACTTGGAAATGTAGAAAAGTAAACCAGAAAACTAGAAATGCAAAAATGCAAACTAGAAATGCAGAAATTAAGTTAGAAACCAGAAACATGAAATATAAACTAGAAATGCAAAATCACAAACTAGAAAACCAAAAACACAAACCAATAATGCAAAATTGCAAAACAAAAAATTAGAAATGCAAAACCACAAACTAGAAAACCAAAAACACAAACCAATAATGCAAAAATGCAAAACAAAAAATTAGAAATGCAAAATCGCAAACCAAAAAACCAAAAAATGCATAAAATCAATCCAAAAAACCAAAAAATGCAAACTAGAAACGTAAACCAAAAACGCAGACATGCAAACCAGAAAACCAAAAATGTAGAAATGCATACCAGAAAACCAAGAGAAAGAGAAGGATGAGCTAGGGACTTATAAGAGAAGAGAAGAACAAAGAAGCAGGAGAGAGAGAAGAGGTCAGTATGAGAGAAAGATGAGAGTTTCTACAATGGAGAAAGTTTATAAGAGGCAGAAGTAGAAACGAAAACAAAAACTTCTTGTGAAAATTTAGAAAAACGTCTAATTTCTATTTTCATGAATTTGTTGTGGTCTTTTTATTCTTAGAAACAACATATTGCAACAGAAATAGCCAAACATGTTTTAACATATTGTTTCCTTTTTTATTAATACCGCAACAAGGAACAAAAAATTAAAATAGAAACAAACACCCTCTAAGCTTTTATATTTGACCTTTTCTACTCTTTAACATTCAAGATTGATAATCAACTTTGAGTTGAAAGAAATTCATTGGACATCTTAAGTCTTTAAATTTTGAATACCTTTAATCGCCAAGTCGATAATTTACACAAGTCAAGATTTAACAATGTTTTTGTCTCTAAAACTAATTTAGTAACTCATATAATATATGGTTGTAAATGGGTCTCTTTTTAATCCATTATATAGATAGTACTAAATTATGTGCAGGAAAAAGTTATTAAACATACTTGAAACTAAAAAGACTCATTATCATAATATTTCCTACTAGGAATTGCTTCAAATTTTGTTTAGTAATTTATTTATATTTTGACTTTGTATTTGCAAAGTAGTTTGATGACAACTTGTCTTAAATTATAAAATGACAATGATGTTATTGTTAAAAGTCTTCATATGATAGCTCATTTACATATTTATGTGTAGAAGTTGATTACTCAATTTTCTCTAGACATATAATGGAAAATTTCAAACAAACTTAGTGTTGTACATTCTTACATATGAATCCAAAAAAGAGTCTTTCTAATTGAGTATTTAACCTTTTTATGTTTCGTTATACTTTTACGTGTTAGTAATTGTTTATCTTTATCACTTTGACCTCTTTTATTTTTTTGTTAGGGTTAATTACTTATGGTACTTTTAGCTATTACTATTAAAGTAGATATTGTTTTAACTCACTTTTAATATTAATAATGTTACAATGCTACTTATATAAGTAATAGAAAATATTTAAAAACTAATATATAATTTTTTTTCTTTATATGGGACTCTAAAAGTTTTGTATAGCCAACTTTTCTAGGTTTTAATGCTCAATATGATTATGCTAATAAATAATTTCTTAAGATCTAAAGAGCACTGACAAGTTGTTAAAGAAAGTGTAGCACTAACAAGTTGTTAAAGAAAGCATTATAGCAACTACAGCTGAAGAGCCTTACAAATGCATTAAAAAAAATGAGTTAGATTGGCTGAAGTTGAAAGACTTAAAGGAAAAGAATCACCTGTTTCAAATAATTGATCGGTTTATCAACTATTCTTAACCAAGAAACTTCCAGGGACATTTAAGTCTCAATGAAGGAAACACATTAAGGTTATTCTACAATGGAACGTGCATAACTTCAAGCCTTGAAAAAGGATTTTAGGACTTTATAAATGATAGATATTCTCTGAGTGAAGTGGGTAAATGGAATTTATCTTAAAGGAACTGATTTCTAGTCTTATAAGCCGAAGATGGATTGTAGTTGGCACTGGGCTAAGCTTAATAAGGTAAAAGAGAAATTCAGATGTGTTTACAACAACTATGGTACATGGATAGGTAGTAGTATTGTTTATACTGCAGCTCATGGTTATGATCTACTAAGAGGAAAAACTCATAAACGCATATATGCAAACTATATTTGGGTTAGATTAAATGTGCTTAAGCATTGTTTTATTGCCTAACTTGCGGCTACTAATAGACTACTAACAAAAGACAGAATGCACTACCTTCGTTTCCTGGAAGGCACTATGAAGTGTCATCTGTGTGATTCTGATAATGAAACCATTGCTCATCTTTTTTTCAATTGTCCTAGATCATAAATTATCTTATTAGCTATTAAGAGATGGATTGGCTGGCACTCCAACCAATCAACACATCAAAGATGCTTTAATTGGATTGACAAATGCAAGAAATCAAGAGCAATCAAATGTATTCTGGCTACTAGCTTATGTCCTGTGATTTATTTCATCTGGCAGGAATGAAATTATGTTCATTTCAG
>JANZLX010000211.1:19069154-19087340 GCA_025531955.1 Erythroxylum orinocense | reverse complement strand
TTAAGGAAGCAATTTGCAGAATTATCTCACGTTCTTAGGTGTGGTTAGGCTTGTTGGTACTGGAAAGATATTTGCATCTTGGGCAATCTATAGACTTGTACATAACTTTCCTATTGTTTTATTAAATTACTGATTTACCTAAAAAAGGAAATAAAAACAATTACAGTTACAATTAAAATTTTTATATTTATATTTATATTTATATTTATATTTATATTTACATTGCATATATAAAATTTAACATATACATTAAATATAAGTGAAATTAAAAGAAAAGAGAAAAATGAAAAACATGGGACTTTATTCAATGACATATCAACTCAAATCGTACTAGTCCTTATTTTTATTTGGCATAAAATTTTTGTCATTAAGAGGAGTCACTTCTTCACTATCATTCGAATTTATTATATCAAATGACATGTCAATGTTTTCTTATCCAAGATTATCTCTCAAGTCACTCTCATATATGAACCTTAATTACTTAA
Source organism: Erythroxylum orinocense (assembly GCA_025531955.1). NCBI lineage: Eukaryota > Viridiplantae > Streptophyta > Magnoliopsida > Malpighiales > Erythroxylaceae > Erythroxylum > Erythroxylum orinocense. The sequence goes on along the minus strand of JANZLX010000211.1, from coordinate 19,086,855 downwards.
AAATTCATTCCGCTAGAAGATCAATATAGTCAAGATAAATTGGATCTATAATACAACTTATTTTAACAAGAGTTCTAGTAAAGAAATAAAAATAAATTGTTAAGAAACTATATTCAACTCAATAATGATAATATCTTTTTCAAAGCTTTAAGTTATATCAAACAAAGACCAAATTGTTGAATCATTTATGTTACAATCTATTTCCTTATTTTAAATGGATGAATTCAAATATGCTTCAATTCCTTTCACACTCAATTGCACTCATACATTGACTCAAAATTTGAATTGTAAACCATTGTAATTATAGAATATCATTTTCGAACTAATCCTACTAAGCAACTATAAGAGAACAAAAGTAACCTTATAAATAAAATAAAGTAATGAATAATATCAAACAAGTAATAAAAGTAAAAAAAAATATTTATATAACTAGATTAAGTTTGTCTCTTTGTTAAATTGCAATGGGAATCTTAAAATTACCGCATACATTCTTATATGCCTCCGTATGTGAGCTATTAAATCATCACATGTGAAAAAATTATTATGATACTTAATAGTATCCCCTACTAACTTCAACTTTCATTATAAAATCTTGTTTAAGATAACCAATAGGATTAAAAATGCGTCAATAACAAACAATGGAGAGTAAAGTTGTATTTTTTATCTTTTATTGATGACTATATGATAATGTGTATACAAGGAAGATCTATTTTTCAAATTGGCCTTGATTGCTTCATTTGTCCTCTCCATAGCATCAAAAAAATCTTCTTGTTAGCTTCTCATCACTATCAGCCAAGAAAAAAGTCTCACCAAAGGCTCACAAACTCTTGTGACAAATTGACATTGAGACTAAAATTCACGATCTTCAAGTATAATTATAGAAACTTCCACTTTAACATTAGACATGATATAATGAGATATGACCCATTTATCACTTGTAAAATTTGTTTCAACTCCTTTATTAAAAAAATAGTAAAGTAATAAGAAACGAATCATAAATCTTGTAATGATAAGATGATAGAAATTCCTACTGCTAGTGAAACTGTTTCTCATCAAATTCAGAACCTATGCATAACTATAAATGAACTTAGTCATTTTTCTTGCTTTTTGTATAGTTTCATCAATAATAGGAAAGTATTTAACATCTCCTATATTTTATAACATTAGGTCAATGCAATGTGTAACACAAAGGGAAAATTGTATTTGATTTGTAACCTTTTCCTAACTACTTTATAAGCATAATCATTATCATTGATGAACTGTATAACACTCTCAAGCTGAACTTCATTCACAGCTTCATCAAATATCTTAAACAGAGTATCAAATTTTTTTAAAAGGTTAGATGCATTAATAGACTTTAAAAACGTTACGCCCTTAGTATAATAAACCAAAAAATTGATAATATATCTTCTATCTATCTAACCATCACACATAATTGAACAGTAATAAGTTGTCTAAGTCATTTTTTGTTCATTCAAATATCTTTTTTATTTCATAAACAGAGCTACTTAGAAGATTACTTTTGTAGTCATCAATTAAAAGAGCTTTATATCTTAGTCTATAAAAATTAATAACATCTATTATAGTCAAGTAATAATAAGACTAAGCAGCATTAAATGATACACATGTTTTTTTATCTCTCTCATATCAGGTGCAATAATCCCTTCTTATTGGATAGGAATACCACCTTCAACATTACTAGCATCATCCTAACCACTACAAAAAGGACTTCCATTACCAATTTGTCGTTTAGTCTTTGATTTCTATCTTTTTCATTCCGACACTTGATAGTGGTATATTGCATAATGTTTTAGTGGGTAGTTTAGTATGTGTTTAGTTATTAAATTGAATGTTTAGTGCATCTTTAGGTTAGGGTTTTCTTTTTTAGTTAAATATTTATGTTTTGTGTATTTTGTGGGTTAGAGCACATGATTAAACTTTAATTTTATATGTTCGAGGTGTCTTGATGTATTTGTCAGTGTTTCTCGAAAAACAGAGGAGAATTAGAGGAAGCCTGAGACAAAACCCACTAGCCACGATCATAACAAAAGGTGAAATCAAGTGTCACAATCATGGTATTATAGGCTAAGATTGTGGTCTACGCGATAGCAGACGCAGACAACCTTCCGGATTCAAGTTTTAGAGGGACTTTTTGGACTTTTCGAACCTGAAAAAAGCATAAGGTTGCCCTGAGTAGAAAAGAGTATATAATGAAAAGAAAAGAACCCAAAATTAGAGGAGCTCTCCATTCTACTACTTTGGGAAAAGATTTAAGAGGAGAGAAGAAGAAGAGAGAGAAGGGAGAAAAGGAAGAAGAGGAGAGGGCTTCCAATACTATTGCCTTCTCGAGTCATCCTGATCCCTTTCTAAGTGAGAATTTCGTTCATCTTGTTATTTATTTACTAAATGTGTAAGATGAATATGGATTCAAAGATGATGTTCTAACTTTCTTTAAGGAATTTGACTTGATTTGATGTCAATTTAATTGTTTTTGTGCTATTGCAACTGAGTGTTGTGATTGATTGTTGTAGCTTCACGTTTCGGTAATAAATCGAGAGAGAGAACTGAATGATCAGGTTGTTTAATGAGAGTTAAATAATCTAATAAATTACGCAATTAATCAAATCAGTAATTATACAGAGAGAGATCCCATGTGAGACCCGATTATTTATTAGAAAGCTTAAGAACTAATTATGGTTAAGGCTCTTTGTAATTGATAGATTACATGTTCGGTAATAAGCTTAATTAGGGTTTGTGATTATAACATGTGATTATAACAATAAGGATCGTCAAATTATTTCGAATAAATTTTTAGATTCTCAAGCACTTATTGAATTAAGAATATTTGATCGAGTTCATGAGTTTTTGTGAAATGTAGGTTGAGAAATTTTCTGAATTTAGGAAAAATTCTTACGTAGAATAACATTAGAGTTTTTGACCACTTTAGAAGTAATTCATGAAACTACTACTAGAGACACTAATTTTGATTGATGAATGCACATTATGTGATCACTTTAGAAGTGTTGAATGTTATTTTTGGCTTTCCAAATAGTGATTTGTATAAATATTCTGATGATTTTGTGGCTAGCGAATTTTAGTCCCAAGTGACCACTTGTAGGAAAGTGTTTTCTCCGGTCGATCTAAATCAACTGTTATCGTAGACCTTGTCTTTCGCTATCCCTATCGATTTTTAACTTTGACACTATTCGGTAGAGGAGATAACAATGGGGCGGTTTCCAAAACTGAATTATTTATGTTATAGTATATGGTACATATCAAGCCTTTTAATGCCAGGATTTGGTTAGGTGTGTATTTAAATGAAGTGACTCAAGCTAGTGCAGGTAAAACAGTAGTTGGGGCATTCGTGACGAAAATTGCGAAACATCTTAGATTGCTAATTGAGAGAACACCAATGCGACTAGTTTTGGGCAACTCTACTCTCAACTTGAAATCTTTGGTGTCGATGAAAGTTTTAGGTAGCAAGGCGATCGTTATGTTCTTATCTATAACGACACGAGGGAAGTTTCGAGCACGAGTTTTAGAAGCGGAAGCTACACAAGAAGATGATGTTCAACCCCCCGAAGCCATGCATCCAACTTCTCCAACTACTTCTGTCGAGTACCAATCATTGGTCAATCAATTGATAGCATTTGAATAACGAAAAAATGAGAGGCTCCACAACATTAAGGCTAGCGAGGCAGAAGTCAATGACATGAATATAAAGAACTAATATAGAATGAGCAAGCATCAATGAATATGTATCTATAAATCATATGGCTTAAAATTGAGGCATACATCTGCTGAATACAACATTTTAACTTGGCTTTCCCATTCTCCTTACATTAGTCTACCTCTAGGAAAGTCTCGACTAAGATTGTTGGAATATGATTAGTCCTATTCTGTATACCCCGAGAAAAAAGGACTAACCAGTCGTTTATTATTATAAACTTCTCTTTGAAACAATCCTGATCATATTCTGATGAGGTGTAAAAGTAATCATAAAGCTCCTCCTGAATGTTATTAAGTTGTTCATCTAGTTCTACCATCTCTTAACACTTTCTTGAAATTGAATAATGAACAGAGATGGAGATTTGTAGAGAAGGATACTAATCCTCTTTTTACAGGGTGATGGAAGTTCTTTTAATAAAACTGACTGTTAGTATAAAAAATGCTAATGAAGGTCTTTTTGAAAAACAAAATTTATAAAAGAAATTAGTTATCGAATATATGGTCTGTGAGCTCATAAGAAGATGAAATGGTCTGTGAGAGGAAGAGGAAAGACGGCAGACTTGCATGGTATTAGTTTGGTCTTGTAAATCTCATCATCAGTAGATTTAGGAATCGATTTTCGAGTTCACCAGACCCAATGCCCAAATACGAAGAAACGAACGCACAAAGTTATAATGGGCTTGTGGGCTTGAAAGCTGTTGCTTCCTAGCTGAGCTCAGTAGCTAATAACTACCACAAAATGGCGGGACCAAATTGTTGTTTAGGCGGGAAGATTCGCTCACCATTAAAGCCGTTTGCGGTCGTCTCAAACAACAAGCACGGAGACGCTGACGCACAGATTAGAGTTAGAGAGATCATTCACAATCACAAAATATGGTGGGGCCTTTGTACGATTGCCTGGCAAACCCTCTTGGAGCCGTTCGATTGACGTTCGAGAAGGCAATGGCTTCTGTTTCTGATCCGTCAGCCTTCGATGCTAGGGATTGGGGAGTCTTCGAAGTCTTCCGCAACTTCCTCTTCGAACAAGATAATCTATGCAAAGTAACTGGGTTTTGCAGCTTGCTCTTTTATTCGTTTCTATTTCTACTGGGTTCTGGAATATTCTTACAAATAAGAATCCTTTGTATAGGTTCCGATGCTCAATCCTATAACTGTCCGGTGGGTTCAACCCAACACTCTTGTACGCTTTCGTGGAATGATACAGGACATGTTAGGAAATGAATTCTATGTTGGTGCTTTTAAGGTATACACACAAATATACCCCCTTCTTTCTGTTTTTGTATTATTAACGTAGCATTTTGTTTGCTAACCAATTTTCTTTCTTTCCTTTTCGAAATACTGTTCAAGGATGAATCGATTTGGAGAACCAACAAGTTCGTGGATGTTTCTCAATTCGCCATGCCCCCTTCACCTGATATGCGCATTTGGGAACGTCGTTTGCTGTATTGTGTTACAGTGAGTTTTCGTCAATCGTGTTATGCATTTTGAGATTAGCTCTCCTACAGTTATATCACGGACTATAATTGGTATTTTAAGTTTAAATACTTGATTTAATAGGTAGTAACTGTGTTGTCATGGGGGATTTGCCTCTTCAGTACTTGAAATAAAGCTGTTGCTAAATATAGCTTCTCTGTAAGAAACTAAACATAACTTTAAAAGTCTTATTGTTGTGAGCGGAACTAACTTTTTTCTTTGTGCGTCTCTTATAGGTTCCAGGTCTTAATACGTGGGCTGAATCTGCTACTGAGTCAGCCGTCAATGGACACATGGAGTCGATGTCTGAACAGAGAGATAAGCGGAGTATAATGGACATTGTAAGTTACTGATTGCAATGATTTACTTTTAATTTCTATGCCTTTGGTTTTATCTCTTTCTTATTATTATTTTTTCACATAAATTTTAATTACGGCATGTCTTGTCTTCTAGCTTTAGACTGTAATGGCTTTGGTTCACGATGATATAGTTGACTAAAACCATTGATTATACTGAGTTCATGATTACCATTTTTTGTTCTTCTTCAATCCATTTATTGAAAAGTGAATGATTCTTTTCTTCTTGTCGTTGTAATGATTATTTTGATTCCAAAATTATCATCTCCAATTGCAGGTCTCTAGTAATGAGTTTGAAGATTTTCCTAATGCAAAGAGGATGGTATGAAGAATTGCCTTTTGCCTTTTGCTTTTCTAAACATGATCTTCGGAGTTCTTTGCTCATAACATGAGATGTGAGCACTAACCACTATGTTTTTAGCTTCTGAGTCAAAATCAGTATGTATGGTTAGTTGCCAGCACAGTGTTGTTATGTGCTCCTGGAAATATCAAGCTTACAAACAGAATTGTTACCTTTGACAGAAGGAAGACGGCCAGCCATCTCCATCTTCACAATCTCGAGACTCTAAAACTGAGGGTTCTTTTTCTGGTACAATTCAGCTGCCCCAGGGTGACAGGAGTTCTTTTCCTTGTCTTGTAAAAGTAATTAGTTGATTTTATCTCAAACTTTTGGTTGTTGGACTCAAGACCCTGCACCTTGTTCCCCCTTGTTAAGTAATAAACTCAATTACCTGTGCAGATATATAACTCTCCAGAGTCTGATCTTAAATTGAATGAAGTCTTTGAATTTATTGGGGTCCTTACCTTTGATCCAGAGCTTACGATGGAGGATAAAGATGATAATGACGAGTGCTATGATGCTATATATACTCATCTGCCACCCAACAAGGTATTAACTTCTGTTGGCATCCCGAATAAAGTTGTAACAATAATATAAATACTGTATGTAACTTAAAATTTTAACGAAGAGTTTAGTTATTGAGTCCAAAAATTTTACGAGAATAATGGAATCTTAGTTTTTTTTTTTGTTCTCTACACGCTCTCTAAGATACTAATGCAGCATTGACCATTTTCCTTTTTGGTCCAGGTGCCTAGGCTTCACTGTATTATTCATAGGAAGCTTGCAGTTGATGACTTTTTGCATAATCCCTCTCAAGTAGAGGTAACTTATATACAACCTTATTCTCCATTAACCACAATGTTATGCAAATTGATTGCTTCTACTTATTTGCGAAGCCCCATCTATTTTGTAAACTGATTACAACGTATGTTCCTTTGATTAAACAGCCAAAGCCCCATTTAGTCAAAGATGTGAGGCAAGCTCTACTGAAGCATCTTACTGCTATTTCCTGCAATGATGCCTTAGCTGCACATTTTATTTTGTTGCATCTTCTATCTCGGGTATGTTCTTTTCTTTTATGTGCATTTCCTTATATATTCTCTGTTTCTAGAGTTAAAGAGAGTTGTTTCTGTTCTCTATGCATTTTTTTTTCAGCGGTACATTTCCTTTACACACCTTTATAACTCCTTGCTTGGGAGACTGACGAGCTTTTTGCAATTAGGTACACACGAGAGTTGATGGTGTTGCTGTGGGGAAGCTTTCATTAAACGTCACTTGTTTGAACAAGGATAACGGCACTCTGTTTGGCAGTCAGATTCATACTGCTATCAAGAATCTCCTGCCATTCACAAATCGCATACCCCTCACCTTAGAATACCTCAACAAGGATTCCTTTGCACCCAGAAAAGACTATGGGACAAATAGGTATCTACTCATTTTGCTTCAATTGCAGAGCTCAGTTGTTCTTTCCTTTGTTATACAATTAAATTGGTAGTATTGATATCTCGATGATGTGTTGATGGTTCTAATGGTTGATGTTTCAGACTGATACCTGGAGTTCTGCAGCTTGCTGAGGGTTCTCACTTGATCATTGATGAAACCCAATTAGAAGCAGGAACGCTCAGCTCTATTGGGGTTGAGAATGTAAGATTGCTAAAAGATCTGATAGAGTTGCAAAAGGTGACAACAATCTTGGCTAATATGTCTGAAAAATTTATGAAGGTCTACATGAATGCTTCACTAGATGCCTCTTTAACTTGACATTTGACAACAATCATGTCTATTGCAGGTCGAATATGATTTCAAATACTATAAGATGGAGATGGCGACTGATGTCCAGTTGATGGTATTGTCCGAGGGGAAATCAAACATCATGCCAGCTGATATAATTTTGCCTTTTCAGCCTTCTTCGATAAATTCTTCTGAAGTTGTGGCTGCTGGTGGGCTTCAAGCCTGGAGATGGTATTTAGCGACTGTTAGGACATTGTCACATACAATTGATTCTGAAATGCAGAAGGTCTGAATTTAGATTGAACAATTTAGTCTCCGAAGCCTACTATTCCTTTGACTGGTTCACCCATCCAGACATTCTCCTTATTATGCTTCCTGATGCTACTTCTGTGGTTTTTTAATCACCAAAAGTTTTGTTGTATGAACTTATTGTGACTGCAAGATTGAACTTTGAAACCATTGCCAATGTTTTACAGGTTGTAGAAAATGACTTAGTTGCTCTAAGACAAGCAGATCGAAGCTTAGGCGGTCAAGATTTCAACAGGTAAGAGGCTTGGAAATTTTATTGCATGAGCAATCAATTTCACTATCAGTCATTCTCATGTAAATTTTCATGTTTCTTGGTTTGGCGTACAGATTGCTGACAATGGGGCGGCTAATCTCTGCAAGCTTTGGTGAGACCTCCCTTTCAATGGAGCATTGGCAAATGGTCAAGGAGTTGGAGAGGCTGAGGAAGGAGAGACTAGAGTCAAACATTATTTCTGTTAATACCATTAACCAATGAAATTGCGAGTGTTCATGCAGTATTTTACTTTTAGCAGCTGAATTATATATATATGTAAAAAAATATAATTCATTCTAAATATTTATTCATTAGGAGTTTTTCGATGCACAATGTGGGGAAGTAGAATTATAGGACTACAAGTCTCGAAGACGAGACCATTAACCATTTGGACCATCTCCAAAAGCCCCATTAAAGGAAACAGACAAAATCAAACCGATTTGGTTTATTTAATTATTGCTTAATTTTTTCAGTTTAATTTACTTTAAAAAAAATTTATTTCTAAAACTTGTCTAATTAATTAATTAATTAAAATTTTACAAATTAATTATTTTTTGTAAATTAGAATAAAAGAGTTTATTTTTGTTTAATAATCTTTGATTTTTAATTAAATTTTTAATTTTTTATAAGTAAAGATAGTTTTTAATTTTAATTTTTAAATTTTGTACAATTTTTATTATAAGCCTATTTTATAATAGATTAATATCAACTAAATTTTTAAACTTAAAATAATTTATCTTATCACTCTAATTTTTAAAATATTAAACAAAACATTTAATATAAAACTTCGAGATATTGCCCTATGGGAAGAAGAATCTTTCTGTTCTTTTTCCTTTTCTATTTCCTATTTTTGTCTTTTTTATTTTTCATTTTTTAAATTCAACAAATTTTTTTTGATTAAGATAATTGTTTCTACTTTCTATTTTTAGTTTTGATTTATTCCAATCTTCATAATATATAAAGCTATAAATATTTGTTTTTTTGTTTTAATTTTTTATAATCTAATTTTATTATTATCTAAATATATTTATATAAATATTTAATATTAACTACTAATAAAAATTATAACTAATATAATTTAATTATTCACATTATTTTATCTTATTTTAAATTTTATAATAAATTATTTAAAAATAAATTATTTTCTATTAAATAATTATCTTAAAATTTTTAATTTTTAAATGAATATTCTTTAATATTAATATTTATTTTTTACAAATAAATAACTGCTAATTTATAAATAAAAATTTATTAATTTAATAAAATGAAGAATTTATTATTAATAAATATTGTATAACAATTTAAAATCAAATTATTTATTTAATTAATTTATAAAATTAATTTATTTTTTAAGTCAAACGAATAGAAATGGTGTAAGTTGTAACTGCAGCAAGCTCCTATTTCTATTTCTTAATCATGTAATTTGCAAAGAAATGGTTTCTTTTAGTTTGAAAAGTACAAAGATTTGATCTTCGCTCGAACCACTCACCCATGGATTGGGATTCTTAGCGTTGGAAGATCAATTTTTACAGAATTAGTGATGGGTAGCCCTCGACTACGGGCAGTTCTCTCTACTTTTGTCTCCGTCCACCCTAATGAAACCTCCACTTTGCTTCATTCTTCTTCCTGTTTCTTCTTCGTAATCTTCTCAACTCTGTCTGTTCTTTGTTGATTCTGGCTTTTGATTTGAGCTAACGATTTGGTTTTCAGATTTTGAGCGCTTACTTTGTGGTGCTACCGTTGCGGGACGAGGGTGCAATCTCCTTAGGATTATCCAACCTACCGGGTCTCTTTGTTGGGTCACTAGTTCTCACTTTGATTGCAGCTCCTTTATCCACACTCTTCTTCGCGTTTCCTAATTTCTCTAAAGCCAAGGTAAGTTTGTTTACTCTGTTATGGAAAGGAAAGCGCCATGAATTTGTTATTGATTCTATTCTTGTTACATGGTTATGATGATACCACTGCGCTGACATTCTGATCTCTTTGGAAATTTTGGTTTTTTCGTATTTCTGCTTTGTTCCTTTTCTTTTTGACTCTGGTAATTGGTTGGTAATAAGTGTTTTTTTGAAATTCCCAGGCTTTGTTTTTGATACACAGGTTTTTTAGTGTATCCCTTGTTGTGTTCTTCGTTCTGTGGCACTTTTCTTCGACGGGATATTCCCCTATTAAACAAAAGGTGCTAGCCTTGATCCCGATGAGTGATAGTTTCTGTTCTATTTCTTTCTTTTAATTGGTTTTCATTCTTAATAACTTCATTGACGATTATGATCTCCTTCTTTCCACGCCCAGAGCACGGTCGCCATATCCCCTCAATTGAAGGAGGATCTAAATGTTCATTTTAATCAAACTACTTCTGAAAGTACTGGAGATTGGGTTAACCATGGGTGGTTTTATGTTTCTGCCAGAATCGGATTGTTTCTCTGGGTATGATAATAGCCCGACTCTTTGTTGATGCTTTACTGGCAGAGTGCTGCATCTCTTTTTTGGGATTTCTTATTGTGTTTCTTGCTCACCTCTTTCCATGATTTCTTATTGTATTTCTTGCTCTCAAGGTTGCTTTGCTTAATCTCATCACCATCTCTTCGACTTGGGCAAGGATTATTGATGTCATGGACTGTGAGGTTAGGATACTAAATGAAGGATCTTCAGGCTTTTACTTTATTTCCTTTTCTTTACGGTTCATTTCTGTGTTTGACATTGGTATGTATCCAGTCAGGTTCAAGATTGTTTGGGTTCATTGGTGCTGGTGCTACTCTTGGTCAGCTTTGTGGATCACTCTTTGCTACTGGAATGGCGTGGTTGGGTCCATGTACGACATATTATGGTTGGAGCTTATATAGCTTCTTTCCACGTGGTTTTCCTTATGTTTCTAACTATTTCATTCATTTTCAGTTCTACTTTTAGTTGCTGCATTGTTAATGGAACTTGCTGCACAATCATCAAAAGGGATCAACAATGTTCATCTTTCTGAAGAATTATCTCCTACAAGGTTAGGTATTTTCTGGGCATTTCTCAACATAATTTAGTTTTATGCATGTAGATTCTGTATATTTTCTTGTTTGAAAATCATATAGATACCAGTTTTACAGGAAGGAATGTGTATATCTTAATTGCATTCTGCTACTCTCTTCATCCCCTCTTTTTTTCATTGTTGTTAAATAAGTTTGCTTGTTGCTATAGAAAACTTGATCCTGATCAAGACAGTAAGGCTTATGAACAGGCCACACCAGCCTTTCCTTCAACCAAGGCACCCGCATCCAGGGTGAAGCCCCAGCTTTCAGCCAGCTTCGACGGACTTCGACTTATATTATTATCACCTTATTTGATGTATGTGTCATTATTCCTTTGGCTGAGTGCAGTTGTCTCCTCATTCTTCTATTTTCAGGTAAATTGGAGTTTCTACATGGTATGTATTTTGCAAGTTTCAGTCAATTTAAAGTTGCTTTGTATGGCTTGACTGAATTGTAAGGAGTTCTACGTACAGTGAGTGTACAAAAATATCTGGATTTTAAGCATGATTTTTCCTTTGCAAGTGCTAAAAGAGGTGTGCATTGGAAATGCCAAAGTAGCTTTCTTTCTGCTTTGTTTATATCCTTCTCTTAATTTCAGATTTCTTTCTTAGTTAACTGATTACCCTTGGGTAGAAAACTGATTACCCTTGTACAGAAAACTGCTCACCCTTGCATTGACTTAAACTCTTAATCGATGAATGATGTTAGGCAACTTGTAGGAATTTTTTATTCAGTTTCGTGATTGGAAGTCAACCAGAGACAATAAAATTCTTTTTATATAATTGAATGGACCAGTTTCAATTTTTGATACTGAACTAGTTGATAATTGGGTTTAACATTAAATATATTTCAGAAGAAAAAAATTTAAGTGGGGACTACATCCCTTTGTGGAGGGGAATCCTATAATAATTAGATAAACTTAGTGTTGAGAGTCAGCAAGAATTAGGGGACCTTAATTTGTAGTTGCGAATAAGGGTCTCCTGGAATGGTTCTGATGCGCCGGTTAGATATGCTACCACTGTTTCTCAAAAGTAGAATCAACTATGTCCTATTTGCTTCTGGTATCTTTGTACCATTTCTGTTATATAGGCAGTGTAAGACATACCTCCTTTTACCATTGATAGTTATGGTTCTCTCTCTGCAATTGCAGAAAGTAACTGTGATTGCCATGACTGTCACAAGCTCTCTTGGGAGGAGAAAACTATTTGCACAGATAAATAGCTTCATTGCTGTTTTTATCCTGGCTGGACAACTGACATTGACAGTAAGTTATCCTTGATATCAGTTGATCGCAGCTTTTCTCATGTGTGTGCTTTACTATTCTGCCTAGATTGAGGAAGTTGATCATAAGTTTATTTAATAATAGTAAATCCCTATGTTGATGTGTTTTTTGAATTCTTCAGCTAATTTTTAATGTGAAGAAAGCTCCAACTTCACTTTTGAACTAATTTTCTTCATCAATGTATTGTATCATGCTTATTATATTCCATTTAATTTCTCTTGATTTGAATTATCAATGAAATACAGGGGCGCATCCTTACTATAGCAGGGGTCACTATAGCTATATGTTCTGCACCTGTTGTTGCCTGCTCAAATTTGGTTGCTATTGCTGTTTGGCCAACTTGGGTAGCCGTTGCGATCTGTGAGACTCTGCGAAAGGTCGTTCAAGTGCCTTTTCCATACCTACCTTTGTTGTTTAATTTAATCATGCAGGTTATTGCTGTGGCTGAGAAGCTCTCTGGCATGTTGAGGATGAAGTTTCAAGTTCCAGAGTTAATGGAGATAATGAAGGAACAAATTGAAGTTCATTGTAGATTACGTTTCTTATGTAGTTCATATCTTTGCAGGTGGTTACTTATGTGGTGATGAGGCCTGGAAGAGAACTCCTATTTACTGTAGTCTCGCAGGAGGAAAAATACAAAGCTAAGGTCCATTAATATCTGTACACTTATACTGTATCATTTCTTAAAAATCACACACAGTCGAATCATGGCTGCTAAGATCACAACATGATGCAGGTATGCATTGATGTAATCGTTCAACGTCTAGGAGATGCTACAGCAGCAGGAATGTACAAACTGCTCTTCAGTACACTCCATGAGAGGACATCAACGGTGTCCTTGTATGCCCTTCCGGTATGTACAGTGTTAATTTTTTTGTCACGGTAGATCTTTATGCTCCTTGCATTAGTTTTGGTCTGTGCTATCCCTTGCATGTTGGACCATCAGAGAACGCATTCAATCCGCAGACTCAGACATTCCTTTTCTGTTTTTGGGTTCAGGTTTGTTTAGTGTGGATAGTCACGGGTTTCCATTTAGGGCGGCGGCAAGCACAATTGGCGAGGTTCCATATTGTACTACAGAGTTCCTGAAAAGCTTTTCCAAAAAAGTTTTCATATTTGTAGCACTAGTTGTTAATGAATGCCATTCCTATTCCTAAGCTACGGAAATCATTGTAAATCTTTTCGTACCTACTTGAAAATTTACACGCACACTAACAATTTCTTATTTATATAAATGTGAAAAACAGAGCTTTCAATGAATTTGGTTTTCACATTATCTTATATTCATATCAGATGAAGTCCTAATATTGAAATTCTAACTAGTAAATTAGGGATAGGGTATCTATAGTACTCAAAAACAAAACAAAAAACTTTTGAAATTACAATGTAATAGTGTAAATAAAGAATAAGATGAATACATAAGCTAAAGGAGCATCTGGCATTCAAAATAAAGAAAAGGGGATGTTTTGCTAATAAGGAAAAAAAAAACTTGTAACCATAGAGATAACGAAAATTAATACTCAACACACCGCAAGATGTTCATAAAAAATATAAAATATTGTAAAAGCAAAGTTATATAAAATATAAGAAAATCTAGAAGATTTGGAAACTTATTTCAACTCAAATAAAGGTTGAATAAAAAGTATTAGTCCATTTGTATAAAAGAACCTACATCTGACAGTATAGTACTTGTATTTGAAGTCCGATTATTGTATAAATAGGCACTGCAGTGTCCTGCTATGAGCAATGCCATTGCCACAGCACCCTTCCTCAGCTCCTGGATATCTATCAGTCTACCATCTGCAAAGCTTTCTTCCTCCTGTGAAGCTGCCGATGATACAAATTCAATACAGGAAGTCATTAAGTTTATCGACCAATAATCAGCATCAATGAAAAGAGAAAAGTTTAACAATGATGACTGGTCGTATGTTCCATTACACATGCGTTATGGAAAATTACCACTAAAAGGCTAAAGTCGTCCAAATGGAGTTGTAGAACTCACCCAAATGATTTTAAGTTCCACGAAGAGCACGTACACGTTCCTGAATCAAGTTCCTCTCCCAATCTGCAACGTCTTCAAATGCATGATCCGGCAGACTCTCAAATGGCTCCTTCCCTGGATCATTTTTGGCCAGATCATATGTGGCTCCTCGTATTGATCTTTTATTGGGTCCACAAGGTCTCTTAGAAGTTAGTGCATCATATGCTTTATTTAGCTGTTTCATGGGCACAAAATGAGAACCAGTAAATGTTCCCAACTATTATTGCCAATATTAGCAAGATCTGATGATTATCTAAATTCAAATGTTGATCCCAACTTCATACATTTCACGTTCACTCAGATTTTATAAAGAACATCATAGCAAATACTGAACACAAAAGGAAAGGAAACAAGCAAGGAACTAGACAGGACTCACATTCATGTCAGAGAACCAAAACATGTAGGCAATTGCAGCAGCGGGAGCCCTTCCAAGTCCAGCTGTGCAGTGCACATATACCCTCCCTTTTCCCTTAGAAATAGCCCATTCCAGTGATGAAACAGCATTTGGTAATATACTTCTCAAGGAATCAGGATCAAAATCGATTGCCTGTTATCTTTCCAAATTCACTTAGTTGGCAAAACGCACATCATGCAAACAATTTAGTGCATAGTCATAAAAATAAAGTATTCTCATAAAGTATGACCAAGACTCGCTTACAGGCCTTCTCATATGACGAATTCCAACTTCTCGGCATCTTTGTATAATGGACTTCAAATCAATACCCCAATACTCAACATCCTTATCCTGCTGCAAATTAAGAATGTAAGCCACATTCTCAACATGTTTCAAATGTTCTATGTCCTCAGGTTTCTGTGGCTGTGACCCCACGATCAGATTATTAGTTATCAGAGTGTAATTCATACCTGAAGGCAGGATATCAGTCATTGGATAACTTAGGAAACAATTAATATACAGTAACAGGAAATGAACAAAATCGTAGCTAATTTTCACAGCAAAACTGGGAAGTTCATGTTTTAATCCTTAATCTAGCAGCGTAATCAAGCTCTAAGTATACTTCACAGTTGATGATTGTATTAGCTATTATGAGAAAACAGCAGCGAACGTATCTAAAATGCATTTATTGGTAAATCTAAGAACTGACACACAATGTGGATCATACGATTGGAAACCTTTGCTGCGACATGTTACAGACTGGGGAAGAAAAGCATTACGAAAGTATGATACGCAGTTCAGGTTCGTCAAACTACAAAATAATAATGAAACAGTTTGCAAATTCACATAGTATTGGTATTTTTTTATCTTATCACTGAATTTAGAGGAATCGCAGCCCAACTCAGGGACGAGAAATTCCATTAAATAGGTAAAAACCTAAACAGAATCATAGAAAAAGAGTAACGGAACATTATCCATGTTAGGCATTGTGTTCCTGAGCCAAATCACATTGCTTCTTCCAAACATACAGCTAAAGCAATGCAATTTAGATACAGAAGAAGGGCAAATTAAGCATTGATTCATTCAAGGTTTACAGTAAATATGAATTGCGACGGATCGAACAATTCTGGAGAGTGGGAAGTAAGAAGCTTCAAGGAGGAAAGAGTATTAGATTGCAGCAAAAAATGCATAAAATCACCATAATCGGTAAACAAGCGATAAGGCCGAACCGTATTCTCCCAAAAAACCAATCTGTAGTTTCATTTTATAACATTAATCTTGATGTGTGATCAATGTTAGAGGAAATAACTAAGATTACACTCACCCATATCCACACCATATTAAAGTTCAAAACTTCCGGCGGCAAGAGAACATACAACCGATAAATCCCCAATGAAATTGCTCATGCACCGGAAAGATAAAAACAAAGTGGGGATCCAAGAAACAAACTAACCAAGATCATGGTGATATTCATATGGGTTTCTCATCATTCTTTTCATGGCTGTATTATACTCTTCCATTCTGTTCCTTGACCTTAATGAATCCTCTTTTTTAATGGGTTTTTTGCCAATGTCACTCTCTGGTAGCTTACAACTGATCCTACCAATCGTGGAACACTTGTTGGAAACCATAAGACTCCACCCTGAAATCTGCTTCACTGAAAACACTTCATTTACCTGAGGAGGGCGTGTGAAAACAGAAGAGATGGAAACGTTACAGAAAACTCCAGTCATTTTCCCTCTGTTTTTTTCCGCCTGATCCTTCTCTCCAAGCATGTGGGCGTCATATGTTAGACAGAACGTCTATACATTGACTACAATGCCATTCCATATCCTGTACCATTCCGACGTCTACAATAAAATCTCAATAAATTAATATTGTTAGCGTCATGGTACTTATTATTTTATAAAGATATTAATTAACCAATAAATTAATATTTATTAATTTTAAAAAAATTGTAATTGATTAAAGTTAAATTTTGATTACATAAAAAAGTATTGTATCTTAGAAAAATTCATGTTTTATATTAATTGAATGAATCTAAAACATAAATTTATTGTATATAATATTAATAAAAACTAATAAATAATGTTCATTATTTTTTAATAATTAAGTATTTTTCATTGTATTTTTACTAAAAACATTCAATTTACATATATTCGTATGATGGAGATAGAAAATACTTTATAAAAAAGATAGAAAATTTCTTGAACTACACCCAACAATAGCTCCTCATCTAAAATATGTCACGAAATCAACAATGACAGATCAAATATGCAAAGAATTATATGAGTACAAGAAAGATCATTCGACATAAACTCAAAAAGATTTGCAGTTATGGCTTGAAGAAAAGTTTCAATTGAAAGTTAGTTAAGGTGCAATCTCAAACGCACTCAAAAGATCAGCTGAGTTTTTTTCGACCAACCTAAAAAAAGGAAAGGATATCTATAGAAAAGATAATAAAGAATAATTCAATATATTATTCTTTCAAGAGGTTACAGCCTACGTATTTATACTAATTGTTATACAACAAGATCCTATTTTATAGCCTAAATATATGACAGTTAATTACAAATAAGTAAACAAATAATTTACGCAATTGGAAAAGAACCGTTGACAGCATATTTTCTCCCTTAGATTGCTCACGTCAACACTCCCCCTCAATTTGGTGAATATATGCCGATCATTCCCAACTTGTTAAGTGAGCTTTGAAAATCTTTTGTAGATACTGCCTTTGTTAGAACATCTGCTAGTTGATCTTGTGATGTGACAAACGGAAGAT
>JANZLX010000211.1:19024673-19042070 GCA_025531955.1 Erythroxylum orinocense | reverse complement strand
ATTTCGTAACAATTGAGTAATGTACCTGTGAATGGTACAGTGTAATGACATTTATGATTGAATATGAATGATAACGAAATGGGCCTAATATTTACTAACTACTAAATATGTGTTTGTGTTTGAGAAATTTTTTTTTGCAATGATTTGATTTGTCTATTCTAACGTCCATCCTTATAGAGCATGTTCTTGAATATTGTTGATATGTTCGAAACTATGCCCTATGAGAGTGGTGCATTACATTTTGGTATAAGAGCTCAGATTTAGTCTCTTATATGGGCAATTTTTCAAAATATTTTTTAAGATACATGCATCTCAAATATGTCATAACATCCATTGGCAACTGATCCCTAATTTGAGACGCATTTACATAAGTCACATGCTTGAAAATTTGTTAAGATTTTGAACCATTAGGAATAATGGGAAGAATGATGATTTGTCATAATGGAAGAAAATGAAAGTTTGAGGATATTCTGAAATAAGAGATGCTACATGGTTTGATTGTCAGAAAAAGACTTAGTGCATTTGTATTTGTGGTTATATACATTCAATTAGTATATATATACATGTGAAATTAGTTTTGTGGATTGACTGAGGAAAAAAGAGAGATACAAATATAAATGACAAGATTGAAAGGGAATAAGCAAGATTGGAAGAAATCAAAATGTATATAGATACTAATTGAAAGAGATTTTGAACCATTAGGAAGAATGAGAAGAATGATGATTTGTCAGAATGGAAAAAAAATGAAAGTTTGTGGATATTCTGAAATAAGAGATGCTACATGGTTTGATTGTCAAAAAAAAGACTCAATGCATTTGTATTTGTGGTTATATACTTTCAATTAGTATATATATACATGTGAAAATAGTTTTGTGAATTGACTGAGGAGAAAAAAAAGAAATACAAATATAAATGACAAGATTGAAAATGAATAAGCAAGATTGGAAGAAATCAAAATGTATTATGACCTTGAGAGGTTGAACATGGAACTGAGTTTATGATTAAATTAGTGGATTGAGATCAGAAGTTCATGATGATAACATAACTCAGAGTGTTAAATGAAAAAGGGAGCATACTTATGAAAGGTGAAATAAATGATAGTGATATATGTGTAGAAGTCTTTAAGATTAAGTTAATCAGTTATTTGTCAATGCATATATGATAATGTGATTGCCTTAGCAAATGTGGTTAATAAGCACATCTGTGTTATATACTTAGATATGGTATAAGGAGTGATCTATGATAGAGTGAATGCTTTTAAGTTATGGATTCTATAGTTAAAATTCTAAGAAGACTGAGTAGTGCAGTGGAAGCATGGAATTATGTGATCGAAGAAGTAGCTTTGTATGGTCATATACTCCTTGAATGTTATCCAGAATCAACTAAGATCAAAGTATCATTAGCTTAAGATTAAAAAAATTGGTGATTTCTTGAAACTAAATCTCTAGATAAGATGTAATAATCTTGATGGTATGTACTAAAGTATAAAAGTATATGGACATGCCTACTGCTTCATTAAGTTTTTAAGATAAAGAACATCCTGGTCGTGCGAGATATGATAGTAATTGATTTTGTTGTGGTAATGTGGTTGAAAAGTAAAGATGAAAATAGTTGATTGATAAGGATTTTGTGAACAGTATAGATGATTGCGACGAGAAATCTTCTTTTGATGAAGACTTTCACCGAATTGTAATAAGTAGACCAAAAGTTACACAACTAGGAATGAATGAATATTAAACGAATCAGAAATGAATAATACAGTCAGATAGATATGAAACTTAGGCATAAGAAAAATGAACATATGATAGAGTGTGTTTTATCTGTTGTAAAGTATCCAACTACATTATTAGATTTATGAATTTAAGATAATGTTATTGCTATTGAGAGAAGAACCTAGGTCCACACTATAATCTATGCTATTATGTTCAGAAGATACAAGTTAGATTTGATAAATTTGTTACGCAGGAAGTTAAGATTGCAAAAGAGTTAAATGTATGGAAAAGACAGTAATAATGGTCAAACATCTGGATAAGTCGATAAGAAACATGAGGAAATCGAATGATAGGAGAAGATCATTTGAGAAACAAATTTATTTTTTAGATTGAAAAAAATATGAGACAACATTACCCCATAGGTTGTATCCGTTAGTTAAGCATTTCGAGGATGAAATGTCTTAAAGAAGGAGAGAATTGTAGCATCCCATCTCTCAAATGATTGACAGATTTAAAGAGTTAGATTAATGAGTTATATGAGTGCTAGGATGTAGATCAAAATTGGTACATCCATGACATGATTTTATAATTGTGTTCAAATGCATAATATGAGCATATATACATTAATTGTTAGTTAGACAAATGACATTCAATGAACATATTCCGGAGTATGGAATTGAAGGTACTATGAGATAAGAATATGTTTTTCCAATGCCTTGTACTTTGGTTTACTAATGACAAGAATTGATGGATTATCAATAGAAACTTGGAATTAATTATCATAATTGGGAGATTGATAATTTAATATGCACATTTAGTCTTGGAAAAATAATAAGTGATAAGATTAATTGAGACATGGAAAATTAGCATGACAAAGTCTAAAATTGTGTGACATTTGGCATAGTAAAATGAGTGACAGTTGGATTTTAATTAATTATCAAGTGGACCAATTATAAAGTTACAAGTGGACCAATTAATGTGTGACATGTGGACCAATAGATAACAGATAAATGTTAGGATATTTTGTGGACAAATGCAAGATATGCCAAATGAAATGTGTCAATGAAGGATGAAGACATCTTACATTGCATTATGTTTAGGTGGCAAATTTTATGTTGGATCTTTCTACACCTCCTTCCTTGTTTTCCACTGAAACTCACTCCAAGCTTTCTTCTCTGCATTTTTATCTAATCCTTGCTTAATTTCTACATCAAAGCTAGACATCTATCCTTCATAAAATAGTTAAGAACCAGCTCAAAGTGGTCTTCATATTGCTATCCACAATCTGTTTTCACCTAGAGTTCGTGATTAATCTTACATGATTGGATACTTTGTTTAATCTGAAGTTACGAGCTGAAATTGGAAGCTTAAAAAGTAGGTAGCAAACTTGATCTTTATGGTATGTTTATTAATGTAAGAATAATGTTTAAATTGGATTGAAATGCATGTGATATTAGTGAAGAAGAATTGCTGGAATATAAGCTGCAGTGTTTTCTCTGAACATCCTTTGTTCTTTTTCTTATAACTTCTTCTCCTGACATCCAAATGACATGAGATTTGAACCAAGAAACTCATAACACATTTTTATTCATCTCCACCAAAATTTATGAACATCTGAATCCATTCGGAAAAGATTGGGTGATAAAATTAGGATGAAAATGGTAAGTGTGTTGGAATATTGTTAAACTGGAATGATTTCACTAATCATGCTTCGGTATTTTGACAATATTTTTATTTGTCAATTTCCAAATGAGATGATTCTTGATTTAAATTGAACTAGATACATTTGGATACAAATTTTAAGAAAAAATTGGATTTTAATTCTGTCCTTAAGGGTCTTCAAATTTAGCTTGAAATTGAGTTTTGGCTTAGGTTGTAGCACTACCTGTGATAGAAATCATGTCATGTTGTTATCAAATAAACTGTATTGATGTAGGTCTAATCAGATAAAGTTGTCTTCACAAAATTTGTAGCCTATGCTCTTATCTTTCAATTGGAATAAAGTTTGTAAATTTTTGGATATTGTAATTGAGAGATATGAGTTGTACAACTTTGGGTACATGATCATGCACTAGCCAAAATTTCAAATGTACTCAGTCTGTAGTATATTAAGTATAACTTTTGGAATACTGAATAAAATTGCATGATCTTCGTATCATTAGAAACTTAAGACATGGGAGAACAATTTTATAGAAGGAAGTATTATCAAATTACTTCACTTTCTTGATGAGAATAATCTTGCAAAGTGAACCTGAAAGTATGTTTTAGACAAATCTGGATTGACCAATTGAGTATTGATATATGAATGAATATTGTGACAAGAATCATGATAAGGAACCTATGATTGTCATAAATATGCATTGTACGTATTCTGTATACATATATATGTATAAATGAGTACGTGTATCATTGTGTAAAATAGTGATATGTGTATGTATTGTATGATATAGAGGAGCGCATTGAGCACCACCATCCAAACATTGCCAGGACTTCAAGGCAATAGCTATTTGGAGTGTCCTGTAAGTAACCTAGACGGTCTCACTTAATATTTTCTATTATATATTATTTTCTGAATGTGGATTGTTTGTACTGAATGCGGACATGAAGGTTCGAAGATTCTGATTTATGATTGTGGTATTGAAGTGTTCCTTGAATGTGAATTTGGTGAAATAAATGTTTCTTAATATGTTTGTTAAATGCCAGACTAAGGTCCGATGATAAATGAAAATGGGACTATAAATATGTTTGAATGGGATTGCAAATGGGAATGTTTGAAACAATGAATGATTGAACATGAATGTGATGCATTTCATACATAAATGCATGATCAGATAATGATAGTTGTGACATGAGTAGCTACTGAATATAAGTTTAAAGCTCCGGAATGTGGTATAGAGCCAAAGGCTCGATATACACAATAAGCCCTGTATCCGCAATGCGTAAGGGATAGTATCAATGAGCCTAGTATCCACAATAGATACGGGACAGTTTAGGCACTCAGTCACAACAACGTAATAATTAAAAGTGAGTTACACGAACATTGCATATACTCTTATTGAGTGTGTTTGATTGATTGAATTATAATGTGGACATGTATTGTATGAAAATGGGTATGTGAAGTAAATGTTATGTGGTGGAATTTGCTAAATGAAAAGATGTGAAATTATTTGCTTGTATGATTTGTTATATGGTATGAATTAGGCGAACCATCGAGGATGGTTACATCACTGAGTTGGCAAAACTCACCAACACTGCATTGTGGCTTTTTAGGTTTAGAGAAGATATCCAATTAGGCAAATTGGAGTATAGTCATTGCATTGAATATAAGCTAGTGGTCGGGATCAATTTGCACCTGCATTTATTTTCAGTTAGTTTGTATTAAACACTGTATATTGTAACAATTGAGCAATGTACTTGTGAATGGTACAGTGTAATGACATTTATGATCGAATATGTATGATAATGAAATGGGCCTAATGTTTACTAACTACTAAATATATGATTGTGTTTGAGAAAAAAATTTTCCAATGATTTGATTTGTTTGTTCTAACGTGCCATCCTCGTAGAGTATGTTCTTGAATATCGTCGACACATTCAAAAATATGCCCTATGAGAGTAGTGCGTTACAAAAACATTAGTAACAATAAAAGGTCTAATCTAATGGGAATATAATTTACTTGGAAACAGCTTAAGTCGTGAATGGTAGAGAAGAACTTTTTGTCCAACCATAAAATTCTTCCTAATAATTATCTTATCATGAAATTGTTTCGTCTTTTCCTTGTAAATTTCTGGATTCTCATAAGATTCAAGTCTAAGTTCTTATAATTCTTGCCGTTGCAGTTTCCTTTGTTCGCCCTTTGCATCCATCTTTATATTGCATTGCTTAATGGCCTAAAAGTATTTATGCTCAATTTCTACTAGAAGATAACATGGCTTTCCGTAGATTAGTTGGTATAGAGACATGCCAGTTAGTGTCTTCTATGCAGTCCTATATGCCCAAAGAGCATCATCAAGTAGCTGAATCCAATCTTTACGATTTAGGCTCACCAGTTACTCAAGAATGGACTTGATTTCTCTATTTGACACCACTGCTTGCCCGTTCGTCTGTGGATGATAGGCCATAGACACCTTATGAGTAACATGGTACTTCTTTTTAAAAAAAATTTACCAATCGGTTGCAAAAACGAGTACACCTGTCACTAATCAATGCTCTTGGTGTTCTAAACCTAGCAAAAATGTTAGACGTGACAAATTCTACAACAACCTTAGAATCGTCAGTCTTGGTGGCTTTAGGTTTCACCATTTAGAAACATAATCCACAGCCAACAAATGTAAATAAAACTGAAAGAAGAAGGAAATGGTCCCATAAAATTGATGCCCCATACATCAAAATTTTCACATGTAAGTATTAGAGACATGTTTCTGGCAGTGTTCACATGTTTTACAGACCATATAGGAGTCTCAAAAAATATATGGCCAATAGAAACCACATTTAAGAATTTTCATAGCAGTTCTATTAGGCCCAAAATGACTACCACTAGCATACGATTGGCAAGATTTCAAATTTGATTCATATTCATATTCATATTCAGGCACACATCTCCTAATCACTTGGTCAGAACAACATTTCTACAATTGAGGATCATCCTAAATATAATATTTCAACTCACTCTTTATCCTCTTCCATTTAGCCTTACTTAAATTATTAGGTATCTCATGGTTCACTAGATAGTTCACAATATCATCATACCATGGAACCTTACCTTGAAGTGTTAGTAATTGCTCATCCGAAAACAATTCTGCAATGGTATTGAATCTTCCTTCTTCACCACTCGACTCAAGTGATCCATGATTGAATTATCTATACCTTTCTTGTCTTTGATCTCCAAATCGAACTCTTACAATAGGAGAATCCATCTAATCAACCTTGGTTTTGCTTCTTTCTTCAATAAAAAGGTACCTTAATACTGCATGATCAGAATATACAATCACTTCAGATCCAAGAAAAAAAGGTTTAAATTTATCTAAAGTAAACACAATAGCTAAAAGCTCTTTTTCAGTGATAGAATAGTTGCATTGAGCAGAATTGAGTGTTCGAGAAGCATAGTAAATAGCATGAGTCATCTTTCCACATTTTTTACCAAGGACGGCACCCACAGCAAAATTGCTTGCATTACACATAATCTCAAATAGTTGACTCCAGTTAGATGGTTGAATGATTGGTGCTGAAGTCAAAATTTCTTTCAACATGTCAGATGCTTCCTTGCATCGCTCATTAAACTTAAAGGGTACATCCTTTTGTAACAAATGACATAGTTTTGTTGAAATTTTACTGAAGTCCTTAATAAACCTGTGATAAAGACCTGAGTGGCCAAGAAAAGAATTAACTTCCCACATATTTGTGGAGTAGGGTAAGTTTTGCACAATTTAGATTATAGCTTTATCGACATCAATATATTTAGCTAAGATTACATGCCCCAAAAATATTCCTTATTCAACCATAAAATGACATTTTTTAGAATTGAGAACAAGATTAGTTTTGATGCAACATTTAAGTACACAATTTAGATTATCCAAGCATGCATCAAATGAATCCCCATAGATAGTAAAATCATCCATAAAGACTTCAATAATGTGTTCCTCATACTCAGAGAAAATACTTACCATGCATCTTTGAAAGGTGGCTTGGGTATTGTAGAGTCCAAATGACATCCTTCTGTAGGCAAGTGTACCAAATGGGTATGCGAAATTTGTTTTCTCCTAATCCTCTAGAGCTATCAGGATTTGATTATATCCCAAATACCCATCCAGAAATTGTAGTGAGATCATCATGTAAGGTCGTTTAAGCATCTGATCGATGAATGGGAGTGGAAAGTGATCCTTGCATATAGCAGCATTTAACTTCTTGCAATTGATGCCCACTTACCATCTATTTTGAATTCTTGTAGGCACAAACTCATTATTCTCATTCTTCACCATAGTAATCACAGTTTTCTTCGGCACTACTTGGATTGGACTCACCCATTTACTATCCAAAATTGGATAGATTATACCAACATCAAGCAACTTTAAGATTTATACCAACATCAAGCAATTTTAAGATCTCCGTCTTTCCCACTTCCATCATCGGAGGATTTAACCTTCTTTGTGATTCTCTTGATGGTTTAGATCCTTCTTCCAATAGAATTTGATGAATACATGTTGAAGGACTAATACCCTTAAAGTCAATTATAGTCTACCCTGTAGCTATGATGTGATCCTTAACCACTTGAATGAGCTTTTCCTCTTAAAGCTTCATTGAGTTCCTGGATATGACTATTGGAAATGTTTCTCCTTCTCCCAAAAACACAAATTTCAAGTGCTCCAGTAATTGCTTCAATTGTAGGTGTCTACAGAGCCGAAGGTAAAGATTTGGTATTTGATATTAGCAATTCAATATTTTGAAATACATACCTTTTTGGTATTGTTTGCAGTGATTACAGTGCTAGCATAATTTTTTCCATTTCAACTGTAATGAGCAAGTTAGAATTTTGCAACACTTTCGATGCTAGCTCTTGTTTGTTGTTGGAATTGTACGACATTATTTTGGAGCTGAGTGGTATTCTGAGTTAATGTCTTCATCATTTCTTCTAGTGAAGGTCCCGAACTCGATGGTTGAGCTTGTCTTTGATATAGTTGTTGATAAGAACCTTGTTATTGTCCTTGCTGCTTATAGTGTTGAATGGAGGATTCTTCCATCCTGAGTTTTGTTCATATAGGTAGCTAGGATTCCTTTGTGACTGACCTAGAAAGCTTCCAAAACCATTCACTTGTTCTATAGATATATCCTGTAAAGTTGGACATATATTAATGCGATGTCCTACCAGTGTGCAAATTCCACATACCTTGACTTATTGAGCACCACTTGCAGTCATTTGCCTAACAAAAGATGTCAACCTAACTATTTGTTGCTCCAATGTAGCAGTACTAGCTTCATTAAACTTCAATAGTCGGACGTCCTCTTGAATACCGAATTGTTAGGAGTTAGCATGCATGTGGGAAATGAGATTTTTGGCTTCAATAAGTGTCTTGTCCACTAGTGCTCCTCCATTTACTGCATCTACCATATTTCTTTCATGTGGCAGAAACCCCTCATAGAAATATTGTATCAACAGTTACTCACTGATTTGATGATATAGGTAGCTAGCACACAACCTTTTGAAATGCTCCCAGTAATCAAATAATGTTTCCTCATGATGTTGTCGAATTGCAAAGATTTCCTTTCGAATATTTGTAGCTCGATGGTAATTGATCTGGAGGGTAAGTAATAAAGTCAATCCTTAGTAGTATCTCCCAACGCAAATGGGAATGCTCTCAACTTAATACGATCTTCTTGCACCTTGGTTGGCTTCATGATAGAACAACCCATGTGGAACCTTAAAATGCTTGTGAGGATCGTCACCTGACATACCATGAAAAGTAGGCAAAAGATGAATTAAACCAGATTTAAACTCAAAAGCAACATTAATAGAAGGAAAATCAATGCACAATAGTTGATGATTAAAATTAGGGGTAGCCAATTGTTTAGGAGTATGATTATTATTTTGCTCAGTCATGTTAGAAACAATATCAGAAATGGAAGCACTGAAAGAATCAAAAAGTAAATCTAAAACTATTTGAATTCCTGGTGAATAGTGAAGTTTCTGTTAGATGATGATGGAATCTCGGAACTTTGTACAACTTGTCTTCTCGCTATACGTAACGTTATTTCAAGTTTTGGATCAAATTTCAATTCACCAGTGAGAAGATCGTGTCATGTATTGAAACTAACCAAATAAGAAAAGAAATTAACCACAAATAAAAAAAGAAAAACAAATAAATTCAGAAAAGAAAAGGATATTAATCCCTGCCAATGGCGCTAAAATTGGTCGCATGTCCTAACACTACCAAAATAACTAGACTAAAACTATAGCAAGCAGTAAGTCTAGGTTGATCCCACAGAGATTAATTCTAATTATTTTCCTAAATTATTAGTATAAGCAAAATAATTTTGGTTTGAAGCAAATTAGAAGAAAAAGTATAATTGAATCTATTAAAAAAATCAAATTAAACAATCGTAAAGTGATAAAGTTGATGAATGAGTTGAAATCAGGTTCTTTGTTTTAATCTCAGCCTAAGCACAATTTTGTAGATGTCATTGAATTATCATCTTTACACCTCTCTTCAGACTATTGATCGTGAACTAACAATAAGCTCTTCTAATTTCGATCTTTCCTTAGATCATATCTAATCAAGAAGAGGTCATTAATTAACTATAACTATCAGGAAATCTAGAACAATCTCTCTCAGTTTATCCGGACAGTCACATTATAAGTGAGAAAAATAGACCAACCTAAGTAACAATCACACAGCTGAGATTAAACAATTCAATAGAGCGTTAAAATCATTCTCATACAATACTCAATCAATCCATAAAAGATAACATAAACAATCTAAAAAGAGGTAAGGAACATGATACACAACAACAATCTGCTTAATGTTCTCCTCGGGCTTGATTGCACCTCTAAACCGATGTTAAGAACATTAGCCTTCCATCTCCATATTCAAGCTCTCACATTGACCATCCTCTCCATCACCACTATCGATGTTGAAGAATGAAGAACTGAAGAGAAAATAGGAGAAGAGTGTTTTTAGCTAGGTCTTCCCCAAATGTCCTTTCTGCTATCACCCCCTTTTCCTTATGTAGTTAAATTTAGGTTTAAACTGAGTGACACCTAGCCATTAAAGACACCTAGCTTTCTCAAGTTAATTCTCACAGTGTCTAGAATTTATAGTCGTGTAAGGTCACTGCACAGTTGTGCAAGCCTCTCACTATCGTGCATGACCCTTTCACGATCGTGAGAGATGTTGCATAAGCGTGAGAGATTTCTCACACCCATGCGATCCAATGTTTGGCTTTGAGATTTCTCCTTTTTTTTGTTCTTCATTTGACATTCTATCTTGCCTCTTCTTCTTTCAATCCTCTTCTTCTTCATTCTTTATGAATCAATAAAATATTGAAATTGAGAAGATGGCTTCAATGACATGCTTCTGGGTTACTTTAGCTTCTTTACTTTTGAAAAGTACCTAAGATCAAATATGAGCTAAAGTGAGTATCCTAAGCATTTCTAAGGAATTAATCATTAAGTGTAGTATATCAAATGAATCAACATTTAAACACATATTATTACATTAGTAAGTCTAGGAAGGAAAAGATAAGAAATGAGGCAAAATATTATGTTTGGGATGAACTGTACTAACGAAAGTTCTACTCTGATCAAATTATAAGGCAATATGTGTCAAAAAATGGACAACATTTTGTTTTATATTTTTTCACAAATATGCATGTGATGGTCGCTTTGGTCCCAAAAGAACTGTTAGGAAAGTTTTGGATAGTGGATTATATTGGGAGACTTTATTTAAAGATGCTTATATGTTATGTAAAAGTTGCGACAGATGTCAAAAGACAAGTACATTATCTTATCAAAATGAAATGCCTCAAACCCCAATTCTTATAGTTGAGATATTTGATGTATGAGGTATTGATTTTATGGGGCTCTTTCCTTCATCTCGAGGATTTTATTATATACTTTTGGCTATTGATTACATTTCCAAGAGGATGGTAGCAAAAGCTGCCAAAACTGATGATTCTATAGCTGTTATAGGGTTTATAAAGATTAAAATTTTTAAAACATTTGGAATTACATGTGCCATTATTAGTGATCAAAGAAGTCATTTTTTTCAATATAGTCATGGTAGCACTCTTTAAAATTATGAATTGCATCATCGAGTAGCTACTGCCTATCATCCTCAAACAAATGGACAAGTAGAAGTATCGAATAGAGAGGTGAAATCTATTTTGGAAAAGAATGTGAATCCTAGTTGAAAGGATTGGAATTTATGACTAGACGATGCTCTTTGGGCATACCGTATAGCTTACAAGACACCGATAGGAATGTTTCCTTATAGATTAGTTTTTTGTAAAGCTTGTCATTTATCGATAGAAATTGAACACAAAGCTTACTGGGCAGTGTAGTGTTGCAGTATGGATTTGGCTAAAGTTGGGGAGGAAAAGAAGTTGCAATTACAAGAGCTAGAGGAAATAAGTTTGGATGCTTACTAGTATTTGAAAATTTACAAAGAGAAACCAAATTGTTCCATGATAATATGATCTTGAGAAAGCAATTCAAGGTGGAACAGAAAGTGTTATTGTATAATTATCAATTAAAGCTTATGCCAGGTAAGTTATGTGTTAGATAGCTTGGCCCATTTATTATCTCTAATATATTTTCTCATGGTGCAGTGGAAATAAAAACTTCAGAGAACGAAAAGATTTTTAAGGTTGATGGAGATAGATTGAAACCATTTTATAAGGAGATGACGGTTTTCAGTATGGTGAATATTGATTTAAAACTTCCATTATATGAAGAAATTTGAGAAGAGCTGGCTTCGTCGAGCATAATGATGTTAAACAATTGCACTTTTCGGGAGTTAACCCAAAACATGATAGTTGTTATTAATTTTGCTTTACTTATATATAGTTTGCATTTGTTTGTTGTTGAAACATAAATTTATTAGCTTAAGGGAAAAGGGATCTTAAAATTCCAGACTACTAAATCTCATAAGGCGAGACCTTGCCTTATGTAATTTAATGTTCTGGATTGGAACCCTAAAGTTCTTTTTTTTAATTTACATTTTTTAAAAATAATTAAACATAAAAATATTTTTCCCTTTATTTATGTATATATTATTTTCAATTAATTTTGTAATTAAAAAACCCAAGAACCTAATCTGTTTGTTTCTTCTTTGTAGGAAATTAAAAATAAACCCATAATCTCCACACTTTTCCATAAGACCCCTAACCCTCCACCTACATTCGACCACCACAGATGCACATCCCTCCCACCAATTAAAAGAAATTTTCAAATCACCAGCCATCTCCCTCACAAAACAAAGTAGACCATCAACTCCAACACAGACTAGTACATATCCTCTGACACCATAGCATACATCCTTTCCGATGCTCACACCTCAGGGAGTTCTCTATTCTTTATTTTCTTTGATTATTTTTGTTGAGCTATGAGTGTCTTATGCATACATTAGAGACAATGTATGATTTAGGTGTCAGTACGAGAATGTTTATAGTATGATGAACATTGTGATTTGTGATTGGATTTCCCCACATTGGTCTTCCCTGAAACCACCCAGTGTGATTTGTGCTTGGCCTTATGATATGTTGATTCATATAGTAACTATTTCTCATGATAACTTCATAATTTTTTATTGTTGTTCATGAATAATTCTTAAGTTAGGATACATTTTTGGTTTAAGGTCTAATGCATGAGAGAGATAAGCATGAATAGTATTTTCATTAAATTATTTCAAGTATCTTATTGCTTTTGTTTAATGAAAGTGTGCAAGACTTGATGCATTTTTTGACACCTACGTGAGTTTTAAGCTTAAAGAAAATTCATCACATATGTGCTCATATATATCTTTTTGTTGTGTGTTATCAAACATAGCTCATTTATCTTAGAACTTGCTTTTGAATATGTGTTGAGACCATTTTTTTAGGAATTTATGTATAAAGATGATGAGGGCATCTAGGATAAACATTTTTGACCTAAACAAACCTACCTTACTTTTTATCCTTAGAAAACCATTTTGAGACTTAACTTTTCTTTTCGTGTATAGTAACCTTGTTACAAGCCAAATTTACCCTTTTTATTGTTGATATCCTTAATGATTTCGAACCCCCTAAATTGAAGGAATTATATCAAGCTTATTTGTATAGGATTTTGACTATTTCCAAGAAAATTTAATTAGATGATTCAAATTGCATTGTTATGATTTTTCATAGAATGGAGAAGAAGTATAAGAAAATCTACTTTATGATATTTTTGTTTAAAAAAAGAAATAAAAAATGAAAAGAAAAGAAAAGAAAAGAAAAAGTGATTAAAAGAGATGTTATTTGAATCAAGTGAATTTTGATTTAAGTTGAAACTTGTGTGGATAAGTTTATATGATTTCCTTCAATTTATTTAGCCAAAAAGCTTCTTCTTGTCATACCTTACTTAAGACATGTTACAACTCTTATTAATTCCCTTTGATTTATACATTAGGTTCATTTTGTTTAGTGGTGGAGTTATGATTCTTAAGTAAGGATATGAAAATAACTTGCTATGCTTTGATTTGAGAGCTTATTGAACACTAAACACTTTGAGTTTATAGAATAAATCCTGGGTGTCAAGTCTTGTTCATTTGATTTTGATGGAATTGATGAGATGCTAGGCTTTAACAATATGTCGTATGAGTGCTTATTCTCTCAATTGTTATTTTATCTTAACCCCTACATGTGAATTAACTTTTGGATATTTTTGGATAACATGAAAGGAGATAAGAGGTTGTTGTGAAGATTATTAACGGATTGAATTGATGTATTCTTAAGGATAAACATGAGTCCGAAGTGGGAGAATTGATAAGATCTTATCTTGATATATTATTTGATATTATCTCCTTTTTTTATTCATTTTGGTTCTTAAATATGAAATTTAATGTTTGTTTTGTTTTTGGAGATGAAAAGTAGAGATTGCATCAAATTGGGACATTATTGATGATAATCACGAATTTTGGATGAAATGAAGAGATTGTTGCAGTGGATAAGATTGATAACTTGAATAGTTGGAGTTTAAATGAGACACTTCTTTCTATCCCTATCATGCAGGAATTTGAATTTGAATTTGTTTAGATAGACATCTTTGCAAGGTAAAATTAGATTAGAATTAGATAAGGACAACTCTATAAAAGAGAAGTTCCTCACAACAAAAAAAGTTTTCTTATTCCTTTTCTCTCAATTTTTTGTCTTTCTTCTATTTTTGTTATTAAATCAAAAGTCATGTGTGGCTAAACTCATTTATTCTGACTCAAGGGGATTCGATATTCTAGTTGTAATTTTGCGAGGTTTTGTGTTCTAAACCTTTTTTTTTCATATTTTAATTCAAGTATTTCTTGTTTTGAATTCTCGTATTTCATTATTGATTAATCTAACAATTTAATTTAATGTTAATTATTCTATCGTTATCCATGAATTCAATGATTCGTAATTATTATGAAGGATTAGTACAAGTAGTAAGTAGGTTATTTATGAATTTGCATATTTAACTTATGATAAACCAAAAAACTAAGTTGAACAATTACAACTATCCTGATTATTTAATTTAGAGTTAGTCTTTTTCAATAAGCTTATTGCTATCATTTATTTGATATAGAATACTATCACACCCAATCAATAGATGATAAGTTTTGGTTTGGATATTATGATTGAACCAATTATATTAGGAAAATCTGAGACTTATTACGACTATCCTAATATGTTTCGAACTAACTTATATTATTTTTAGACCAATGATCACCATTATAATTAGATTAGATATTTTCCTTAAATTAGAGTTGCATGATCTTGACTTTTTCACTTTTATATTAAGTTAATTTATTTTGATTCATTTTAATTAATTAATTAATTAATCCAAACCCCCATTAGTGTTTAATTTTCTAAAGATTTAACTTAGTTCTACGAATACTATAAGACATTTGAAGAATTAGAATTATTTTGGGAGTTTCGACAACTCGATTAGTTGTAGTTGCCAATTTGTCGAGATTTAAAAACACATGATTAAGGACAATTGAGAGTTTACGGATGGTAAATGCGGGTCCTCATTATTAAAGATAAGGTCTAAGCATCCTTACCTTGTCCGTAATAAAACCATGCAAGAATGAGAAAGCGGTCAAACGTGACCGCTGTACATATATGCCCAATTCGTAAGTATTAGACCACTACTTTCCTTTTTTTTGTAAACATTAATTATCCACGTACATAAAACGTCAATTTCACGTGGTTGTAGTGGGGGACCAACTTAATGTCCTAGGGTCCCGAAGTTTGTTGAAATTGGCATATTTAGAGTGATAGTTTTGGATAGAGCATTCTGTACTGACATCACATAACACAATCTTCTTCTTTTCTAATCAAAACAAGCAAATGATGAATCCTTTTCATCAGCACATTAGCTGGCTAATGAGATCAATTTTGACTAATAACATTAATGCATCTTGTCTAATTTCTTATGCTCTTGAAATTTGTAAGATACATCATATATTGTTTCAATTAATTGGACAGCTATTTAATTTCAATTACATTAAAATAATGGTTGAAACTGAAGCTCGGGTCATCTAAATCTGATCCAAATTTAATGGATTAGATCATGGACCACTATTATTGGATTGGCCCTTTCCAGCTTTAACCCTCTCCCTTACGTCTCAACTGTCTCAATAAATTGTACGGCCGATATGTTGCCCACCGGAAGCCTTAAATCATCAATCTATTTGTCAGCATATGTAGCCTAAATCCAATTTTGGAGTGATATCAACATATAAACTTCATCTGCTTTTTATTCTTTAAAAACTAATAAAATATTGATTTAGTTAAACTTCTAGTATTTATTTCTTCCTTTTTAATGATTTATGATAATAATAAAAACTAGTCTTCATTTTTTAATTTTATTATTAAATATATATTATTTAATTGAACAATATTAACTACTAATAAGAATTATGTTAATATATTTTTCAAAAACAATTATGCTAATATAATATATTTTAATTTATTTGAAATTTATAATAAATTTTTTTGAAAATAAAGTAGTTTTAGACTTGATAATAATATAATAATATTTTAAAATATAAATATTATCGTAAAATACATAAATTTATTAATTTTTAAAATTATTTATTTATTTATTACATTTAATTTAATTTTAAATAATAACATTGATTTTAATAATTAAAAACTTGTTAATAAATAAATATAAGTTTATAAATACAATTAGTAGAAATTTCTTACTTTTTAAACTATTTATTACTAATACATGCGATAAATTTATTATTAAAAATTATTATACAAGAGACTAAAATAAATTAATTTATTTTCAATTTTTAATATTATCATTATAAAATTATAAATACATTACTATTAACATTCAAATATATGAAAAAAAATGAGACCTAAAAACTAAACATTAGAACATCGTAAGGAGAATCATCTCGACTTGATTGATGTTTTAAAAATAAGACTCATGTGTTAATATTTCTAAAAAAAGGCTCATATGTTTAATAGCTACATGATTCTCACTTCATTTAATGGATCCAAGTTCTAATTGATGATTTGTTTAGTGTCTAGCTCTATTTTGTGACTTTTGGTGGTAGCACACATTAGTTTTATGTTTTGTGGGAATAATGAACAAGTGAAGATAAGATAGAAAAAGTTCTTTTGGGGAGATATATGGCCATGTAGAGTGCTACATGCCCACATCCTTGACTTTTACAACTATGTAGATCAACCTTGTAAATCTTTGTAACCGTGTGAAGGAACGTGTGAAGAGTGAAGACATACATAGTAGTGTACACACCTATACAGATGACATGTACAGTCGTGTGTGACGACTATATAGCCCTCTGTAACCGTGTAAGTCCGCGACTCAAGTGGTGCTCAGAGATGCATGTGTTAGTGTAAGTCGACTTGTACACTCATGTAACTTGACTTACGCATTTACAGTACAGATAAGTCGACTTATATTTGATATAACTCGACTTATGCCTCTACGAAACAAATAAG
>JANZLX010000211.1:18984294-18994663 GCA_025531955.1 Erythroxylum orinocense | reverse complement strand
TTTAAGTGACCAAGAGTCTTTATGGGCCAAATAGATGCATACTTACATATTAAAGAGACGAAGCTTCTGGTCTCTCAAGCCTAAGGCCACCTACACCTGGTTTTTCAACCAGCTCCTAGGCATGCGAGAGGGGATCTGTCAGCACATCACTTGTCGAATAGGGGAGGGTGATAAAATATCCTTCTGGTATGATAATTGGATGGGCAATGGTCCTTTAGTCAATAACAACTTGGCCATTTCACTATTACATCGTATACCTAAACATGCTAAACTACAGGCTATCTGGTCTAATGGTGAATGGCCCCTCTCGATGGCTGAAATTCATAGCCTTCACATCCCTCCCCTCATCCATCAGGGAGTGAGAGACATTTTCCTATAAAGGGGAATTCCTCTCTCGGAGGTTACTACTAAGACTATCAGAGCATTTGAGGCTAGGACAGTGGACAGGGTGGGATGGGACTCCCTTGTTTAGAACAAGATCCTCAGACCAAATATGAGCTTTTTGCTTTGGTTGGTTATAAAGAATAGGCTTAGTACTATGGATAGACTTAACTTTTTGACTTCCCCTACCCATTGTATTTTCTGTCATCTGGAGGAAGAGTCCAGAGACCATCTGTTCTTTGAATGTAGCTTTTCTAGAACTCTATGATTTACGGTTTCCACTCTCTGTACGCCTGACCTTAATGCCTGGCAGCTAACTACTATTATGCATGAGTTACCTAAGCTGCCTCTGTCTCAATGTGACAGAGACATAACTCTTCTTTTGATGGCTACCTGTGTTCAGGCTATATGGAATGAGAGGAATCGCAGAAGATTCAACAACCAAACAACCTCTCTAAACTCCCTCACTGAGATCGTCACTACCACGATTAGAGAGCAACTAATTGTGAATCAGTTACATCTCCACTGTAGTAGGAGAATGGCTCATATATGAAGACTCTAATCTCTAGTAGTAACACAAGCTATGCAGAAACTAGGGTAATAGTCTATAAGCTGAGGGTTCTAATCGAGGTTACTTACTTGTTCTCCTACAGCACTGGCATCCTCATCCCTGTCGTTGTCAGCTCAGCACTATCATGTTGCCTCTTCCAGGAACTATCGATTGCAAATCTCTCCTCGACCTGGCCTTCACCGCCATCATCCTCTCCTTGATCCTCCCAACCCACGGTGACACGCATCTCTTCTGGTAATCCAATATGCATGCAGTCGTCTGCTTTCGCCGACCTCTCGGTGTTTGGATCGCCTTCGTTTCGTTTTGCTGAATTGGGAAAATGGCATGAACATTAGATAAAATATTAGATCGTTTTGCCCTAAATGTTTCGTGGCTCTCTAATGGGTTATTTTGTTTCTTTGTTCTTGACACTGTTCTTGTATTCCTAGGTCTAAACCGGGTTTGCTGTCCTAGATTTGGGTTTCATCTGCATATACTCCCTTATCAATGAATTTTTTTAATTTCTAAAAAAAAAACGACATCAGCTATGCTTTGCTTGATGGGGTTCAAGCACGTTCTTAATCTGATTCATATGACTAAACTTGTAGACAGATGATCATTAACTCTTACGGATTTATTAAAGAAGATATTTAGTTAAAGACAAATTAATAAATC
This sequence comes from Erythroxylum orinocense, assembly GCA_025531955.1. Lineage (NCBI taxonomy): Eukaryota > Viridiplantae > Streptophyta > Magnoliopsida > Malpighiales > Erythroxylaceae > Erythroxylum > Erythroxylum orinocense. The sequence goes on along the minus strand of JANZLX010000211.1, from coordinate 18,993,057 downwards.
TTAATAGTTTGTGTTTGCAGATTTATGAGACAATACATGAACTAAATTAAATTAAAAACAGTGGTTAAAATGAAAGCAAATGGAGTTAGGAAGAATATTCGTAAAATCATAATGCTCTCTGGAGGGGACTTTGTATTGCTAAATCGTCAAGGTTAGTGTCCATAAATGTATAAAAAATAATAGAAAAAATAATCAACTTCTCTGAAGGTGTACAATCGTTTTCCACGGGTGTCATGACAACTTGGAATTACTTATGCTACATAAGCTATTCCAAGCAAAAGCGCTCTCCAATAATCAAGAGAGGAACAATCTTGGACATTTAATTTGATATTAAATTTCGATAGTCATATTAAATAGAATTATTGGTGTAAATGGCGGATTACAAATTGTAGATAAGAACTATAGAATTATGAAAGTTATTAAATTAATTATGACTAATATGCATATAATTATGGTTGATATGGATACAATTGTACTAAACTGCAACAACATATTCCAAGTACGTAACTGCAATTAATAAACATAAATTATTTCACATTTTTGATATCCTTTACTTTTGCAAAGGTTTTGGAATGCTGCTGAACTAATCTGGCCAATTCTAGCCATTTTCAAAGAATGAGATTGCTGTTTCTACACGGCGATGATGATATTGATTAAACCTCTTTTTTGGAACCAAATCCCTTACATGGCGGCTTTAACATAGGTGAGTTCTCGATATTGACAAGAAACTAACATTACCTACCCTTGCAAACTTCAGTTTGATTATCATCATTTTCTCTTCACTTCATCAGTCTTGCATATATTATCGTCTACTTTAACTAAACTGCGTAAACCTAAAACATCTATATCATTATTTACCGAAAAAAAAAACATCTATATCATTCTTACAGTACCAAATTAGGTCTCTGACCCTGTTCGAAGCAAAGACCACATGCGGCCTTCGATCGGACATGCGTTCCAAAAAGTCAAAACACATTAAAGGATTCACACGTGAGCAACTGGTGATATAGCTGGCAATGAATGGAATATAACCAGTTTCTCTCTGCCTTTACCTCTATAGGCTCCATTGCTGCTCAATATGTATGTTGGTGGGGACAAAATTTTTGTACGTAAAATCCATGATTAAATATATGTGTTTTTTTACATATAGACATACATCTAGTCTCCATGATCAGAGATGAACTATAGACAAAGCTAGCTAGTGTGCTCTTATTTATATCATGAGAAGCTATAGCTAGAATATCCTGAGATACATCCTCATCATTCGGTTTCACCAACAAACACAGAAGTTGAAACAAAGTAACATAGAACAGCTTAGGTTCTCATTTTATTCTCTATTATGTATTCCATTTGTCCATTTCTTTTATTGGCATAAATGTTACTGGTCCACTTTCCTCCTTTACTACCTTGCCTTTTAAGCACTATTTTGCTCCACCTAGTTTCCTTTCTCCCTTGAAATTCCTCTCTTTATCTCTTATATCTCTCCCCCACAGACTACTCCTCCATCTTTCCCAGGTAGAGCATGCCTGAATATCCAAAGAAAGGTATATGGAATTAAATCTTTAACAGCTTTCATCCACAATGCAAGAAATTAGTCTAAGGTTCGTTGTTTGCTGCTTTGCTTCAACTTCTAGTTAAATACAGAGTTAATTAACTTCTAGTTTTTAAATGTAATCTCATTCCATATTATTCCAGTGGAAGCAAGATTTCTACCTTTTTTTCTCTCCAAGCTCGTAAAACGAGTGCTCTACAACTGCATGTGGACAGTCTTAATTTATTCCCGTATTTATCAGTCAATTTCTCTTCCGATGTGCTATGTGCTTATCTTTAAAACTTGGGTTTGGCTTGTTTATAGGGAGAGATTGGATGAGATAGGCAAAAAGATCAAGAGAGAAGCGGATGCCTCGTCTCAAAGACACATGTTGGTTCCTTCTGGAACCCTAAATACAATTACTCCCTGTGCCGCCTGTAAGCTCTTGAGACGAAGGTGTGCACGAGAATGCCCATTTTCTCCATATTTCTCTCCGCAAGAACCCCAGAAGTTCGCTTCCGTTCACAAAGTCTTTGGAGCCAGCAATGTTTCAAAGATGCTAATGGTAAACCCTAGTTTTCTGTCTGCCTTGATGTCTTATGCCTTTATAAGTTAGTTATAGGATTAGCCATCTTCCTTTCCAGTAAATTCTCATTTTTAATGTGCTAAGTATGTAAATAACTTTTACAGGAGGTACCAGAAAGTCAAAGGGGTGATGCAGCTAATAGTCTTGTTTATGAGGCTAACATAAGGCTAAGAGATCCAGTTTATGGGTGCATGGGTGCAATTTCAGCTTTGCAACAGCAGGTTCAAACTTTACAATTTGAACTGAATGCAGTGAGGTCTGAAATTCTAAAATACAAATATAGGGAAGCCAACTTAACCCAATCTAATCATGTAGCTTTGTTTTCCTCTGGTGTTGTTTCTGTAGCCGCACCCCTACCTACTCCACCTGCGCTGTCTCGTCTCCCTCTTCCTCCTCCCCCTCCTACTTCTTCTTCCATGTATGCCCACTCAACCAGTGAAGCCAACTATAGCACCATTTCCACTGACCATGTCTCCTTCTTTAATTAAGTGTCTAAACTACTAAACTAAATAGAAACTGATCATCATTTTTTTCTATCTTGTTGAGAAAAAAGTTGAGGAAATGGTTACTTAATTGCTTGGTGTGGTTTAAAATTTATTTTGTTCTGAATTATTGTCCAAGTCCTTGATCTAAGTCCACATATGCATGTCAATATTTGGATACCACTGTTGGCTTATAAGCTTTTATCTTCTCCTCCTTTTACATAAAAATTTTCCCTTATCACTTCTCTTTTAACATTATCTTCCTTAAATAAAGAATTATATCTAACAAGGTATTTCTGAAATAATATCTCCATTGCACCTGGCCTGCCACGAGTCTTTTTTATGCCACCATGTCATTCTGTAGAATTAAATTATAGTTATAAAGTCCAAGAATACTGATCAATGACCAACTGACGCCCTTTTCAGTCTCTTGTTGATTGTGTTGAGAATTTAATAAATATATGTATGAGTCGTGACCCAATCCGAAATCCAGATATGCTAGCTGGATGACTACCGACAATTTCCATATACATGGAGTTTGTGCCACTTGAAGGTTCTGATTGTTGCTTAAAGTGGGGGGATACGAAAGGTATAGTTGTTTTCATCCCGAGATAGGTTAGAAACTTCCAAGATCGTGGTTACGATTGGAAAGCACGTAAGCAAAGCCAGTTTTACATTTGTCATACATATTGGTTTTTTGTGGATGTACTTGACCTTTACTACTTCAATTAACAGTTTGTATGATAGCGTTAATACTAATATTTCGTTCTATTCAGATGATCTTTTTGTTTATGTAATTAAACTACTTATGTTCTATCCAAGTTGCACACTGTAGAGTATCAGTACAACATTTTGTGACATAATTGGTTACAAATAATGGGTTACAGTGAGTTTAATTTAAATAATAATATGTAATGTACCGGCAGTTGTTGGATGGTCAATGGTCTGCCAACTACATCTTCCCAAGACATATTATTCGGTTTCCTTGGCGTGTGGATTTCAGCTGCTTGTGAAAGGCTAATACATTAATCTGAATTGTTTAGACAAGCAAGCAAAGGTAGCTAGCTACCTGGAATATCACTCATTGGAAAACTCTCTCTTTACATTTTGTATTCTATTTGTTCGCTTGATTAATATCTTTCCGTAATTTTGATAAATCAGTCACTCTCATTAATCTCCTGAGATGAGATGTGATGAATCTGGTCTCGTGTCATGGTTGCTTGTTATGGTTGCATCCTTCCTTGTCCTTATGCACCCCCCTTGATTCTTCATCGGAGATTTAAACAATTCAAATTTATACTGATTCGTTTACTGCTTCAAACGAAACCAGCAGGTCTTTTCTGGTAGTGTCCAACGCAAGTTTGTTTATTCGTTTGCTTTTTGGCTCTCCCCTTGCTTTTGGGTAGCTTTTTCAACCATTAAAAGTTCCATGAAATTAAGCCACTTAAGTACTTATTAACTTACAGAAAAGAGGACGCAGCAGTTTGTATAATCAATTATGTAATCAGTGTTCACTCCATCCGAGGTAAAAGCGGAGAGATTATTTTGTAAGAGCACAAGCATCTTTCGTCCCAGGTTATTTGTATGAGCATAAGCATCTTTCGTCCCAGGTTAATAATATTCAGCTTCCAGTTCTGATGTATTTAATGGGTACAACCGTACAAGTGTCAAACTAATTAGCTATTAGTTATCGCCGGTCGAGTTGGACCCATTGTGCTTCAAATACACAACAAAAGGTTTGGTGCTATTTCTGCATCGGCCACAGCCCAGCCACTCGAACTCGGGCTGGGTGGCCCAGCTCAACCCATCCTTACGTTTTAGATTTTTTTTTTGCAAAATGACGTTATTTTTATTGTTCCGATCGGCCACAAGCCAAGCTGAACCATTTTAGTCCGTGACGTGGGCCAAGTCAAAATTGTAATCCTTACAACCAACATATTTTGATTGATTTGTAATTTCAAAGGTCAATTTGATATGATATAAACTAAGCTAAAAGATATAAATCTTTCCTGTAGTTTAAAAGTTTTTAGAAAAAATCTTTGATCTTTAAAATTATCTTAAAAAATTCTTTTTAGTTTTTAGTTTTTTCATAAAATCTATTCTTTTAGAATTTGGATTAAAAAACAAAAAATTCATATAATATGAACATTAGGTATGAACTAATACTCAATTGCTATTTATATTACAATTCATCTTAACTCTTAAACTCAAATCAAAATAATTAAATCTAATATAAACTAATAATTTATTATAATTATATTAAATTATTAATTTAAATCAAATTTAATTCATTTAAGTTGGGTTTATCATATTAGTGATATTTGATTAGTCCACGTTTGGTGGTTATATTACGTATTTTTATCATTATTTTTTAAACTGAAGTGTAAGAGAAGGGGCTTTTTGAAAAATTGAAACTAAAAAGAAGATTTTTTTTAATTTTAAAGATCAGATAATTTTTTTTCAAAATTTTTTAAACTGTAACGAAGGTTTATGTCTTTTACCCATACTATAATGATGATAACTGTTATTAAAATAATGGCCAGGTCGTTGGCCTAATAAATTATAATATGATATTAAAGGTGTTCTTATTTCTAACTTATTTTTCTACTTCTTGAATAAAAAATCAAAAATTAAACAAGATAATAGTTAAAATTTTACTTAATGCTGTCACCATAAGGAGCTCATGCAGCCATAAGTCATATCAAAATGTATTATTGTAGATTAAAAAAACTATAATAATAAATTGTATGTTTAGTAAGGACAAAATAAATTGTTTATAAATTTAGCTGGCAAATAAATTTTTTTTGACAAATTAAGATCTGAGTGGAATGTCCTAATCAAGGGCATAATAACAAATAAAAATTACATGTTATATATAATATCATTTATTAAGGAAAAATATAATATGGAGTTCGTAACTAATTTACGTAAATTACGTGATTGTGTGGTTAAATTAAATCCTAAGTTTTCCAAAATTGTGTGCTCAGACTTTGAAAATAATGGTTTAGTTTAGACACCATAAGCCTTAGCATAACCTATAAAGAAGATTACATGCATAGTTGAAAAGATGTCTAGTCCACGACGAAATCTTAAACTCACGTCACAACTCAAAAAGGATTATACCAATATTTAAAAAATAGGATAAAAATTAAAAACTTAAACCGTTAAAATAAGAAAACTAAAGATTTAAAAGTTCAACCGATACTAAACTATATAATGAACAAAATTGAAGAACATAAAATAGAATTGGAGAAGGAGAATATCTTTTCCTATTGAAGAGTATGGAGTTTAATCGAAGATGGAGACTATCAAATGAAAACTAAGTGGTTTATAAAGACTAGTTAGTTTATGAAAATTGGTTGGTTGCTTAATAAATCAATCAATTTTTAATAATAAAATTATTAAAGTAAACTAAATTGATAAATTGAATGATATAAGGTTTTTGCAGTTGAATTGATTGAATTGGTTCAAATTTTTAATCATTGGTTTACACATAGAGCTCAGAGTCCAAAGATTAAGTATCTTACAACCTTATAACTACTAAAAATCTAAACATGTAGCCTTGTTAATAATCTCATGTATAACTTAAGTTTCTGATTCCAAAGGCCTAGTTATATCTTATAATACATTTTTCAAGTTCATCACTCTTGACATGTTAACAAATAAAGCTAACAACTTGTACTTTAACGAAAAACGCGAAATTGATTGTACATGTTTGGAGTTATTATTTGGCACCATCTATATGAAACAATCAAAACAAAGACATATACCACGATAGATTTGAAAAATTCATCAAAGTTCTAACAAACATTCTCAACGTGCTTTTTCGTGTGAAAAAGATAGGTTGATAACGCATTTTTTTTTCTTTTGTGTATTTTAAAATGGGAAAATAAAATATAAAAATTAGGGACAAAAATTAACTAAATTTTTATGTTAAAAAAATCCTCCAATACAAAAGGAAAAAAATATGGGATCATAGGTCCAAGAAATACTTTCTTATAAATAGTAGGATTAAAAAGAAGTCTTCTCTAGTTAGACTATAGGACAACAAACACAACTTGTCACCTTATTTAATGAATCATAACACTTAAAATTTTCCCACCTATTTGAGGTGGATGACTCAAACTTGAAAATTTGGACATTATCTAATTAATTATCATTGGTAAGAATATTTTCTAGTTGTAGAAGCTTCTCTTTCACTATATCCTGCATCTAACAGTAACACACATAATTATGCTTTGACCAGGAATAAAAAGTTGAATTCTTAGCCAAATATATCATATTTTAATTGTCATATTGTACCACATATTTCTTTTGTTTATAGCCTAATTTATGGAGAAAATTTTTCATTTATGAAATCTCTTTACATGCTTCTATAGCTATAATGTATTCAATCTCTATGGTAGAAAATGCCACACTCATTTGGAGCTTGATTACTAAGATATAGCTACCTTTGTAAAAGTAGTCAAATATCTTAAAGATGACTTTCTCAAATCGATATCCTAGGCCATATTAGTGTCTGTATACCCTTCTAACACATGCTTTCCATTACCAAATCATAAGCACACTTTAAATGTTCTTTAGAGGTATCAAAGTATCAATTTTACAACAGTCTAGTGTTCTTTACTGGGATTGTAAAAATTGACTCACAATGTTGACTATGTGAGTGATGTCAGGCCTAGTGCATAATATAGTATACATGAGACTACTAACCACAAATGAATATGGGACTTTTTTCATCTCTTTTTTTCCTTATCATTTGTTTGAATTTGCTTCTTACTCAATTTAAAATATTCAACAAGTGGAACACTAACAAGGTTTTATGTCGAATCTCTTAAAGGCTTTTTTTTATTGGATCCCACTTGTTTCTGAAACCCAACACTTACTTTGATACTACTACTGTTGGATCTCGCTTGCTTCCGGAACCCAACACTTGCTTTGATACCACTAATGTTGGATCCCGTTTCCAGAACCCAACCCTTGCTCTGATATCACAAATGTTGGATCCGCTTGTTTCTGGAATCCAACTCTTAAACCATAAAACGTGAGCATAGGGTTATGTCAATGTACCCTCATTAGCCATCATCGTTTCCTCATCAATCTCATAACATCTCAAGCCACAAAGGGCTTGCGTGGTTCATAATGCTGAGCATGGTTTCTTGTAAACTCTTTAACCAAACATGATCTTCTTCATCACTCCTTATTTCTAGATTTCCAACACTCTTCGGAATCATGAAACGTGTGCGTATTCCCATGAAATCTCTTTAGCCCTTAATGTTCATAAATTCTCAAGCTACAAAGGTGATTCCATGCTATGAAATCACAATAATCACAATTGACTTATTCAAAATGGTAGCTCTTAGTCTCTAGTTTATTTTAAAACAAGAACCATCCCATTCGGAGCTCTATTGCTCAAGATATGCTTAAAAATCCAAAGTATGTTCATGGCCTAATTATGCTCTCCCATCTGACCCCTCACTTTCTTATAATCAAATTTTTTGAATTTAACACAAATGGCTACCAATTTTTATGGAAAGGTAGAAAATCGTTTTAGGAATCTATCGCTTGAAGAATCACCTCAATCAGAGGTCAGATGAAGAAGTTATGACCAAAAGAATCCAATATGTTCATGTCCTTTCTGTTATTGTACATGTCTTGGAGAAATTGCCATAACTCTCACTAAAAATGCCAGATTGACTTCGTTTTTCAACGGTTTGAAAGATGACTTCTAGGGCTACAACTTTGGTGAAGAATCAAAAATAAAATTCTGCCGTTTGGAGGGTCAAAAAATACGGGTCGTGTAACCTATCACGGGTAGGCCGTGTAACCTTCGAGTGTAATAGTGCTCCTGCGCTGGAAACACATGACCTTTGTGATTTTACATGGGCAGATCGTGTAACCTTCGGGTGAAACTAAATTTTCACTCTCCAAGACCCCTCCAATGGATCCCAAATCCATCCTATCATCCCTTTTACTCATAATCTTGTGAAATTCAACTCTTTCTAGTTTCGTATCACTCCATATACTCTAATTGTTCGGGATACACATCCTCTACAATATCCTAACTTTTAATGATCATAACTTTCAGCTCTGATATCCAAAACTCGTATACTTTATATCGTTGGAAAGCTACAAAGACGAGCCACAACTTTCATGAAGAAACC
>JANZLX010000211.1:18945700-18956559 GCA_025531955.1 Erythroxylum orinocense | reverse complement strand
TTATCCCATGGACAAGTCGACTTATCAGTATCGTAGAGGTATAAGTCGACTTACACAGTGGACAAGTCGACTTACACAGTGGACAAGTCGACTTACACTTACAATAATCACATTATATGCATAAAATATTAAGCTTTGTTTGATTCCAATTATTGATCTTCATAATCTAAAATAAAATTTCCAACTCCTTGAATAACTAAATTAGATTAAACCTATTGATACCTAAACGAGTTAAATTTCTATTTTAAATAAAAATTTAATATGATTTGAAAACAATTTTCAAATTCAATTGGAAAATATTTCCAATTATCTTGTATTTTTTTAACAAAAATTTAATTGAACACAATTTTCAATAAAATATGTTTTTTTACTTATTATAATTTATAAAAATGACTTTCTTAGTAATACATTTTTTTTCAAAAATGAATAAATTTTATTAACCATAGCAAAGCTAAATTCATCATTACAACATTACAATGATCACATCTGATACATACATCAAAGTTATCAACTCAAACAAAAAACAAGCAGAATAAACAACTTTATGAGTTTACAAAGGCCATTTGTTCTTTAATTCGATAGACAGGTCGTTATGAGCATTCTTGAAAATTGATACAACCCTGATCTAATTGATAATGTTCTCAACTAGCTGATATTTGCTTATGTCTTCACCTCTATAAATTCTTTTGTTCCTTTCTTTCCATAAGGAGTAAATAGCTACCTGTAAATTAATTCATTCATTTTGCTTCTAAATTTATGTTGACCCGATAATCCACTTTAGTACTCCAAGCTAATCATAAGTTTGACAATAATTTGCTAGCTTATGCATGATTCTGCTCTAAATTGATATGGAATATCTGCATTGAAAAAACAAGTGATTTCTATCTTTATGTGTTTCCTTGAGCAACACACAAACTGGATCATAAGAGCCAAACCATATATTCTTGGTTCTGATTCTATTTTTAATTACCAACCTGGTAATTATAGAACCTTTATGATTAATGGAGTTTTCTCATAACAAATCACACCAAGGTACACACTCTATTGGCTTGGAGGATCTTATAGCAAGAATTGTTTTTTTTTAAACACTCCTTTAGAGTCTACAATCTAGGTGACACCATCTTCTCTATACCAATGAGTAATTTGGGGAAAGTATTGAAGGAGGTGAAACCTCTGAAACTACCAAACCATATACCGTTCTGAAGAAGTGAGGAGGCTTTTGCATTTAGGGGGATTCTGTTACTAAACTGAGCAATCTCACTTCTTTGCAGTAATAGACTAAATTCAATCCAGTTATCATACCAAATCCATATTTTCTCAATAAGAGGGATATAGTCAGAATATTTAGGCTTAGCACGAGGGATGAGCACACCAAGGTAGTTGAGTGGAAAACAGAGAAATTGGAGACTTGAAATTCTATTTAGGTATCTTGAAATGTTAGTAGCAACAACATATTTCTAGGATTTTTTTTGCTTCAAATGGAGTTGCCACATTCTGCTTGTTAATGGTTTTCTACTGCATGACATCCCTAACTTCCTATATTGAAGGGGAATGATTTTCCTTTAAAGCCTCAAAAGGGGGAGAGGAAGTCATCATATTGCCTCCTTTGGAGGCTCCCATAAAGCCTTCCCAATCTAGAAAGATACCCGCTGCTACACTAGAATTGCGCCTAAAGTAGAAAGTTTCTGGTTTTTATAGAGAGATATCTAAGATTATTTGTGCTTCTAATTGGATTTGAACTTGAATATAGTTAATTTTAACGTTAATTTTGAAACGAAATTCAGAAGTAGCTGGATTATTCTCAATTATACCAATTCGACGCTTTATTTTTCTTTTTGTTCTAAGCAAAATGTGGGTAAGGAGCGTAATTCCTTATAAGAGAAAATCGAATTGTAAATAAAAAATCTGGACATACGCATGATATTATAATTTCATTACTTTTGTTCACTACTTTCAATCCATTTATCAATAGCATGCAGGACTGCTTGTTTCACAACTCGAGCATCAATGCCTTCATTTCGCTCTATAGTCTGCAAAGTGAAAACTTTAATGTTATTGATATATTATCATACCAGACAAGCAGTTAATGTTTAAATTTTAATAGATGCATAAATGTAAGAATCGTGAATATTGATATCTACACTGTAAAAACGAAAATAGGTATGGGCCAAATTTAAATTGACTTTCTACTACCGTAGTAAGGTTTTGTTTCTTTTTTAAAAATAATATATCATGGTGACGAGACCTATTACAAGGTCAATATGTGACGAATGACTAAAGAAATAATCAAAAAGATAGGATATGACTACGGATAATTCTACAATTGGAATCTTTTGTTTAATTTTACTCTGTCTAATATATGGTTGTACAGTTTCTAAACTCACATTCAATGGTTAAAACAATGTTATTTTAGATATTAGATAAGATTAGATAAGGTAAAATTGGACAAAAAAATCTAAACTCTATGTAGACTAATTTAACTGAATTACCTTTATACTGCGGTACTAGCTACATATAAAATTGAGGTAGCTACATAGTTAGGCTGGAACAATGGAAACGTGTGACTGTTCAACCAATGATAGTCCCAACAAACCACAGATGGGGAGAGGATTCTAAGCCTTTAAGCACATACATGTGATTAATATATAAGAAGTTTTCTGAATCTTACCTCTCCACCAACTGCTTGTAGATGAAAAGAGTCTGTACAAGAAACCCTAGCTTCCAGCACATTAAGACCCAGTTCTTCAAAGGCTTCCAATATGGACACCAGCAATCCAGGACAACTTGTATCCGAGAAAACATTGATCATAAAACCGTTTTCTAGGCTTTCTACTTTCACCTGCTGTGAATAAAAGGAAAATTTACTGAAACGTCAGGTGCTTCGAGAAGAAACCAAAGATGAGTCTCCGAGATGATTAATAGAAATTGAAGTCATTGGTACCATAGGCAATTTATTTGCGTTGGTTGAAATCTGGGCAGCTTCTATATCTTGATTAAGTCTTTCTACCTTTAGCTTCAGCTCTTGAATATACTTCGATGCGTCCACTATAATAGAGGCTTTGTTAACCTGTTACACCCAAATAATATGTGAATCTGTACCGTCCTGTACTCTTTTTGATATTACACGTTTATCTATATAAGAACCAAATTTATAACCACAGAGAATCAGCAGATTCAAATTTACTTGGATATTATTACTAGGAGAAAGAAATGCCAAACGTAGCAAGTTCACCACTGGTAGGTTTTGACCAGGAGCTTGTTCTCCGTCAACAGGGATAGGAGAGAACTCGTAAATTTTTAATACTGAATACTAATTAATCAACATAAGTATATTGACGTTAGTATATTTAGCAGAAGAATGGAGATGAAGTACCAGAACGTGATCAGGAAGGCAGATAAGCTTGTACATACTAGTTGAAAATAGGGACAAACAAAATCTACGAAGGCATCAAATAAAAGGGTACTAAAACTGTGACCAACACAAATAAGGATCAAATTAAATCAATTAAGCGTATTAACATCAAAGGGGGCTGGAGAGTGACGGAATATACATGGTATATATGAAAGGGAAACAAAGGGGAGATCCAACATAATACACTGTAAATGTTCAGAGATACATGGAATTACAGCATGGGAGTTGGTAATGGAACGAAGAAGTTGCAGCTTCTCATGCAATGTTGTTCTCTTGTTCTCCCTCGAAACCATGGTCGATTTCTTCTCTTTTTCAATGATTCAGTTTGTCTTAATATTTTCTATCAAATCTACGAGCTTTAAAGAAGCTGTTTGAAAGAGGAGATGAGCTATCAAATATATATGATGTCTATTCTCCAGTTCTCCTCCCACGTGACTGCCCCAGCCCCAGCCCCAGGGAAACATTACACATAGAGATAATTATGTTTGGAATATGGATTTACTTGAATGCCCCCACGTGAATTTTAAGAAGAAATTGCAACCAAATTATTTTTCTGTTCTGGGAAAATGAAAAACTCATTTATGGGCACATCTAATATAAACAAGTACGGCCAAGTTTCTACCACTGTCCCCAAAAATACCATCACTTGCTTCGACGTTATAAGGAAGCCCAATTCCCAGTTTATGTAATTGAGATAGAACAGATGGAGTCCGATATGACTTAATTTTAAAGAATTTTTTATAATTTTTATTTTAAAAAATCTTTATCTTAGATTTTTGTTGAATAATAATAATAAAATATGGATTAACACAAATATTACACATGAATCAAATAAATATTATTAATATAAAATTTTGATATAATTCTTAAACTCGACTCAAATCAATTAAACTTAACGAAAATTAATGATTTAAAATAATTACAGCAAATCTAGTTTATATAGAGTTTAAGAATTGGATTAAGTTTTTATGTCAACAATATTTGATGTGATATTCATATTACATGCCTTCCATTATTATTTTTAATTTAATTTAAATATTTTGTAAAAGTAAAAAACCATAAAAAGATTTCAAAAATTTTAAAATAATTAAATTGTAGGAGAGTTATGTATCTTTTGCTCTTTAAAAAAATTGAGGTACTCTTGAAGCCTCAAATAATTGAAAAAAAATCACATAGGTGTTAGAAAATTATTCATTTGCAAGCACAATTTCTATACTACAAATTAAGAAAGTTAGTGGCTAATAATATTAAGGACATGAATTCACCAATTTTGCTTAGACTTCTTTCATTTCATTTCATTTCATTTTTTTTTTTTTGTAAATCACAATCTTAACAAATAGCATAAGAACATGAGTATATGTTTTATGGGATAAAAAAACTCAAAGCTTCGTTTTCATTCTCTTTTAGAAGATTAAGTAGAAAAATTGAACATGATTATAATTAACATAAAGGACACGAAAATCTATATATTAGAAGATATCTCAATGTTTCAGGTAAGATTTCAGATTTTTACCACATGCAATTGGTATGTAACTTTGTAAGAAAAGAACTTGCAAAGTGCCAATTTTGCATTCAAAAGAAGTTATTCCTTTTTACTTGGTTGGGCAATGCCTCCTTGAATAGAATTTTAACTATTAGATAAGGCCTTAATTAAATTATGAATCCATTGTCATGCGAGTTAAATTTAAGTTATTTAAAATTCAAGGCAAACAATTTACAGAGAAAAACAAATTAATGGCTTCATCCCAACCAAAGATCCCAAATCTTTGTTGTCATCAACATACCCTAAGGATTAGCCTCAAACAGAGACGATGACTTGTTATGGAACAAAACTAAAAAAAAGGATCGTTATGGAGTAGAGTATGAATGAATAAATAAAAGAATGAAAATAATATGCAAAATTCATCAAAAGAAGGGAATGAGAGACGCAACAAAGATTAAGTTTGGTTGTGAATTTGGGATGACTCCAAACACTCCTCACGGGGGCTCCTCCTCATGTCTTCTCACTTCTCTTCTCACTCCACTGTCTTTATTATACTCTCCACACGTGCTGTTCTACCCTTCTTCAACCTTGACCTTCCCTCCCAATTTCAAATCACATTAGCTATCATCCTAATTTGCTAAATAATGCCTTCTTCTTTTGATGTATTTAAAAGTACAGGGTTGTACAGAGAGCTATAGACTAGTAGTTATGGCGTGTTGAGATTATATATGTGTGTGTATGTTAGTATAATTTTATATTTTTAATTTTAGACAGTAAACAGAGCATATGTTGTAGAAAATAATTTTTTTATATGATAAGTAGGTAAATTTTTAGTAATTTGCTCATTTGATTTTTTTTTCCAATTATTTAAACTCTCTCTTGGTATGTTTATATATAAACAAACAACTTAGATAATATAGAGATTGTAGATGCGGATCAATGTGACTATGACTATGTTTTACCGTAAACAATAAACAGTGTTAGATTTGGAAGGAGATATGGCATAACAACGCCTTGTTGAAAGAAGTATCACCGTATTAAAGGATCATGATAAGTAGTCACTTTGATAAAAATAAATAAATAAATTACGTAAAGGATGACGACGAACAAATAGATAAATTATTTCTGATATATATTAAATTCTCACACATCTGCCCATAAACGTGTCACGAGATGTTACAAATGTATCAACATGTTTTATCAATAACAGTCGATATGCAAATTTTGGATAGCTAGCTCCACGGCTCTGGCTTCCAAGATTGTCTAGTTTGTGCAGGGACAAATCAAGTACCCACCTAGTCACATGTGTGCCCATTAATCATTACAACAAAACAATACCCTCCATACGCACACTCTGTGCAAACCTTTGTCTCTTGCCTTCCCCATACAATGCTGCTCTTCCTAGACTTCGTAGATTTCCAGAGTGAGCCTGTAGACATAATTATCATCAATTCCTTGATCCACGAAATTCACCATTTACATAGGGAACTTGAATTTATAGAATCTTCACAATTATCATTGAGTTAAATGAGAAAATTTTGTTTCACCTAGAACTTGGAATCTTATGAAAACTTTTTATTCCTCAAGTTGTTGAGCACGCGTACCCTTCTTGTTCAGGGCAATGGATTACGCTGCTTTCTCTACTTCAAAATCTAATCATGTTCTCTCTCGTTTCCGTAATGTTTTCTAAAACAATAACAAATTGATGCCAATGCATTCTTAATCTAGTTTCGTAGGTATTCTTTTTCCAACTCCATGAGCCAAAGAAACAAAGATAGTTTCTAACTACGAGAAGTATAAGCCACTTACAAGATGTCGGTTTGGCACGACTCAAATTTCGACAAAGCTCAACGAAGAAGCAACAGCTACTAAGTTCAGATATAAAGACGAATGGTATACCATGAAAGGTACCACAAATTCATACTATTTTGAGAAGAAAAAGGAATTGGCAGTTCATGTCCTTGTGTAATTTATGGCAGACTGCCTGGCATTCTATATATGGTGGCATATTGATGTCTCCGCGAAATTTCAATGTTTTGTGGATAAAAAAATGTCGAGAACAAACAATGTTATTGAATTATTATAACTCCCGCCTAGAAAAAAATGTTAATGTATATTTCATTGGATGGTATATTGTCTTTAATTAATATTCTTTTTCCTACAAGTAAAGTCGAGAACTCAAAGCTGATAATTAAGCATATTTAGACCATGTGATCAACCAAATAAATAATTTCCAAAAGAAATGTGAGAGATTCACAAGATTTTGATTTGGAATATTTACTCGTAATACTAAATACTAATCAATTAATTCTTAATCAATATAGTAATGTACATATTACAAAGCGTAAATTAGGCGGCTACGGTTCAACCTAATAAAAACAACCTAGATTTAAGTTAACTCCATGAAAATTTACTTTACGACATATGACCTAAATTGTTCAAACTTAATAAATTGGGAATAATCACAGCAGACACTGTACTAAAGATTAAAAAATTTAATCGGTTGATTGATTTAATTGTAAAAATTTTAAACCGATCGATTTTTTGATTTAGTTTTTAATTTTCAAGTTTAATTTACTTTAATAATATTTATTGTTAAAAACCAATAAATTTATTAATTAATTAGTCAATTTAGCAAATGAATCAATTTTTAAAATCAAAATAAAATAATTAATTTTTATTTAACAATCTTCTTTTCCAATTAATTTCAAATTCTTTAATAGCTAAATAAGGACAATCTTCTTGAATGAAATTTTAAAAATTTTATTTTATTCAACCTTTAATAAATTTTATAACAGTCTAATACCTTTTAAATTTTAAACCTGATTCAATTTTTAACTCAAATACACGTATGTTGACCTGTAATCACGGAAATGACAATTTGAACTGAACTCTGAACCTTCTGGCAGTGCACTGCTGACTTGTACGAGTTTTAATGTCGACATGTACAGGATGTGTATCGTCCTATCATGTGACAAAGAAAAACAAGAGAGCAAACTACACTTTTGTGCCCAATAATGCAAGGGAAAATGTAACTTATGAAGAACAGTTGCTCGTGACTTTGCAAATATTTTACTTAAAACGATAATTAGATAGAAAATTTCCAAAACATGATAATGGCAACGTAGCAAGGAAATTTATTGTCATGAGGTAGGTACCAACGCATCATCTCTACATTAATTGAAATAATTTAACTTTCTTTTCCTCTTAATTAGTTAATTAATTAATCTCTCCTGCTCTTAGTTTTGTTCTGTATATCTAACCCTTTTTGCAGAGGGAGAGTTCCTCCTGTGACATGCTAGCGAATACCTCACGTGAGCTGAACTTCAGGGAAAGTACATTCACATGCACACGAGATAATGGAAACAAAACTTATCAATGTATAAAGTAGAGTGATAAATGCCTTTCCTGTGTGCACACAGAGGGAAAGAGTGGATCTGGTTGGCAACCAAGAATCCATTAATAACTACATAATACAATTGTTACAAAAAGAAACACAAGTACTTCTCTTATATATGTCAACCATGACGTAAAAGTTTAGTGAATTCTATAGAACTTCAATTAATTAAACTGTTTGAAGCATTAGTCTAGATATTATAAGATCACCGCTTAGTTGTATATACTTGTACAAAAGATCTAACTTGTTTCTTGAAAACCCAATTGATAAAATACAAAAAGAGGACTAAAGCTGTCAAGTCTAACTGTCTGCGAGGTAGTCGAATGGTATAACGTACGATTTTTGTTGGTATAGAACATGGGAGAAAAGTCATTGTCATTAACGAATCAAAACAAATCAACGGGGTCGCTTTCTGTAAGTAGCGACTTTCAGAATTTCAAAATGTAATATGTTAGGCTCACAAACTGGCCTGATAAAGTTATATAAGCCTGCTGTATATGCTTAGAAGCTGCCAGCTGCATATCCGAACGAAGCAGATGCGAGTCTGCTATTAATTCTCCACGTCTACCTGGTACTAAGGTTGCAATCTTCGGATAATAATTATTTTTCTTTTTGGATCTTCAATTTTTATGCAAGCAGCTATATTTCTCCTAAAATCATGTTTTTCTTAACAAAAATGAATCCCATCCCAATTTCTATTTAGATATTTGTTTATGAATTAATGGATAATTTATGAGTAAACAAAAATTGTGTTCTTAATTAAGTGTAAGTTAAAAACTTTTAGAGTTTCAGTTATTGAAGGGTGGGGAAAAACTCTAGGTAAGCCTTAAATCTAAGCCAAAGTGAGAATTTAGTTTAGGTAACAGGAGGATCAATTGTTGATTTGGAATATCAATTGCGAAAGGATCACAAGAACAAAATTTAGGGAAAAATATATGGAGCATATCACACGATACTGACAACGTCTTTGTCCCTTCTTAATTCACATGTAAAGAAACCAAAAACCACACAATGGCAGGGAGGGAAAACCTGACAAAGCCATATCTACGAGACGTTTCAAGAGGCTGTCTTCAACTATTTGCGTCCGCTTGTTGATTTTTGGATAGTGCACGAAAGGCAGAGACGGTTGCGTTCTGCATCCATGTCTTACTTTGGCTTTCAACTTCTTTTATGCTTCACAAATTGGTTTTTTGGTGGAAAGAGCGTTTTAGCGTTTGGAAAATGACTTCTCCACGATCTTTAAGCCATAAAACATAGTTCCTATGTTGTCCTGCACAAAAGGCAGTGATACAACATCAGAACATGTCATCCTCCAAGATTGTAATCTGGAAGTGAAAGGATTTGTTAACTAACTCCTGATGACAAGATGTTTGACTTGACAACATTTTGTGTTCCAGAGACTAGCTACTAATGCTGGATTCTTTCATAACCATTAGGACGATCGGATAGAAATTAACTAGAGAAAACAATTATCTACCGATTTAAGTCGCTCGGGGAACTAGTTGAATGCCTCTTTCAATTCCAGCTTTCTGTTAGTGTTGTGACATTTTTAAATGCTTCTCCGAATACGTTACAGAGTCATTAATGAACACAATTGATCATGCATCTCTTAAACGTTTAGAAACGCGAATTAAGAGACATAAAAATCTATTAATTTGGACCAGGTATTCTAAAGCTTAATCACTATAAGTTTTGAACATAAGATAGGAACATGATTAACTATTAATAATCCTATAATCAATTTCCCATCCATTCAGGAGTTGTGATATATATCAGCAATCTTTCTTTCTTGTTCCTTTTCTACTGAACTTGTTAAAATTGCGATTTAAATGTTACATCTCTTGTTAATTTGTTTCTTTATTTCTTCCTCGTAAATGAGTTTTAACGTGTCTCATATATTTCATTAAATGTTTGTTAAATAAATTTTCTGGATGTAGTTATTTGAGTTTGATATCTTCCCCAAATGAATGAGAATGATTACATATATATGAAAATGATAGACTAACATTATCATGATTTCCAGTTGTCAGGGAACCTCTGACGCATGAAAAGATTTGGAGATAATAAAAAGGAAAAAAAAAAAAAGAAAAACTGGAACACGGGATTTCCCTTTCTAGTTAACCTGTAGTTGAAAGTTGAAACCAACAAAATTATGGATATTTTATCTATTGATGTCGTAGGAAGAATTGTGGTTGGGCTAGACAAGGGAACACTCGAAAATCGGCAGGGTATCATCTGACCAACAATTTAGGGGGCGTTTGGTTTGAGGATTTGAGAATGAAAGAATGGAATAATTACAAAAGATAGTGTTTGCTTTGGGGTTTTCAATTCCAAGGGAATGAAATTATTCCATTATATTTGAGAATCTACTAAACCCTTCAAATGGGGTGGAAGTAGGGTGGGTATTAAGTTTTCATTCCAATATAGTAGTTACTATTTATATCCCTCCCCCACATAAGCAATTCTTATTCTTAATTATATTATTAAACTCATCATCATCATCTTCATTATTATTATTACTACTATTATTATTATTATTATTATAAATTTTAAACTTATTATTATTA
>JANZLX010000211.1:18898085-18909428 GCA_025531955.1 Erythroxylum orinocense | reverse complement strand
CTATTGACATTATAGAAACAAGAAACCAAGTTGCAAATATAAATTTGTTTGCACAATGACCTAAAATGTATTCTTTTTTTTTTTTTGAACAAAGGAAAAACTACAACCAAGCTAACATAGGTGACGGGGGTACATAGCCTCGTCGGCGTTATGATGAAGTAACTCTTGGATGATCACTGGAGGATCTTGGAGAATGTGCAGTCCGGGATATAAGACACGGCGCAAACTGCCAGTTGATCGGCACATTGGTTGCCCTCACGCAAGACATGTTGAAGGTGGACCGCTTAGTCTCGTAAAAGTCAACGGATATTTGCAACCAAAGAAAAATCCTCAGTTAGGACCCACGGGGAAGAAGAGAATGTTAATTACCTCTAATGAATTGACTTCAGCGATCAGACGACGATAACCCAAGTCTCAAGCCAACGCGAGACCGGAGCATCTTGGAGCTCGGCAAAGAAGGGGGTACACCGCCCCAGACATAGTTGGAAGCCGCCACACCAATTTCTGAGTCTGTCTCTAATTAAACCACGGGGTGAGGCTTTCGTGTTGCCAGATTTTATAGCACCATTCGAGTTCAGCTTCACCCATCCCGCCAGTGGCTTAGTCTAGCCCACGGGACTCCCCACAGGTTGGTGCAGGTTTGGGAAGACACGATGCTCCACCAGTCGAGCTCGAGCAACCCACGTCATATAGTCGATAACCTCTCGATGACCATCGATCGGCCAAACACAATCTGGCTCGAAAAGGCTTTCATTTCGCCATGACCACAAAAACCAACACGCCACGCCATAAACAGTAGTCCACTCAAACTGATGGACAGACGAGAGGTTGAGAAGATTAGACTCTAGCCAAGACCACTCATCTAGCTGGAAGAAGGCCAGATCGATCATCTCTCGGAGAAACTGCCGCCAAAAGGTTTGAACTTGCAGACAATCACGGACCACTTGTAACGAAGATTCTTCCTGCTCGCAAAAATGACAACTGCTATCCGTGGCGATGTGGCGAGCAACACGCCGCTGATTGGTCAGAAGTTTACGCCGCACCAACAGCCACAGAAAAGATCGAATCCGTTGAGGTCCAACCCATTTCTAAATAATCTCCCACAGTTGGTGGTGGGTGTCCGAAGGCAGGTTTTCCAATAAGTCATATGCTGACAAGACAGTAAAACGTCCATGAGAAGTGGGGCCCCAAAACAACGTATCTTCCTCCTCTGCCGCAATGGACGAGCAGAGAGCCGCCAAGGCCAGGCAGACTGAGGACGGAAGGTAATGTTGGAACTCATTCCAGAGCCAATTATCCCGCCGATTAGTAAAGTCGATCACCGTAGCGAAATAAAGGGTGTTTGGGATGTTCCTAGTTACCTAAAATGTATTCTTAATTTTGCACTAGGGTAATTAATCTTACTTGGGACTAGGGAAGGCTAAATGAATTATATAATATTATAAAAATTAAATTTATTTTTATACTTAAAACTTTCAAATGCATAGGTGTTATTTATTAAACCAGTTCTAAATTTCTTACATAATAATAAGCTTTTTAATCAAATAGTAATTGAGGAAAAAAACAAAATGAAAATCTTTAGAGATTCTGATATTCCACAAAAGATAAGATTCAGATCTCGGTGATACCTAAGGCCTTGACCCAACAATGGCTTCTCGTCTGAACCCAAGGAAAAGGCCTGTGAGGAAACCTTTTTGTCAAATAAATGTGCTATTTAGTCATTTAGTGTTTCCAAAGAAGAACGAAAAGTTAATCAAACTAAAACTACAGGCAAGGCAAGAGCAGAGAGGAGCTTTTCCGTTAATTTTTATCTTCTCCCTTGTATAATATTTACCCTCACGCTACTGTTGCTTAAACCTTATAGAATCGGAGACAGAAAAGAAATGGGAGATCAGTTAGGTCGAGCAGAGGAATTCGAGAAGAAAGCAGAGAAGAAGCTTAGCGGTTGGGGATTATTTGGTTCCAAGTACGAGGACGCCGCCGATCTCTTTGATAAAGCTGGCAATTCTTACAAGCTCGCCAAATCCTGTATCTTTTGTCTTCCTATTTTTCTTTTGTTGCAAATGCGAAATTGGTGCCGCATAGGATTTTTTTTTTTCAAATTTGGGTCTGTGAATAAGGTCATTGGTGCTTCCTTTTTCGTTGGTTTGAAATCTGGATCCTGATTGATCGGCCTTCATTACTTGGAACTGATAATGATGGCAACGGATTGAGTTAAAAATGTGCCGCGGTTTAGCCATTTCTTCGTCGTCTGTTGTGCTAGTGACCTTGAAATTGATCTCAAATGATGAGCTTTTGGTGTATGATAACCATGTGTTTATAGATATATTACATTTCTGTTTTCTTCGTATCCTGTGAATGTGGTTAGTTGATTCTGGCATATTTAGTTCAACCTCAGTGTTGTGTCTGAGGCCTTAGTTGATCCATAAACTTGGCATCTCCGGTTTGCTAATATTTTCATTATGGTATGCCAGGGGATAAGGCCGGAGCTACTTATATCAAGTTGGCGAACTGTCATGTGAAGGTTGTACTTTGCTTTCTTGAATTAATTGTTGAAGTTCTTTCCATTTTATATATTTTTCCCTTCTGTGTTATCCATCTATGTGACGGATTTTGTTTGTTTTTAGTTGGATAGTAAGCATGAGACTGCTCAAGCTTATGTGGATGCTGCTCACTGTTATAAGAAAACATCCACAAGTGGTACGAAGTGGTGCTTAGTCTGATTATCTTTTCATCGGATATAGAAAAACACGTGGTAGTCTCTGTTGTATTATCATTGAAATGTTAAGTCAACAAATGGTTTCTTGATTAAATTTGCTTACAAAATCTGGATTATCAAACCCGCTTGGCACATTTGAAACTGAAAACTTGTACAGTTTTTTATTTTCTATTCTTTATGGTATGCATTTCAAAGTCACAATTTAAAGTCTGATTATTGGAGGCCAAAATCTGGAAATGGAATCATCTACCTTTATACCTTTGACAGTGGCCTTCTAAAAATGTCAAAGGTTGTTATGATATTAACAAAAAAACTTTTGGATGTGGATAATCACGTCATCTGAATAATGGACCAAGTTTTGAAGCAATAGTGTAACTTCCAGTTTTCCTAAGTATGCCTTAATTGTTAAAGATTCTTCTCATGCAGAGGCAATAACTTGCTTAGCTCAGGCAGTAGATATGTTCTGTGATATTGGAAGGATCAATATGGCTGCAAGATACTATAAGGTACTCTCTGATTGGGTGTGATAGTAACCAAGTTTTCATGTGGCGAACTATTAAATTATTTTGATCATATGGTTCTTTGCAAACTTAATAATCAACACTTCTATGATGCTTAAGTGTTCATACACAGTATGCCTGCTAATTTAAGATACATATGTAGCGGTTGACATTTTCATTAACCTGGCCTTCTGTTGTGTAGGAAATTGCTGAGTTATATGAGTCGGAAGCAAATATTGAGAAGTCTATGGAGTTTTATGAAAAGGCAGCTGACTTCTTTCAAAATGAAGAAGTAACAACTTCTGCCAACCAATGCAAGCAGAAAGTTGCACAGTTTGCTGCTCAATTAGAACAGTAAGGGTGCTAATATATATTCATTCTCATGTTTAATATTTTAAACTATAACTTCCTTTCATACAATTTTTATGCTTAATTTCAACAGAGAACTGCATGTGTAGTTAATAGTTTTGTTTGACAAGCTAGATCTTTGTTAAAGGATGAGATCTGTGTGATTTTCTTCACTTCCTGCTGATGATCAATTCTAGCTGCTTTATTACATTTCCATGTCATGAGTGGTGCAATCTGATAGGAAGACTATGCTACGAGTTTCTCTTATATACCCAAATAATCACTTTTATCATCGCTGTAAATGGGATGCTTGGTTTTACTATAATTATCTTGTTAATGTACAAAGTTGATGTAGAAGATCCTTTTTCTTTTCATTTTAGTGCCTATTGATGTTTAGTACCATTAAACGTTTAGATGATTGTGATGTTTTGAGTAATATTAAAACTATCATGATATTAAAGTATCTGTGGATCGTCTGGACATAAAAATAGATATTTTAAGACTGTTAAAATAATTTTTAGTTAATTTTGTGATGATTTGTTTAGATACCCAAAGGCAATTGAAATTTATGAAGAGATTGCAAAACAATCCCTTGGTAATAATTTACTGAAGTATGGAGTCAAAGGGCATCTTCTTAATGCTGGCATTTGTCATCTCTGCAAAGGCGATGTTATTGCCATCACAAATGCTTTAGAGCGATATCAGGTCTTAGTTTGGGCTCTGATTTTGATTCCCTTGCAGTTTCTTATGTGGTTATGAAATGAGAAAATATGAAATTGCTGTTGCAGGAAATGGATCCTACTTTTTCAGGACGGGAATACAATCTATTAGCGGTAGGTTATGTGTACAAACCTTTTGTCTTTTATCTGCAAAAATTTTTGTCTGAAAATGTTGAATCCATTCCTTCCTGTTACCAACTTTGAATCACTTATCACTGCTCCCTTCATTTGTTAATATCTGAACTTCGATGATTGTTAATGACGGTAACATTGATCTTTTATCTTCTCACTATCCCCTCAACTTCGTGACAGTCCCCTTTTTGTATGCTAAAGAATATAATTGAATAATGGAAGCAAATTAATTGCCTATTGGTTGTGGCAGGATATTGCGGCTGCCATTGATGAGGAGGATGTTGCAAAGTTCACTGACGTTGTCAAGGAGTTTGATAGCATGACTCCACTGGTATAGCTTCTAATCTGCAGACCTGCTTGAGTGAAACTTTTAATATGTGAACTGAGATACGTTATGATGTTTTGCAATATTTATGAGGAATAACATAATAATGAAATCTGGTATTTCCATTACACTTGCATCTTGAATTTTGTATTGTTATTTAGCCATCATCATGGCTATTTTTGCTTGCTTTGATTCAGGTTTAATTGCGAAGTGAAAGTTTCATTGGTTTTCTTTTTATATAATTTCATTTTACTTTTTAATGAAGTTGAATGCATGTGAAAATTTTGAGTTGTTTGCCTTAAACTGCTGTAACAGGACACCTGGAAGACAACCCTTCTTTTGAGGGTGAAAGAGAAGATTAAAGCCAAAGAAATGGAGGAGGACGACCTGACCTAAGCTTAAACGCAAAAATCTTGCGGTTCTTCTTTTCCATTTCCTGAACAATCACTGCATGTGTGTCTCTGACCAGTTATAATTCCATTACAAGGGTCCCTGTTACTAAAAGAATTTGGTTTGGGTAGCCCTTAGAGTAGGTAAATTTGCACTTATGGACGTGATTTTGTGATTGCGAGTGGTTTTTTATGCGGCACTGCGTGATACGTAGAGAGGGTAGTTAGTGGAGGATGAAACCAAAATTTATCTTAAGACGCATTGTCTTGAATATATTGTAGTCTCAACCTCTATTCCTACCCTTACATTAACGGTATCGATTGCATTGACCCTTTGATTTGAACTCTGTTATCTTCCTCACACTGGCGAAATGTTTTTACTTTCAGAAACTTATGTTCCAAAACTATTTACCGAGAGTTGCAATGCCTAATTGGAGTAATATGACTCGTCAAGCTATTTCTTTGTACTTGGCTAGCCACCAAACCATTGCTGGAGCCCGGAAGGCCGCATGTCACTTGAATTGATGGCATAAATAATAAAAAATTAAATAAAAAAAAAGCAACTAACTAGAAGCATCAGACCCTAGTGGAACCTAGTCGGGAGTCGCTGTCTAGTGTCGCCGAAGTTAAAGAATTATACCGAGTTAAGGGTTGAAGAGCTAAAGAAAATTGGAGGCTGGGGCCCAGGCTACCTGGGCCAGTCGTCTCGTCTTATATTTTATTGCCTGCGAACATGAAATGAAATGTTGTACGACAGCGTGTAAAATGTAAGTCTACTTGGTACCTTTGGAAAAGCTCTCTATGTTAAGAGTTGTTTACCAAATTGAAGCAAGCTCCTCTCCTATCCTATCCTATCCGGGCCAAACCAAAGGCAGGCATCAAATCGTTTGGAGTCATTCTGGGATGCCATCGCTTCTTCAAGACCCTTGCTTTCTTCTCTCTTCCCATCCATAGATGTGTTTCTTTGGTAATCTTTGCTTGCTTGTTTTACATATGGACTAAAGATCTTTATCATATCGATTCCTTTTTCTTTTCTTTTTTAGCTCTTCGATATGAACTACATGCGTTTTAGTTTAGTAAATTGATGAACGTCCTAATCGTTTCTTTCGTAATTTGTTAACAGCTTTGTGGGGCAAAACGATTGCTTTCTGGGTTTTTGGTAAGGAATGGTTTTCCTCACTCAATTGTATGGATTGGCAGATTCTAGATTGTTGCTATAATTTTATCGTTACCTTGAAAGAGTGACTGATTTTTATTTCCATGCCCTTGTTTTACTGGGGCGATTTTTTTTTTCGCTTGTCAAAGATTCTATTTAGTTGAGACCCTTTCTTCCTCTTGGCTTTGGTGAGCAAAAGGTCTTGCTTGAGATGTTTAGATCACCACATAAGACAGTTTGTAACTTTTGGATACTAGAATTCTTCTGGGTATTATGGAGCATATAATCCATGATCCCACTCCTATAACTGACTGAAAAAGCTCAATTTTGGGGGAGAGTATGGATTCGATTACTGATGTTAATCAAAAAGATGATATTGAGGAATCCAATGGGATAAAAAGTCATGCTCAGGTTCCTCTTGCAATTTCAGCATCAAGAAGGACATTATTGAGCAATGGAATTCCGCATAAAAAATTCCAGAATAGTTTAAGTGCCCTTCCCAACAGAATGAAATTCCTAACAATAGGTTCTGCCTCTACCAAATTCAAGCAGTTGGCTCGGGAGAGAGATGAGATTTCACGTTCAGTAGCATCTTCTGACCATGGTTTACGTGATCGCATCAATGAGGTTCTTGCACGGAAGATGGATTGGACTTTGCTTGTGAAAATGAGCAAAGAATGGCTCCGAAATCCAATGAATATTGCCCTCTTTGTGTGGATCCTATGTGTTGCTGTCTCAGGTGCAATTTTGTTTCTCGTCATGACTGGGATGTTAAACAAGGTACTGCCAAAGAATTCCCAGAGAAATGCATGGTTTGAAGTCAATAATCAAATTCTCAATGCCCTGTTTACGCTTATGTGTCTGTATCAGCACCCAAAGCGTTTGTATCACCTTGTACTTCTTTGTAGATGGGAGCCAGAAGACATATCTAAACTCAGAAGGATTTACTGCAAGAACGGAACTTATAAACCCCATGAATGGGCGCATATGATGGTTGTTGTCATTCTTCTGCATATCAACTGTTTTGCTCAATATGCACTTTGTGGTCTGAATCTTGGGTACAAGAGATCCGAGCGACCTGCAATAGGTGTTGGAATATGTATATCATTTGCAATAGCTGCACCTGCTGTGGCTGGAGTATACAGCATTGTCAGCCCCCTTGGTAAGGAGTATGATTCAGAAGTAGATGAGGAATCCGCCATCCAGACTACTAGTGATGAAAGCAAGAGGCCTCAGCAGTTGAGGGCATTATCACTAGAAAGAAGATATTCCTTTGCAACCAGAGATGATCAAAGTCTTGATGAAGCTAGGCCACGGTGGAGTGGAGGAGTACTAGACTTTTGGGATGACATCTCACTTGCGTACCTATCACTTTTCTGCAGCTTTTGTGTTTTTGGGTGGAATATGGATAGGCTTGGATTTGGCAACATGTATGTTCATATTGCAACATTTCTCCTTTTCTGTATGGCCCCATTCTGGATTTTTAACTTGGCTGCCATCAATATTGACAATGAGGCTGCCAGGGAAGCTTTAGGACTTGGTGGAATTATTCTTTGTGCATTTGGTTTACTTTACGGAGGCTTTTGGAGAATTCAAATGAGGAAGAGATTTAAATTGCCGGCGTACACTTTTTGTTTTGGTCAACCATCAGCTTCAGATTGCACACTGTGGCTATGTTGTTGTTGGTGCTCCCTTGCTCAGGAAGTTAGAACTGGGAATTCCTATGATGTTGTGGCAGATTGTAGAAAACAAAAAGACGATTGTTGTGAAGTTGTCAATGATTCGAATTCTCCACTTGGCAGCAACTCTAGCCCCCATAATATTCAGACAGGTAATTCTCCAAGTCACCGTACTACTTGTTTGGGGTTTGCTAACCCAGATTCGCAGGTCCTTACTGTGAAAGACAAGATGTATGCAGGAGCTAATGATGAAATCACGACACCACCTACTCCTCCATTGATTGAAAGAGAAGTTATTTAGCTGAAAAAGATCCAGACAATTGTAAGACTTAGCTATCTTTTTTACTGATACTAAATTTTGTGGATTCTTTTAGAACAAAGTACATGTATTGTAATTTGTAAGCGCGTATATGGATGTAAATGCCTGTAAAGCCCTCTTAAAAATGTACGGCAAGTCTAATCGATTGAAGTTTGCGAACTACTTCGACCTCGGTGGAACGCACTCCCTTCCATATCCATCCTTTGATTAATGTTTCACCTTTCCTGGAAAGGAGTTATGTGAATTCTTCTAATTTTCATTGCTGTGACAATTGAAACTTCTCTGATTTATTGGGAGATATGGTTAGTCAAGGTTTTCCAAGAAGTACGGAGAGAAAGGCCCCGAAGAGGCAGTGAGGTATAGGTTAAAAGTCAGGTCTTGGGCTAGTTAGCAGAGTACTTGAATAAGGATCTTGTCCGCCAAGCAATGGTGAATTTTAAATTTCTCATTTATCTAATAGAAGCCGCATCATATGATTAGAACTTCAAATGTCTCCTGTCCTCCAAAGGCATGTTTTTTATGATATATCTGGATCAAGTTCACATTTTAGTGGAAATATGAAAGTTTAGTTGGTTAATTTTTCTTTTATTCTTTTTAAAACTAAGATCTTGGTTTCTTAACAACTTTTCAATCTAGAAACCAGTGCTTTTGTTATGACATTGCTTTTGCAACACCAAAATATACAATGGCAAAGAACTTTTAAGTTGCAGAAGGTACCCTTAATTCAAATTTATTTGGAAGATCAATTTCTTGCACGGGGATTCCAATTATCAAGATTGATATTAGACTTATGCAAAGGCTGGAATGGATCAAGTTTAACGAAATTACAGCCTTCAATTAAAGAAAAATCATTAAAAAAACCATGCGAGAGAAAACAAAAGAAACCTTTTTTTTCTTTTTTTTTCCCTATCCTTAACCATCCTTTCTTTTTTTTTTTGGGGTAAATTAACCATCCTTTCTTTCTATTGGTCTAAACAAGTTTAACCAGTTTAATTACTATCTTTAGTAAATCGCCTATCTTATAGTTTTCCTGTCCATTCTCTTTCCCTGACAATTTACCATTATTAGTAAAATGTCAGCATTCATGAGTCCTTCCCTTCAACTTGCTTTATCTTCAACTCCTTTTGAAAACCTTTCTATCTCTAAATTCCCACCTCTTTTGAATAGCAACCCAAAATTAAGAACACGGGTAGGTCTTATATCTAGATAGAAGTAGATCATGAAGTAAGCATGGAGCAAGGTGGCGAGGGATCCAGATTCTTTTGGGAAGCTATGTTATGCTCTTCCTCTTGTGGATGGCACACCAGTTGCTCCGCCACCCTAAAGTGTTACAAATAGGGAAAAGAAGTAGGACGTGGCTCTGGGTGGACGTTTCTTTGAAAAACGACTTATATTTTGTATTATGAACTAGTATACAAATGCAAATTGGAGAAAACTAGGCTTAGAAAACTACATAGTGAGAGAAGATGAGTTCTTCATCTTTAGTTTCACTTATGAAGAAATGACGTAAAGGGTGATGGACCTAAGACCTGGGCATATACAAAGGGAAACCGCTATTGATTAAGAATGGAAGCCTAGAGTATCTTAGATAGAACTGAACCAAGGTCCATCCCGATATGGATGAACTTCCATCATATTCATTTCGAATACCAGTCCCTAGAGGAATTAAACTACCGTGCAAGCTCCCTTAGATGCTCAATGTTGCCAGGGGAATTAAACTACCTTGCAAACTCCCTTAGACATTCAATGACACTTGATGATAATATTGCTAATTTAAAGAGGATTGGCTTTGCTTGAGTATGTGATGAAGTGGACCTCGAGAGGGAGCCATCAACCTTGTTGCAAATCATAAAGCTCAATGGAATGGAGGACATAGTGAAGAACTCAATCAAGGTGTCCTACACCTGGAAGCCATTTAAGAAAGGCTTGGTGAAAGTATGGCAATGAAGGAACAAGTAACCCAACAACCTAAGGTGACCAATCATGCAAAAGTAATTAAAGATTCGTAATTATCGGTGGAAAGTGAGGCAATTGAAGTACTCATCCCATCAAGCAAATTAGTGGAAAATAAGGCCTTAAGTATTGAAACGCACTAAGACAAAATGGGAAAGTAATCAAGTTCCAATGATTCATCTACAATATATGCTTCTAGTCAAATATGTGTTTCCACGCCCCTCATGTTGCCCCCAGAAGCAGAACCCCGTATTATTAGCGATACGAATATAATAGCTAATATAACTCCTATAGTCTAGGATCTCCCCCCTCTTATCTGGCTCAAGTAGTAGAAGTTCCCAGGGAATTCATTAGAGGAATTTTTACAAGAAAATTTACAAGTAGATCAAACTCCCTGTTCAAAGGGGAAAGCAAATATAGAAGTTGGAACGTGAGGTAACTCCTATTATATTAATTCTTTTGATGCATCACATAAGGTCTTGAAACATGTAGAAACTAGCCTTGATCCTAGTTTTAGTAATCATAAAACTAGGAAGGAAAAAGGCAAATCCAAACAACATTGATGGATTTACTAATAAGGAATTTAAGGGGCTTAAATTGCTCAAATAAATAGATGAAACTAAAAGAGTTTTGATGTTGGGCCCTGAACCTATTTTGGAAGCAAGGACTTTTAAGTGAATTATTGGCAATTATTCATGTGTAAAAAAAGGGAGAAATTCATGAAAATTTAATTCAAATGGAAAATATGGTTTAGATACGAGATGGATTTTATGTGAAATGTTGGAAGTTAAAAGCTAGAAAATGCATATGTTTATTGAGTATGCTTCAGTGTTTTTGCCATAACTTGATCTTTAGTTATCTAAATGAGGTGATTTTTGATTTGTATTAAACTAGAGAGATAAAGCTGCAAGTTGTATGAAGGAATTAAGTTCTAATTCAATCTCTAAGAAAGTCAATTTTCGGATGGAAGTTAAGTATAAAATAGTGTTTCAGTACAAGAACAGTCCAAAAATGTTTAAGGCATACTTTCCAAATTATGGAACTAAATTGAATGATTTTGGATGTCATTAGAAAATTAAGACAATGAGGAACATTTCTCTAGAA
>JANZLX010000211.1:18884661-18896677 GCA_025531955.1 Erythroxylum orinocense | reverse complement strand
ACTAACCTTGACATAAATAATTAGGTCCAAAATTAATCCATCAAACCTTATAATTCATTTAAATCATGCTTAATTCATAAGGAAAACTTCGGGGCCTACAAATTTTTAGAGTGGGTATAGATTTATTCAAAGGAAATTGGATAGGTGTCTGATTAATAGATCCTAATCAACTTATTTTCTCATAGTCATGTTCACTTTGGAAAATCATAGTATCTGATCACACTTCTGTTGAAATAGAACTCAATCAAAAGTGTAGGAGGAAGGCCCCTTTCAGATTCTTCAATTCCCTTCCTCAACATCTCACTTTAGGAAGAATATTGTTAAAGTATTGAATACTGATTATAAGGGTTCTCATGCTTTTAGATGTGTTCAAATGTTAAAAGGAATCAAGGCTAAATGTAAGCAATTTCTATGAAACAATGTAGACCCATTACTGCAGGAAAGAAAGGAAGAATTTGAGGCACTTAATAAAGCCTAGGAAGCTCTTACTTTGCATTCGTATGACCCAATACTTAAAGCTAATGAGGTAGAAGAGTTAAAGAAATATTATATGGTCCTAGAAACCTATAATTCACATATGAGGCACAATTATAGGATTTTTTGGCTAAAGGAGGGTGATAGAAATTCAAAATTCTTCCATATTATGATCCAAGGAGGGAGAAATAATAGGAAATTTGTCTTACTTAAAGGCTCCAATGGGACCTTAGTTAATGATCAACACAAACTCAAAGAACTCAAATAAGGAATTTCTATGAAACAATGTAGATCCATTTTAGAAAGAATTTTGTATAAAATATGACAACATGAGATTGACTTATATTCCATGATGCTTTTTAGATTGGGAATCTTAGGAACTAAAAAAAATGTTTGTTATATTTATCTTTTTTAGCATGGATGTAACACACCACTGTTATAGAGCATATGCTCAAACATCCAGAGGACATTCAAGAACATACCCAATGAAAATGGCATGTTAGAGCAATCACATCAACTTATTATGGCAGCATACAAAACATAAGTATTTCCAACACACCCTATGAGAATGGAATATACTCTATGATAGTGGGGTGTTACAATGGATCCCTTATTGAGCATTTCTAGTAAAACTATTATTACATTATTCCCCATTAAATGCTAAGATTTTATTAAAAAATTAGCATTCCACCCATCAAGTCCTGGAGAGTTACCAGAGTTAAGGCTCTATATATCTGCCTTGACATCATATATAGTAAAATATGAAGATAGTAAGACCCTTTGTTCATTCAAGATTATATTGGAGCAATATTCCCTTACCTCCTAAACATTGGAAAGGTATTCATGATTGTGCCGAGGAATCCCTTAAAGTGGTTAAGAATTACCCCTTTAGTTTCTTCCATATAATTAAAACTAATTCCCCTTGCATTTTGAATTGATATACGTTATTCCTATCCCCATTCTGCAGCTGGACTCTTAACCTTTGTTTAAGCAGGGATGAGTGATATTTTAGTGCTTGAGAGTACTCTGTGAAAGATCCTTTCTCTTTTAACTTTAAAGATTTTTCTTCTAGCTTCATATATATCTTCTTATAAATTTGCTCTAATTGCATTCTCTTATTTTCTAGTGGGAATTTGGTTTCATAAACTTTGTCACTTTTCAAGGATTTTAGCTAGGATTTACTGTATTTAGTTTTCTAACACATTTATAAGCCTTATATCCACTAATTGGACTTTCCATACCTTTGCCTACTATTACCTCATACCCTTCCAACTATAGTAAGTAGTTGTTAAACCTAGACTATGAGAACTTGGGAGTAGAAAGCCCTAAAGACAGTTTAATAGGGAATTGATTTGAAAAACAATTGTTACCATAGTGTAAACAATTCTTTATAAGCATAGAAAGCCACATAGAACTCACTACTGCATGATTTAGCTTCTTCCTTAACAACCAAGGATACTATTGTTTATTTCTCTAAGTTAGTATATTATCATCTAGTTCAAGATCAGTGACTTCCACATTATTTATGCATTCTATAAAACCATCATTGAAAATGTTAGAGCCTCTAAACTTCCCTTCCACTTCATTAGGGTATAAAACACTACTAAAATCCCTAATTTATATCTTGGGGTGGCTCACTCCCCTATAGACATTAACAAGCTCCTGCTATAATTCACTCATTTAAAAAGACATTAAAAGCATAAATAAATTAGACACATATTATGCCTAGTGAATTTTAAAGTTGTAGCTCTATATGGATCATTTGGAATAAGGTATAAAGCCTCAAACTTTCAGCATTGAGAGATTAAAGGCCACAATAATTCTCCCATTCGTGTGGTTCTAATGGTTAGAGAGGATTCTCTAACTCTTGTCTAAAACCTAGGTGTATTGCTCTAAATTACTAGCTTTTGTTTTAGTCTCCAAAAGTCCCACTATCATGGGTTTTTTAGAACATAAAAAGATCATGTACAACGTACCGCTTTATAGGGGAATCTAGGCACTTCACATTCCAAACTAAAATAGACATTAGGTGTTATTCTCTTACTTTCCTTACAAAGCTCCTTTCTGGATTAGAGTAGCTAGTTCCTTCCTCCTTTACTTTATATCTTTTATTCTTTTGTTAAGCATGCATGGGGTAACCTTTTTTTTTAACTTTCCCCTGTTGGTTAATGATCCTTCAATCATATTTGGGGAATTAACTATGGTTATATTTGAGGGGTCATTTATCTCCTTAGTAGTATTTAATGATGTGTTCTCCCATATTTGTATTTATTCATATGCATCTCCTTCCTCTTTTAGGGGAGAAATTTATGGTTTTGAGTTGCCCTCTTCTCCCTTATTGTCTATTCCATCAATGGTAATCTATTCTTGGTTCCCTTTTTCAAGATTATCAAGTTTGTTCTCCCAAATGGGTTCTTCATACTCCCCCTTTTAAAACACTCTCCCTTTTGGGTTCCATTCTTTGCTTTCGTTAGGTTTACTTGGTTTCCATAGGTAGGTAACTTTGATGTGATGCTTTATAACTCCTCCTGCCATTAAGAGTATAGTAACCCTAGTCACTTCTAGTTACTCCTTAACATCCATTTCCACACACACTTTGGCTTAATCAATTCTACTAATTAAGGCAGTGTTGTAGTCTAAGCTCACAGGTTTAACAAGTGAACTTACCAAGTTGCTTAATTTTAGGCCACTCCAATATTCTAAGGGGATATTGTGGAATTGTACCCACCATTATAAGAAATATGACTATTGGCTATGCTATTTTTTTGTTGTGTTTTAGAATTCATAGATAAAAGTAAGTATATCACTAAAATTTTTCTAAATCATAACCTAATGAAGTATTAACTTAAAAAAATTTCATTGTATTTCTTAAAGATTGTTATCTACATTTATTTTTACTATAAATAACCTTTTGTAACTACAAAAACTTTGCTAAATAGGTGAATTTTTTCCTAAGATCAAAATACCTTCTTTACTTGCATAATCATCGTTTTGTTCCTTAATTCCTAAGGCTTTACATTTTTTCAACAAATCATCACCGCTAGCCTTAGGAAATTTTACATGTTAAGGTTTATTAAGTCAATCCTATAGCAATCATTGTCTAGCACATAAGGCTTTTAGTGCCAAGTGGATGTAAAGCTCCATTTCTCTTGGTGTAAGATTTCCCTTAGCCATATTGGTTACAACACCTTTAGTAACAAAAAATGGTCTCCCTAAGATAATGAGAACCATAATGTCATACCACTAGTTCCATTATGTCCACATCTTCCTCCTTGTTCTCGTTCCTACTTCTTTACTTATTTCATTCTAGTAACATCAAATTTAACTGTTGTGCCGCTCCTAATTGTAATAGCTAACACCTTATCTGTAAAGGTCACCTTGGTGTTACTTAGAACCTTTTCATGGCCTTTTTAACTCATCTCCTAAACAAGTTGGCTTACTTATACCATCAAGTTATAAATCAAGGAATAATTAGATTGTACTTTCTTTTCAAGCTTTTCTAATTTATCAATTTCCCTAATTTTACATCTATTGTGAATATGAATTGTTTGAAAATCTTTTATATATTATTCCTTTATAGTTAGTGGCTACTCAAATTGAGGTCTACTTTAGAACCTATATGGTCCTATAGGGTTATTTTCTCTAACTACCTACTCCTTTTATGAAAACATTAAGTGATTCCTCTACCTCAAATTATATGTGCTTCAGAAGGGATCATTCCTCATTGTTTGCTTTCCCATATAAGTAACTATGTATTTTGTTTTTGTACTATAGTTTAGGGTTGGCTCGACTTTCATGCATTTGTAGGATGGATACACATATATACCTCAATGATAAAATGCTTCCTTTTGAATCATATCTTAGTTCATAATCATCTTCATTTGATTTGATGGATTAGATACTTGTTTTGATGGATCTAGAGGTAATTACACCTTATAAAGAGCTGCATTTAGCTTTTCATTTACGACTTTGGTTGATTAATTCCTTGTCGAGTTCTTAATTAACTCCTTAACATCCTTATCAATCTATGTATAAATCATCCCTTAAGTTGTATTATCAATTAAGTTTTGACATATATGTGTTTGTATTATCAATTAAGGTTTGACATATATGTGTGGGCCCCTCACAGAAAAATTGCATCACCAACTGTAGGAAATACTAGCGATATACGCATTGACTAAAAAAGGCTTTATATCTTTCTCAAGATTTATAAAACACTTCCCCCTTCTTTCTATACAAAGATCTATATCTAGATCCTCATCTTAGTGGTGTGGAGGGATGAATCTTAATGTGAATGCATCATAAACCTAATACCACTCCTCAAAAAATTCTACCTCATTCAAAACTAACCACGTCCTTGCTTGATCTCTCATACAATATAGAAAACACCTCATCTAAAGCTCATCTTCTATAAGGTCATTCAGTAGATGTATCTAAATCACCCAATATAACTTATTTACAAATGTGATCATATCTTCACTAAGTAATCCACTAAAGGTTAGTAGCAACTGCATATTTACTTTCTTCCAATTGTAGTTCCTTGCCTGTTGACTCAATCTAATACATGAGGGACTTGTACTAATCACATGTAACTAGACATCCTCAAGGTTCATCCTTTATGGATACTGCTCTATATCTATAAAATATTATATTTATTTGCAACCATATCTACTCTCCTTCTATCTCAATTCTATCTATAAGCTTATTTAATTTTAGGATCAATTTGAAGTAGGGTATCCAAGTTGGCACTCTTAGATCTCCTATTTCAGATTAACTACCTAAAAATGAAAGAAATAAAAAGTAAAAAGAAGCAAAATAAGATTCAAATAAAAACAAGATTATATTAAAAAACGTAAAATTATGATTTCCCTAGTAATGATGCCAAAAACTTGATCTAATTAACCTAAAAATACCTACAATCAATTATAGTAAGTTTATAAAACTTTAGTAATTCTTGAGTATTAATCCCACAAGGAACTATGTCACTATAATTGATAATGTTAGTCTATCAATAGACCTATAAGACAAAGCTGATAAAAGATAAATAATTCACTAAACTAACAAAAATAAGGTCAATTAACTAGTGAAGGAAAATCATTTAAAGAAACATTAGGGCATCTGAGTTCACTTATATGGTATTCTAATTATTAAACAAGATTGATTTTCTTAGTTAAAATAAAAATTAACTTAAAGTGTATATTCCTTCTCACAAAGCACAAAGGTATCTAACTAGGAAACTACCACCTCTTAGTATGTAATTCAACCTACTTAAATTCAATAATCATAGTTAATCTATTTGGTTATCACAATAGTCTAAGATAGTTCCATTTTTTAGAATTAAATTGTTCATTCTCCTAATGTATGAATCATATTTCTCTTTCCATAATTTCATAAAATCCCTAAAATTAAACTAATGACGAGCAGATATAAAATCAATAAGAACAAAGAAAATAAATTTAACCAACAAATAACTATATCATACATTAATAATTGAAAATTCCATTAAAAGCTACATTCTTAACCTTAACTCAAAACATAATGAAAAGAAAATTCAAATAATGCAAACTCAACATAAAGAAAATAGTAAAAGAATTAAACTATGAAAAAAAAGCAAGGTGTAACTATGAATTGTTTGAGCATCTTATCTATACTATTGCTTTATGGTTACTGACTACTGAAACAGAGGTCTACTTTAGAACCCGGGTGGTCCTATAGGGTTATTTTCTCTAACTCCCTCCTCCTTTTATAGAAAATTTAGGTAATTCCTCTACCTCAAATTATATGTGTTAGAGAAGGGATAATTCTTCATTGTTTGCTTTCCTATATAAGTAGCTATGTAGTTTGCTTCCTTACTATAGTTTGGGGTTGACTCAACATTCATGCATGTGTAGGATGGATACATATATTTACCATATTAGTAAAATGTTTCCTTTTTGATCATATCTTAGTTTATAATCATCTTCACTTGATTTGATAGATTAGATACTTTTGCTGCTAAATCTAAAAGATAATTACATCTTCTAAAAAGAGGCCTTTGACTTTTCACTTACCACTTTGATTGATGAATTCCTTATTGAGTTCTTAGTTATCTCTTAACATCGTTGGCAATCCTTTTATACATCATCCCTTAAGTTGTATTATCGATTAAGGTTTGACATGTAGTGTGAGGCCTTCGTAGAAAAATTGCATCACCAACTGTAAGGAATACTAGTGATACACGCATTGACTAAAAAAGAATCTATATATGTCTCAAACTTTATAAAAACACGTCCCCTTCTTTCTATACAAAGCTTTGTATCTAAATCCACAGCTCAGTGGTGTGGAGGGATGAATCTTAATATGAATGCATCATAAACCTAATACCACTCCGTAAAAAATTCTACCTCATTCAAGACTAACCATATCCTTGCTTGATCTCTCATATAATATAGAAAAAACTTAATCCAAAGCTCATCTTCTATAAGGTGATTCGGTAGATGTATCTAAATCACCCAATATAACTCATTTACAAATGTCATCGTATCTTTACTAAGTAATCCACCAAAGGCTAGTAGCAATTGTATATTTACTTGCTTTAAATTGTAGTTCCTTTCCTGTTGATTCAATCTAATATATGAGCGACTTGTACTAATCATATGTAATTAGACATTCTTATAATTCATCCTTTATGGATACTGCTCTATATCCATAAAATAATATCTTTATTTGCAACAATCTCTACTATCCTTTTGTCTCGATTCTATCTATAGGTTTATTCAATTTTAGGATCAAATTAAAGTAGGGTATCCAAGTTGGCACTCCTAGATCTCCTATCTCACATTAACTACCTAAAAATGAAAAAAAAATCAAAAGTAAAAGAAACAAAATAAAATTCAAATGAAAATAAGGTTAAGATTAAAAAAAGTAAAAATTATAAGTTCCCTAATAATGATGCCAAAAGCTTGATCTAATTAACCTAAAAATAACCACAATCAATTATATAAGTTTATAAAACTGGAATAATTCTTGAGTATTAATCCCACAGAAACTATGTCACTATAATTGCTAATCTTAGCTTGACAATAGAACTATAAAACGTAGTTGATAAAAGATAAATAATTCTTTAAACTAACAAATATAAGGTCAGTTAACTAGTGAAGGAAAATCATTTAAGGAAAAATCAAGGCATCTGAGTTCGCTTATATGAATTTCCAATTATTAAACAAGATTGATTATCTCAGTTAAAATAACAATTAACTTAAAGTATCTATTCCTTCTCTCAAAGCACATAGGTATCTAATTGGGAAACTACTTAAATTCAATAATAATAGTTAATCTATTTGTTTATCACAATAGTCTAGGATAGTTTCGTTCTTTAGCATTAAAATGGTCATTCTCTTGTGCATGAATCATATTTCACTTTTCATTATTTCATACAATCCTTAAAATTGAATTTATTATAGGCAGATATAAACTCAACAATTAAGAATAGAGAAAATAAATTTAACCAAAAAATAGCTGTATCATATATTAATAATTGAAAATTCCTTTAAAAGCTACATCTTTAACCTTAACTAAGGTTTTTAGCCACAAAACATGATGGAAAGGAAACTCATATAATGCAATCTCAACATAAAGGTAAAAGTAAAAGAAAAGAAATAAAGAAGTTGTCATAAGCTCCTTTAATCCTTCAAATCTTCCTCCAGTTCCATGAAAGAATAAAACTATGAAAAAAAAGCCAGGTGGCTATCAAACACCTTTTAAAAGTTCCCTAGTTATAACTAATACAATTATTTATTGTTAAGGTTAGAAAAATAGAGTCCTTGGCTACTTGAACTTGGAAATAATACATCTTCATAAGTTTTACATAAGAATTTTTATCGAGCTAACCTCAACATCAATGCTAATTTTGTTATTAAACTTTTATACATTGATAATCAATATGTAATGGATGCCTAATACTAAGTTGTAAATAGTGTCAATCTTTTTTTTTTCCTAAGTTTCTTACATAAAACCATGATGAGTCTGGCACTATTCATATACACCAGTCTAGGACTGATCTTATTGTTCTTCTCAACCTGTCTGAGCTTCACGAAAGACAAGAGCTTATCTCCTTAGTAAGTCTAGTAGCTATTAGTCTTATCTCCAATAGCTTCTTCACTTTTTGTCATCTTCATGCTAGAATTGACTTCTAATATCTTTTACAAAGTTGTTGTCCATCTTCTTTTTTCCAAATAATTCCAAATCTCCTCAATTAGATAATTATATAGAAAATTGGACTTAATTCCATTTTTTTTCTCAAGATCATTACTTATAAGAAAATGAACCAAACATAGGAAAATATTATAAAATTCATACCAAGCATACTATAAAAGTGCCAAATACTAAGTAAATTAATCCTAATTAATAAGTAACATAAAGACCTATTAGATCCTTTTTTAGTAGACCTATAAAACATGTATAAGTTGTAATTATCTCAATTAGCAACTTAACCCATGCCACTATATACAACTAGTTTTTAGCATCTTTTAGATATTTGTTAACATTTCTACCTTGATCACTTCCTTAAAGAGATAACCATTAAGATCCAACACCTTCTTGGAACACCTTCTTGCATCTACTTAATAGGCCTCTCTTGCAATAATTGAAGACAAAATATATTTTCATGAAGATAGGTTGCTTTAGTTTGTGAGAATATTACTACTAGGTTTGGATTAGATCTCAACGATTCTAATTATAGTCCTAACTTTTGAATATTCTAGTTTTGCATCTTCATTTATTTTTTTCCCCATAATTTCCTTCGTAGCTTTATAATAAGGAATGAGTGTAACTTCTTTCCTAAATGCATCATTCATAAGTTACCTTATTTCAAACAATTTCAACACTATTAAACCTCAAACTTTAGGTAAAAATTATTTTCCATTTATAAAAATAAAAATTTCTTCAAATTTTGATTATAAGTTTGAGCCCTTTTAAGCTCCTAAACTTGAAAATTTTGTTCTTCACCTAAAAGTAACATGAGTTCTTTTAGTTACAATTTTCTAGTTTCATTATGCTCTAACTTAATCCTGTTTATTCTTCCTATATTCAAATTTGATTATATAGCTATTGCATATCTATATAGAGCTTTATTAAACTAGTTTGTATATTCAATAATATGCCTAGTACAAACTCTATCTTTTCATTTATAGGGATATATCTAGGAATATTAATCTTCCCTTAATAGCGCCATCATATTTTACAATATCATTTTCATGATAACTTAAATCAACATCAAATTCAAAGTAATATATGAAAGTCCCATGTCGAACAGCCTTCTAAAACCTTAATCCATTTGTAACTTCTTCCTCTACATGTTTCTTATTAGTATATTACTCTGTTAACCTCTCTAACCTATGTTTAAGTGTTTAGTTCCTCTTTATTAAAGTTATATTTTATTTTCAACTTGCTCATCATCATTTAATTTAGAAACATGCTCAAATCTCACTTTCATATTAGCAAACTGATTCTCTTATAAATCTTTAAGATATGTTATATATCAACACTTTCCTTCTTCTTTTTTACATTATTTTCCCTTAGAAAAATTCCAAATGAACCATTAAAATCAACTACTTCACCTACACAATTTGCTACTTTAACACCTTCCTCATCTTTAGTATCATTATCTTTGTCACAAGCTTCTTGTCGAAGTTGATGTTCGGCAATTGCTTCAAATGATACTAATGGTAAAGGCGCCTCAACTCATTCAACTCAATGGACCGGGCCCAAGGTAAGGCCTCCTTTAAAGTATTTATAGAGTATCTAAATGAAAAAAATCAATATTAGAAAAGCCTCATATGAAAATTTGAAAACAACCCTCTATATTTGTAATACCATAAATACCTTCACCTTCAATTTTTCCTTCTAAAAAAATTACTACACTAGTATACTTTTAGTTATTTACTGGTGGCTGACACACATCTCCGGTACTTTATACCTCATGAAAATTTTTGCTAGCTCATTAATATTTTTGTCAAAATTGTGCAAAATTCTTAATATGTTAGTCATTGTCTCCTTAGGGGTTAAATACTAAATCCTTTTAATAGACCCATAACTCAACTCTTTCAAAACCCAACTTTCTCCACCTTCTCTCTACCCTCCACCTTCTCTCCTCACCATATCATGGAATCCTCATGTTGTGATTTCTTCCCTACACCTACTCATTTTGTGATTAATTCTCTACACCTTATCATTCTCCCTTTCTTGTTCCTCTCTAGTTTTGATAACTCTTTGCAACTTAACCCACCCGGTTTAAACTGGGTTATTTTCTTTTTCGATAGCCCACCTAACCTCCTTAGCGTTGGGTTCTGAAAGATTATTGTTAATAATAAAATGTTACCTGAAGCTACCAACCTTTCCCTGGAACTTCCTATAGAGATTGAGGAGTTCCCTCCTCTCCTAGCCACTCTTGCACCCTCTCAGCCTCATGCTTCACCCCGAAAGGTAGAAAATCCAACATGGATTTAAGTAGTAAGAGACCCTCAATCCTTTTGTATGTTGCATTTTGTGGCTGGTTTTAAAGAAGGACATGTATCCCCTCCTAAAGTAGTGTTACAGCAAGGTGCGACTAAGTGGAAATTGTTTTTAATGGGATAATTTTTAGATAAAAGAATGGCTTACCTGAGGACACTAGGTTGAAGTTAACTGGAAGAAGTGGGAACTCCAAAGCACCTTAATAACTGAAGATAATCTCATCATCTTTAAGTTTTCATCTAAATAAATGACTACCAAAGTGATGTATATGGGACCTTGACACATATAAGGCAAACCAATTTTTTGATAAAATGGTAAATGGGGTTCAAACTTGATAGAGCTGAGATTAGAACGATTCGAAAAATGGGTTAATATGCATAAAGTACCTTTTGAATACTGGTCTTTAGAAAGGTTGAGTTACTTAGCTAGCTACATTGGCACTCCTCTAGCAATGGATAAGAATACTCATAATATTAAGAGAGTTGGCTATGCTAGAGTCTATATTGAAGTGAAGCATGGGAAAATTATGCCTAAAAAAGTTCTTAT
Source organism: Erythroxylum orinocense (assembly GCA_025531955.1). Lineage (NCBI taxonomy): Eukaryota > Viridiplantae > Streptophyta > Magnoliopsida > Malpighiales > Erythroxylaceae > Erythroxylum > Erythroxylum orinocense. The sequence continues at coordinate 18,885,166 of JANZLX010000211.1, read as the reverse complement.
TATGAGGTATAACATTAGTGAAGAACTGATTGAAGACAAAGTCCAATTATCTTGCCTGTGGAAACCTTACATGAAAGACAAAATCAAGTATGGATCCCCAAAAATAATATCAAATATTAAGAGAAAAAAAGAAAAGTAAATTTTGAATCTCCATAAATTCCCAAGAAAGCTGATGAATTATATGTAAATAGTAAAGCTCAAAATTAGCAAGAAACTTCTAAACATGCTAATGAGGTTGGTATAGATGAGGACACTTATGCTCAACACGAATTTTCACTGGATACAAACCTAGAAAATCTTATGAGGAATAATAGAAAATGTTGGGTCCCGTTCCCGAAGCCCGGACATCCGTGCCGTACCCCGTTCCCGGAACCCAACTATTCAGAACGGGAACATAATCAGAGACCGTTGGGCCCTAGTCCCGACTTCCAAGGCTAAACCCTGGATGACCCGTCGGAACACACAAAGGAAATTAAATTTGCGGAAGCACTCGCAATCAATTATT
>JANZLX010000211.1:18870484-18880811 GCA_025531955.1 Erythroxylum orinocense | reverse complement strand
AAACATTTAACACCACTAATTCCTCATTTAATTTCATTTAATAAATAAACTCTCCAATAAAAGTTCGGGGTCCAACACTAGCTATACCTAAAGGAGTAATGAAAAAAATTAACAGGAGAATTTGAGATTTCATTTGGCATGGACATAATTCTAGGCAGGGAGAATTCCCAAAGTCAAATGGAGTGTTATATGTCTTCATAAGCAATATGGAGGGCTAGGAATCAATTCAGCTACCATAATGAATATAATTTTGTTGGCAAAAGGACATTAGAGAATTTGTTAGGATAAAGAAAGCCTGTGGGTAAGATGGATTCACATGTATCGTTTTAAACAGAAAAGCATATGGTCTATTACTTAAGGAAATTCTCAATCCTACATTTTCAACAAATTTTGCACACCAGGTCCTTTATGCACTCGTATATCAGACATTATATTCAAAATGGGAATATCGCTACATTTTGTTTTGATAATTGGAATAAGTTTAGGCCTTTATGTAACACTCAACTCTTTTCAGCTTTAAGAGCATCTATTCCTGAAGATACTAAAGTGTAGGTACTAATTCAAAATAACAATTGGCATTGGTCTTTTCATATGAGTAGGGGAATCAGATAAGTTGTTGAACTCTAGCCTGCATACTTTCCAAATTAGGTGCAAGAAGATGAAATCAGATGGGAGCTTTATAAGTCTCATAAATTTACAACATAATCCTGGAAAAAATTGTTGTTAGGTCTTATTGTCAAGTTTTCTCTTCATAAGCTGATATAGGGATTGCATATAATTCTATCTCACTTTTTGATCCTATGGATACCAGCATTATAGAAATTGGGAACTAGAGATAAAATCAAGTTTCAAATTCCAAATACAAATTGTTCTTTATGTTCTAAAGAAACTAAAACATTAGATTACATATCCTTCAAGTGTTTTCGTAATGGCAGCTATAGAGTGTATTTCTTAATATCTTTGATTGCAAGAGAGAGATCTTAACTGGATGAATTGCTTGGCATAGGCTAAGAAATTGATATGGACTAGTGGAGAGGACTAAAGGGCTTTCAAAACTGGTTTTTCTATACTAGTATATTATATATGGAGGATGAGAAACACCAAAATCTGTGGAAAAACTGAAGATTACAATGAATATAGTTGGATACAATTTTGTCTCAAACTAAGGATAACATTCATGATCATTGCTAATCAACAACTCATTTCCAACCATATTAAGATGCAACTGAACATATAAAAATTGCTTTTGTTTGGTATTTTCAACATTGTAGCTAGCTAAATTTTGTATAAGCTCCGCTGGAGATATAACTTGTATCATTCTGTAATGTCCACCATTTGAATGAATTTATTAGTTACTTTGAAAAAAAACTTTCGGAACTCTAGCAGAATAGGACATCAATGTAAATACCCTATTTGTTTGTCTCACATGATTAGTTTTCAGGACTGTGTAGGTTTAAAGATATTAGACCAAAAAATCCGATAAATAACATACATCCCTATCCAAATTAAATTTATCCCCATATGCATTACAACGTAGCTATCCTTATCTTCTATAATTAGTTAAATAGTAAAGCCTTTTAGGAGACCCATAACCTAACCCTTTTAAAACCCACTTTTCAACATTCCAATTACATAAGGTGTCAATATAAATACCATATTTGGTTATTTAACACTTGAAATAACATGTCTGCTCATCCAAATTAAATTTATCCCTATGGTGCATTACAACATAACTATCCTAAATACCCATCTAATTAAGAGATAAATAATCATAAAATAAATAAAAATATTTTAATCATAATAAACAAACAATAATTATAGGACAAAACACATAATTGTGATGGCTTACCTGTAATTGGTTAATGAATGTTATGCCTCATTTTATCAACATGGAAGTTCAAATTTACTTATATAACAACTATAACATCAATGGAGGTTTGGAATAGTTAGAACCCGACTTCAATATGGGTATGGCGGTGGAAGCTCTATTGAAGACACTATTATTAGGTTTTTAATTTAGGAAGGGAGAAAGTAAAGCAAATACCTCGCTCACCATTTTACTTAGTTTACATATGATATGGTTGACTTGGAGCCATAATAATGTATGATGACTCCGAGCTATGTTAGTGTGTAATTAGCATCATTAAAGGCCCGCAACATCTTTCAGTTAGAATCTATTATATTATATCATTTAAATGCAACACATTACTTAATTTTTACTAGAAATTTATAGGATATATAGGTTTAGCTGTATATAATGGATTTATGTAGAGAATCAAGTTACTGTAATCATAGGCTGAATTATATAGATTAGTGTATATTTAACCATAAGTAGAATATTGTTGGGTCTCTTAGGTCCTTTCTTATTTGGATAAAAACTCAAGCCCACTAGTTATTATTTGAGCACATAAGTTATATACGAATTAATGGGAGACCTATTACATGTTAATTGATTTTATACCCTAAAAAGGTGAAGAAGACGAGTGAAATTAAGAGAGAGACAAGGTAACCATGCTTGTTGGTTATGTGTAGGATATTATGAACACCAATCTTGCAGCGCATGATCCAAAAATGTTAATTGTTGGATTTTTAATTTTTAATTTTCAATTTTAGAATGGGAGTTATAAATGACATCTTTTATGTCTCAAAGATAAACAAAAACTTTGTTATTGTGATTGAGTGTGTTTAGATTTATACTTATTGAAATTGATATTTGTAATCTTTCTTGACATAGAGGAATTATTTTGTGCAAACTTCCTTAGTCATGTGTTTTTATCCTTCAATTTGAAAAGGTATTTCGAAGGCACCTCTTTGATTTAGAAGTGAGGAGGTCATATTAGTTGACTATACAAAAATAGGTCAATGATCTAGACACCATAAAATCTATCTTGAGTTATTTAATCATTTTTCTAAAATTAATATTTTTTAAAAGGAAAAGGAAATGAATTAATAGAAATTAAGGCACAAATAGTGCATTACAAGGCAATACAACAGAGAAAACTACAAGGGAACTGCTAGACAAAACAATATGTTGCTAACTATAATTTAACAAAGCTTTATAGCAAGGAAACTCACAATCAAGTTAAAAACATTAAAAATAAGATTGATTATAAGATGTTAAAATTTGCTTAATGATATGGCTCAGCATCTCATGCTTAACTAGTTGTTTTGTCCTCTGTTTTCCTTAATAATCTCTCAAATTCGTTTCTTTTCAAATAAAGTAAATGGTAGCACCAATAGAGATTCTAAAAATGATGAATTTATCCTTGCATCTGCAATTCAATATGGTAATCCATCTAATAGTATTAGAATTTACCAAGCAAGAAAGATCATTGAGCCTTTGTACCATTTCCATATTGAGTTAGTGAACACACATTGAAATGGTAAAAGTAAAAACTAAGCCATGGAGCCTATCTTTATTAGAAAGTTTTCCGACGATTGCTAGCCAAATGAAAGAGATGCTTGAAAATACTTGTTTGCACCAATCAAGTTTATAGGAGTAACATTTTAATAGTCAAAGACTATAAAAGCGTATTGCTCTATCTACAAAAGAAGCAAAGTTTAACACAAGCATATAAAGAGTTGCTCTAGATGAAAAACTTTGTTTAAAAGATTGAATTTTCACAAAATTGGTATGTTATATTTTGTGATAGTCAAAATATTAGTTTTCTTAAAAAGAATGCAACTTTTAATGTTAATTCCAAACATTTTAAAATATCGTTAGATAAGTAATAAGAAATTATTGGAACTTAAGAAAATTTATAGTGATGATAATTAGCAACTAGCAAGCTTGAAGGAAACAGAAAGTTGTGAAACTTCCAGTTCTGAAGTAGTTAGGTATCAGTTAAATAGGAAGGAAGTCAAAAAGAACTACTATACATAACACTTTATTGCTTTAGAATACGTGAGACTTGAAACAAATACTATGCTTTATTTGACTTTTGACGTTTCTGAAATGAGACTGCGGTAAAGAAGCCAAAATTGACATTAAATAAAAAATTTCAGCTGATTATTTGAAAAGCTCCTACGGTGAGTTTTTCTAAAATAAATTGGTCAGGTTAAATTAGCTAACCCAATCAGCTAATAAAAAAACAAGTTAAAATGGATTACTTAGTTAAAAAAAAGTTTATCAGTTCTTCACCATTGTGTAAATATTAAGATGGAGTACATGCACATATTCAGAAGGGGAAGATTCGTGTCAATACTTTCATTTGACATCATCTAATAAGAGTGCTTTAGCCAAATTCGATCCATTTTGAAAAAGAGCGTTGGTTTTCTTGATTGTGGTGGATGATGGCTTCTCGCCTCCCTTCCCATCATCACCGAGATTAAACTACTTCAATTATTAATGAAATATAAGGAGAATGCAGTTATAAAAATGAAAGAAAAAGGGTTAGAGTTGGATGAACTTGACTTCTCATATATTGCTTAAAGGGTTAGGAAGAAAGTGGATAAAATAAAGTATTGTTGTAAACTTGCAGAGTCGCCGAAAGAACAAAACTCCAAGCCGAAGCTGTGTATGCCAATTAGGAAAGTGATGAAAAATAATATGCATGTTTAATAACTCTTGTACGCGTGTAAGGAAGTGGCAGCTGAATAATTAAATGAGTGAAACTGTAGCTTTTGTCATTTTCATTCAAGAAAGAAGTTTGGCTTCAAAGGGAAGTAAATTGGCATTACTGTGAAGCCTTCTTTATTAGTTCACCCACTTAAGTACACCGCGAAAAATACCTCCCACTTGCTCAGATTGCAGATGTATTGTGATCTTGAGTAGACTTTAACAGCAAACTGAAGAAAGAAATGCACTGATGATGATTAACACTCTGAGAGATTGCATAATGCAAGTCAAGATGTAGAATTTCGGTTCAAATGGTAAACACTAGCTTATTTATCTTCATGTATCCCCCGATTCTGTTACGTTAAAGCATACGTGTCTTGCTAAGCAAGGGAGACGCTTACAGATTTGTTTTTTAGTGGTCAATCGTCATACAAATTGACAACACAAACCGAGAAATTCATTTGTCATCAAGCACTTACACAAACTATTCGTCTTTTTGATGATGTGTATGGAGAGAATGGCCACGAAAGGCCGGTCCACGAAAGACAAACTTAATATCAGCATGGCTCCAAGGGTTACCGAAGGGCCATAAAAGCCTCATTGTACAGGTTGCTAATTAGTTCCTTGTATCAGAGCCGTGCCTGAACACCGAAAAGCCCGTGACGTTCTCTTGAATGTGGAAGTACCTTCCTTATATGTGCTTGTTATTGGGAATCGTGCGCAAGATCTTGCAGGCGATTACTTTGTTACTGTCTCCTGAATACTCTATCCGGTACAAATCGCGTACGAACCGCGCTCGTTGAGCTAGAATGGTGTGGTTTCCTTGATGCGGATGTATAATTAGCGTTCTAACTTTAAATAACAATCCATTACACAATATGAACTAGAAACAGTTACCCAATCTAGTAAATTGATACCGACCTAAAACTAGTATTAGATAGAGATTTCCATTTTAGATTGTGAATTGTATCATATTCATTGCACGCGTTTTATAAACAAGGTTTATCATGATGGCGATAAGAAGTGAAGGGATATCCTATTAACTGATGGGATGAGTAGAAGTCGCACCAAATGCTTCGTAAGGGTGTTTTAATTTTATTTTAGTTAATTTTATACGCATATTTTTATGCATCTAATATTTAATAAAATATGATAAGGATTAGTTTACAGATATAAAAATTAGTATAAAAAGCAAAATTTTAGGTTCTCGCTTATTCTACGAATGTGGCAGTTGTTTAGTTTAATCAGTGATTTAGGTTCTTGGCTTATTCATCAGATGTGGCAACTGTTCACTTTAATTAGTGATTACTTCATGTGAGCAATATCAATTAAAGCAAAGCACAGCTTTAACTGTCCAGAATCTAGTTCAACATTGCTTAAAGCAATTGCCAATTTTTCAGTTAATAAGCAAATCAATGTCTAGCCTATGATAAGATATTAATAAAAGGAGTATAATCAATTAATCATGCAAATGGTATTTGTCAATATTTTTTATAAAAACTAAATTTATAGTTATTATTCATTATATGTGTAACAAGTAAACCAACACACACACACACACACACATAACTCATAAATTATGTGTTTTAAGTAACTTAGTTGATGAATTAATGACGTGTAATTCTCAACATCTTTCCTATATTAATCAACCATCCTAAAATTTAAGTGATAGGTTATTTTTTGGTTGAAGAAAACATACATAATATATAATCTAAGCTGTATCTTCATTTCTTGAATTTGAGAAAAAAGTAGATCCATAAATTTCCTATCTTTATTATTCCACATGGATTGGGCATAAAACTAAAAATGTATTGAATCCCCAAAACTAAAAATATATTGAAAAACAATATCTTTTGGACCATAACCACCACTAACTATTTTTTATAAGAAGGAAGGAAACAAATTACACATTGAGGGGAGGGAAACAAATTCCTGATATATCCTCTAATAGGATAATGTGGCACCCAATGGGTATAGTATCAAGAAAAAAAGTTCCTAAGTCAAAATTCTCCTCATAGTTGGCTAGCCAATCAGCACACCTGTTACTCTCGCGAAAGATATGTCGAGGGATGACCGTCCAGTTCCGAGTAAGCAGTTCATCGCCTTGAACGATGGGATTGGAGATCATAGTCTGTCTTGCCGAGGAAAAAATGAGATTGATCGCCGCCATCAAGTCTACTTCCAATTCGATTCGACGATGTCTGAGGTTTCACACGATCGTGAGTCCTGTGAATATGCCCCAGAGTTTGGCAGACACCGATGAGCACCAGTCGAGATTTTGGATGAAACCTCCAAGCCAATCGTCTGTACAGTCCCGTAGAATGCTTCCAATTGTGGCAGAGGATGAGGAAGGTTTGCATGCGTCGTCCGTGTTTAACTTGACCCATCTTGGTTGCAGTTTACACCATCCTACGTGTCGTTCGTGGCGAGGGCGATGTCCTGTACCGACTGTGCCTTGCCAAGCAGCAAACTGATGAATTTGATCTACAAAATACAAAAGAAGGGAAATAGGTGAGTACGGCCAAGTAAACTGATCATCAAAAAGGGTCATATTTCTCTAAGTCTAGAGGAGCCAACACGTTGCTCCAAAAAGGATCGACCAGTCCTGTACAAAGACGTGCCGGTGGTATAGGAGGTTTGTCCTGAGCCACTGTCAAGCTAGCAAGTAAAAAATCGATCATTGACTAAGTTAGGGGGAAGGAGGACTGGTCGGGCTTTGTCACAATCTCACATAGTATGCAGTGCGGATTCCTCAATTCCACAGTGGTAGCACGAACCATTTGTAGTGAGGTGCCTTCAAATACAATGTTGGTTAGTGAGTAGCTGATCGTTTGCGAGGAGCCAGAGGAAGGAGCGAATGCGTTGGGGGGCCTTTCCATTGCCAGACGACCTTCCAAAGTCCATCGGTAGCGGAGTCAATATGCTCCATTAGCATGGCATAAGTTGAAGCTACAATGAATTGTCCAGTGCCAGAACTGCCTCATATTAACTTATCCTATCCTAAGTAGGGCCTTGGGGGGAAAGTTCCTACAATTAATTTGCAAATCGTCGACAGGAGGTAAGCTTGAAGTTCAGCCCAATTCCAATCACCATCTATGTCCACCAAGTGTCGAACATGGAGGGTATTTGAAATAGGAGGAAGAGGAGTGATAGCGTGGGGGAGAAGAGGTCCCACACCCTCCACCAAAGGATCCATCCAGAATCGAGTTCGAGTGCCATCACCAAGCATCCAGTTGATGCCCTAGAGCACCAGGTGCCAAGTCGCTTGGATGCTTTTTCAAATAATGGAGTCTCCTTTAGTGTCAATAGAGGTAGGGAGATTGTTGGCATCGAAATTGTATTTTACCGGGAGGATCTGTACCCAAAAAACATTCAACTTGGAGATCAACGTCTAGTCTAACTTTGATAAGAAAGCATCATTTGTTTCCCAGAATTTTCTACATTTCTTTAGGTTTACACACGTCATCCCAATTCACCAGGTGAATCCGCTTATTTCCAAATGACAAGCCCCACAAGAATTGGCGCATTAATTTCTCTAGTCCATCACAAAGATTTCGTGGCAATCGGACCGTCTGCATAGTGTAGTTGGGTAAGGCTGCTAGGATTGATTGAGTGATTGTGATACGACCTGCAAAAGACAACAATTTAGAAGACCAGCCAGATAAGCATTGGTGCACTTTGTCAAGAATGTACTGGTAAGTCCGATTGGTCACTCGCTCGTGCAGAAGTGGAACTCTAAGATATCGTCCTAGATCTGTCATCTGGGTGAATCCAAAGCCATTGCTTAAACAGGAAAAAATCAAAGGAGAATTTAGCATGACTAACCTTTTGACCTAAAGCTGCACAGAAGGTCTTTAAAATTCCCGAGCAGTGGTCACTTCATCAATAGAAGCTTCCAAGAAAAGGATAAGGTCATCAGCGAAGAAGAGATGAGAGATTGGGGGGCTATTTTTGTTAAGTTTGATTGGCTTCCAGCGTCCTTGGGTCACAACTTGTGTAATGGAATACCCAAGGCGTTCCTTGGGCGTTCCATGCATAGGACAAATATGAAAGGCAAGATGGGGTCCCCCTGTCGAATACCCCTGAAAGGAGTAAAGTTCTCACTAAGTTCTCCATGCCACCTGACTTGTAGGAAAACCGAGGAGATGCACTTTATAAAGATTTGGGAAGGCCTATGTCGACTAATGTGTCTAGAATGAAGTGCCATGATAGTCTATCATAAGCTTTTTCAAGATCCACCTTTATCGCCATTATGCCTTTCTTACCGATTTTCCTTTTCATGGTATGGATGACTTCTTGGGCGATAATAATATTGTCTGTAATCAAGTGCCCAGGGAAGAAGGTACATTGGGTGAGGGCTACCAGGTTGTCAAAGTAGGATTTGAACCTATTAACAATAATTTTTGTAATGGTTTTGTAAACCACCGAGCATAAGGCAATAGGCCTAAATTGTGAAATCGAAGTGGGAGACTATATCTTCAGTATGAGAACCATATTGATTCAGTTTAGGTTAGAATCCCAAACTTCGTGCTGAAAAATGCGTTGAAAGAAGATAGTCAGAGAAGGGCCCACAATATCCTATTGGAATTGGTAGAATAAAGCAGGTAAGCCATCAAAACCTAGAGCTTTATTAGGATCCATAGTGAAGAATGTTGTCTAGATTTCAGCAGTCTGGAGTGGGCTGTCCAGATCGGCTAAAGCTTAGGGTTGGGGGGTGGGGGAAGTGACCAAGGATAAATTGGTAGGAGTAGGTTGGCTGTCAGTCGAATAAAGAATCATGAGAAATTGCTGAGCGAGTCGGTGGATGCACCCAGGATCGGTCAAGACTTGCCCATTTTCATCTTTCAAAGCCTAAATCTGCACGTGTTTGTGTTTGGCCATGGTGAGTGCATGATAGTACCCAGTATTTCTGTCCCTCTGGCCTAACCATTAGCTCCTGGATCTTTGGTGCCATTACAGTTCTTCATGGTAAAGGACTTGCTCCAGTTCCACCCGGAGATGTTCCTCTAGTCCTTTGAGAGAGATGGAGTCAGTCTCTTCTAGTTGCGTTTGAATGCCTTCCAACCTTGCTAGAAGACGCTTTTTTCAATGAAAAATGTTGCCAAACTTGGTCGAATTCCATTATTGTAACTTGGCAGAAAAGATTTTAATGTCATTGTTGATAGCAGATCCGGTATGAGTCTAGTTTTCTGCGACAAAGTTGCTAAAATCAACATATGTCACCCAAGCTGATTGGAAGGTAAAGGATCGAGTCGTTGGAGGGAAGTGCGTGTTTTTGGTTAGTGACACTAAAAGAGGCCTATGGTCGGATTTTAGAAAGGACAGGTGGGTAACTGTGGTGTTCATGAAGATAGATTTCCAAGTATTAGAACCTAGGTCCTAGCAAGAATTTGTCCCCTCCACCAGGTGAACCTAGGTCTTATGAATCCTAAATCCTGCAGCTAACACTGATGTACACAGTCACGAAAATGAGAATTAACGATAGGTTGGAGTCGGGAGCCGCCACATTTGTCAATGCAACCCCACAAGCCATGGTTTAACGGAGATCCTGACAATTTTCTTCAGAAAGTGCCATAGATAATATTGTAGTGAGTACGTAGGCCTGGCGTAAATTGTTGGATCCCATTTCCGGAACCCAACTCATTAGAAATGAATCATACCTTCATACTATTATCGCTTCATTTTCTTGCTCTGATACCACTCATGTTGGGCCCCGTTTCCAGAACCCAACCACTTACTCCGATAATCAAAAATTCGCATACTTTAAAA
>JANZLX010000211.1:18778475-18788932 GCA_025531955.1 Erythroxylum orinocense | reverse complement strand
TAACTAACTTAATTGAAATCAAATCAAGTAATCTACTAATGTTTTAATCTCTCTAATCATGCTTAATTAATCATAAATAAAAATTTTTGGAGCTAACATTCAGATCCAAATAAATTAGTTAGGGAAAGTTTTGTGAATCGTGAGATTGCAAATATGAAAAATTTTAATTCAATTAGGGCTAATTGATTAAATCCTGAGATAAAGTAATTATTATATTAGAAAATCTATAATCAAACATATAATTGAATCAACAATAGTAAAGGAAATACAATAAAGAAATAATAGTTCCTAAGTATTCAAGCTTGATAAAATCCTAATTTTAATTGGGTTGCTATTTGATTAATTATTTCATTTATTTATTTGTTTCAATTTTTGTTATTTACTTTTAATTCAAATCAATTTCTGAATATCTTAGAAAATTAAATTTAAATTGTTAGGTATTGCATAATAATCTTACTATTACAAAATAAATTCCGTATAATTTCCGATATTGAAAGTTTTATTATATATAAAAATTGCTCAATGGCTTTGCAATTAAGAAACGTAAGATATGAATTCATCTCGCTCGAAACATTAAACGTTGATGTTAATGTAACAACAAAAGTTGGTATCATAAAATAACGACGATACCGGGAAATTCTAAAGGGAAAAGAAGACTTAAAAAGTGGGTTGGGACAAAAACCAAACAAAATAAAGCCTTTAATTAGTATTTTGGCTTTTTAAGTGAAAAAACTGAGGGGTGGACGGAGATTCCGAAGACACTGTCGCCATTACTACTCTCCTGTATCCAACCGTTCTAAGGTTGCAGCTCACCCAACTAAGCTAAAACATTTTCTATATTAACTCCTCCATTTTGCCCCTAAAGCTTCTTTCTATCTTCTTTCTCCGCACCAAGCACTAGATCCTCACTTGCTTTTCTCTTTCTTCAATGGACTCATCGGTTGTTCTTCGATCTTTTCACTGTAACTCTCTTCCTCCCTCTAATATGTGTCTGTGTGAAATGACTATCTAAATGTTTACATATGCGTTGAACCTTGCTACGAATTTCGCTTAAGTTTCTGGCTACTGTTTGTTTGTTCTTCTTTTTCTTTGTTGGGTAATATACAGTTTTCTGACATATTCTTTCTGTTTCTTCCGCTACTTTCCTCCTTACCAAACAGTAACTCTTTTGTATTCCTCCAACCGCTGTCTCTTTCTCTTGTTGTTTTCTTTCTGTGTTTATTGAGTTGTTAATTATACTCGAATTCGGTCTCCGAAGCTAAAACTAGGCTTAAGGTGTTGTGATCTGTTGAGATCCTTATTTACATTAGCGGAAGCTTCTAGCTTTAACTTTTTATATCAAGTCCAGCAACCCTATTGCCTGCCGCGTAGCTTATCGATTTGCTTAAACTAAGCATATTATACATTTCCCAATCTGGATAACAATGTTAATTAGTGTACCGAACTCAATTTGCTTGACAGTATGGCATGTGTCATTGTTTGATACAATCACTTGGAATTGTTGTTTAAAATTCTTGGTGTTAGGAAATGCGTAAATGGATCTATCCGGCTAAAGTTGTAACTAAATTCCTGTTTTAAAGGCTTGAGCTGCATCCATAACTCGGTCATGTTGTGTCGTCTTACAAAATTATTTTTGAAAGTTAATGGTTGTCGACAATTAATATTCCTTTCATTTTGTTGCATAACATCAACAACACAATTGTTATCAGGAGTTGATGATTGTTGCATATCCGTATTTTAGAGTTATCATTTTTGAAAGTTAATGGTTGTCGACAACTAATATTCCTTTCATTTTGTCGCATAACATCAACAACTCAATTGTTATCAGGAGTTGATGATTGTTGCATATTCGTATTTTAGAGTTATCAAGGTTATGCAGATACACATGGGTAGTTTTACTCATGTGGTTTATAGTACTTCGGCGCTTTTATATTGCTACTGAATTTATGGGAATTATCATTTATGCATGATACCTTCTTAAAACGACTAGTGTGGTCTGTATTCATGATCAGAGGTGTCTTTTCTCAGGTAATACATGTTCAAAAAGCCCAAATATTTATAGAAAGCTTCTCTCTTCTCCAATGAAGCGAAATGTGATGCTGGTATCATGTGTGAAGACATCTGAAAATACTTCAATAGCCAAGGCAGATGGTTAGCTTATATTCAATTAAATTAGGCTTTACTTGTTCTTTCCTTATTTAATGCAGTTCCCAGATAAGGATGATTGTGTATTAATTTGTTCCAGAGTTTTGTTGCAAGCATAGCAAATCGCTATCAATCACCGTGCCATTGATTTCTATGAGTAAAGTATGATCCATATTTGGAAATTATTATGCTAGATTTGAAATCTGTTTCTAAAGTGATGGTCACTTACAGTTTGACGGTAGACTTTAGTGGTTATGAAGAAGCAGGCTATGAGTCTATGCTTGGAAAGACAAAGAATTTCAGTCATTTTGAGGAAAATTCTTTGGTTTCTAGTGCAATCAATTGTTCTTAATTTGACAACAATAAAATTCTTGAGGTGCATGGCTGGAAAGTGATTTCACATTTGGTTTGCCTATCAACTTCAATATTTTATTTTAGAAATCTCTGATTGCAATTGCTCATTTTTGTTCCACAAATATACCTCTAATTCAGTTTCTAGTTTGGTCAATGTGCAATCATTATGTCTTTGATTGGATGCTGTTCAAGTGTTTATCTATTTATAAACATAACATTCTAAAACTTGAACCTTATGATGAGGCAGTTTCATCAGGTGCTGCTAAACAAGGCTCTTTGGAGAAGAATACTCTTCAACGTACAACTTTCCCAAATGGATTTGAAGTGAGCGCTCTCATCAATTATTTAAGTTCCTTCTGAACTTTGGTGATAAATTTTGTGATTTGAGTCCTTTTTGGTGGCTTACTATGTCAATCAAAAGGGGTAACATTTTTTTACAATTCAGATCAAGTTGAGCTTCTATAACTATTTTCTCAGATTTAGGATTCAGATGTAAATCACCCTTAAAGGCAACAAATTAAATCAAGAAACTTCAAAGTTTGACATGTGGTTGTAACATATTACCTGTGTTTTAATGTATCACAACCACCTACTTTGGTAGTGAATTTTGTGATGGACTTTATACTTGAAAAGATTTGAGAAACATGTCATATCAGATAATCTAATAGCTCCACGAACCTTGTAAGAGGGAGTTAGGGACATCTTCTGCATATATCCATCCTATGTATGAGAGGACATCTCTCTTTCAGCAAATATATTATACACTAGATGTGGACAATTTAATCCTATTCATTTTACAGCATTGGAAAAGCTTAAAATGTTTTAAGTTCTCTGATGTAATAATAGAGCTAATTAAACTTGTTTGAAGTTCTATGCCCTAGAAGGCAAATGAAAATTTTGACTTTAGATATTTTATCTCCATAATTCTAATTATAAAAAAAAACGAGGGCAAGCTTTGAAGCAATTGGTAAAGTTATTCCTTTTTGACCATAAAGTTATAGGTTCAAGTCACGGAAAGAGTCTCTTTGTAAAAATACAAAAGAAAGGCTGCGTACATTATGACCTTCTCTAGAATCTCAAAAAGTGGGGAGCCTTGTGGACCAAGTATGTTGACTTTTTTAATTCTGATTAAAAATATAGTTGATGTGCTTTTTATAATTGACAGGCATTGCTCCATGAAGTTTGTGACGAGACACAGATTGCTGAGCTGAAACTGAAAGTATCTCCTATTCCTCGTTATGATGTTGGCTTGCTCTTTTAGTTAAACCTATTGTCTTGCCTTTTTGTCTAAGAGAAATGTCTTAAATTTTCTAGAAAGTTTTCAGAGATTTAGTACAAGAAAATAACATTTTGGAGTTTCTAGAAACTTACTATTATGGCATGACAATTCTCGGAAAGATATTATGACTGGTTCTCTGTTTTTAACAGGTTGGCAGCTTTGAAATGCACTTGAAGAGGAACATTGGTGCTACAAATGCTCCCTTGTCCAACATTTCCCCTACACAACCACCACCTATTCCAACTAAGCCAATGGACGCATCAGCTCCTTTTATTCCTCCACCAGCTTCAAAGCCCCCTGCTGGAAAATCCACTCCGTTTACAAATGTCTCTTTTGGGAAGACATCTAGGTTAACAGCCTTAGAGGCTTCTGGAGCTTATGGATTTGTTTTAGTAGCATCACCAACAGTGAGTTTTTTTTTTTCCAGTTGTTTGCAACTGTTTTCTATGTAACTAAAGAGAGAGAAACGGCCTGACATCTTTATTTCTTAACTAAAGGTGCTGTAGAATAATTATGCATTCTTTCCCTTCTCTTGCCAGGTGGGATCATTTCGGAGGAACAGAACAGTGAAGGGAAAGAAGCAATCACCTATCTGTAAAGAGGTAAACACAGCATGTGTTTTCCTTTCTCTTTTTCATATGAAGTTCCGTGACATTGAATATTCGGATCTTTTAGCCAAATATAAGTTCTGATTTTAAACAAAATTTTTGACATTTTTATTTTCATATGCCTCTCATCTATTTACCTCTAATTCATTCCCTGGTAATGGTTCCCTTCAGGTTGGTTCACTTTTAATATCCATATTTTCATGAATGTGATACCATCCAGTTGTTCTTAGTTTTTAATAATTTGTGAATTCAATTTTCAGGGTGATGTAATCAAAGAAGGACAAGTGATAGGATATTTGGATCAATTTGGTACTGAGCTTCCTGTTAAGGTAATAATTTGGTTTCAGTTTTATTTAATCTCTCTCTATCTTTTTGTACAGATGTCTTATGGTTATTCTTTGATGATTGGGCAGTCAGATGTGGCCGGTGAGGTCTTAAAGCTCCTTTTTGAAAATGGAGGTATAATGTTAACTTGTGTTTCATATCTTTTGAGTAACTGCGTTAGCTAGACAGAATAAAATTGTAGCATAGAGGTGCGAATTTGTCCGTAATCAATAAATGTCAAAGTGAAGAGGATGCTGGTTTCTAGGGCCATCTCATCCGCTTGCCTAACAATTTCGTAATTTTATGTACCAAAAATGAAAGGCAATCACCAAGCAGGCATTCTTCCTCACTCCGTCGTTGTGTGGGCAGGACTAGCTGCTTGTTCATTCTGTATTGTGGCCTAATGACATCCTGTCAAGAAACTGATTCAAGTTTGTTATCACTAAAATGTTAGTAAAGATGTTAGTATACCTAGAATCTCTCTTTTGAAGAAAAGGTGTCTGGACAAAGAATGGTTTTGAAAGATAAGTGTAGGCTTGGCAAGTGCTAAAGGCAGCATGAGCCTGGCCTGAGGCTTGGGTCTTCACAAAACGGCATCATTTTGGTCTTTAGATTTTTAAATTTATAGACCAAAATGATGTCATTTTGGTGGTGGGGGTTGGATCTGTCACTGAAACCCAAGTCTGGTCAACATACGCTTGACCGTGTTGGCTAATCGCCAACTATAGGTAAATGAGCTGGCATTATCATGGGATAACATGCTCGTTTATCTTTTGAAATCATGGTCTTATGGTTATTTATCTTACTAATTTCCCAGTCATATGATTGATTGACATTGAATATGGGCTCTTGCAGAGGCTGTTGGGTATGGAGACCCCCTTATCGCCGTCTTGCCACTCAGTAAGTGAGCATTCCAGCCTATCTCCTGAATCTCGACACTATTACTCAAGAGGTTGGAAAAAGCTGCATGTTGTTTTCTCTGTTTTTCTTATTCGGTTACTTGCTCTTGGAAGATGCAATGTTATGTACATGGTAATTTTTTGGTCAGGTTGATCATTATAGATGGAAGAATAAATTATTTCACACGTATGCAGTGGATGTGCTGTCTTCTTTAATCTTCATTGTTAACTTTTGTGATACAAAGCTTGATTTTACAGTAGAGATTAGGAAAGTAAGATTCATAATTTACACACACAACTTGTAGTTTGCATCTCAAACTACAGATGGTTACCGAAGGAAATTAGGCATCAAGAAAGTCTAGGCAATAGTAAGATGATGAATTTGTATAAATTCCAGCCTCCTGGTCTCAGTGTGTAAGATCCTATATTTGTTGGGGCAATAGGTTAACCCAATCCACCCTTTAATAGCCCACATTTTCTCAACAAAAAAAAAAAAAACCACCCTCAACCCACATTGTTTGGCTAATGATCTATATGCGATTGACATCGCTCTTTGATGAATGCCACTTTCGAAGATATTGAGGAATATACCTCCGTTCCATAAACCCTATCATATAAACACCAATTCAGTTTACTACGGTAGCCATGAAAAGATTCCAAGTTCATTGACACGGTCTCTCTCCAACATCATTAAGCCCAATATTAGTGGGTTCTGTCTCTTCGTGTCTTCTCTGTAGATTTGCTTGCCGAAATGCTTATTGTGTTGATTAGGATAATTGGATTGAGATTCAACGAAATTTGCCAAGGAAAATGCTTGGTGTTCATCTCAACTCCTTCCACGAGAGTTTCATTTACATGTGGAACAACAGATAGAAATATAGACTTTAGTTTATCATTGTACATCATATTTAATATAGTACATTATAAAATTTTTAAAATTTTACTTAAATTTATAATATAAATTAGAATTTAGAAAATGATAATAAAATGTTTCAAATATCAATTCATTTCAAAAATAGCATGTCATTAATTCTTAAGGGGTTGTTTGGTTTCATTTGTACTTTTTTGTTGTAGTTTTTAGTTTTTCTTTTCTAATTTCATTTTTTGTTTCTTTCAAATAGAAACAAAAACTTGTTTAATTGTTAATATCAATATAATTATATTTTTTATCACTGATAATAATTACATATTAAATAAAACTTAAAATAAATTATTTTTAATTTAATTAATTTTTAATCTCTTATATAATATTTATTAATAAAATATTTTATTTGATTAAAATAAATAATTTAAAATTAACTTTTTATTTATAAAGTAATATTTTTTAAATATATTTTAATTACTAATCAAATTTTATTTGCAACTTATATATATTGAAAATATTTTAAATTTAATTATATTCATTAATATTTGTTAAATTAAATTCATTTAATTTAATTACAAATATTAAATAAAATTAAAATTATTGATAATTAAATGTATAATATTAAATTAAAATTTGCATAGTTCTTATTAATAATTAATATATTAAATAATTAAACAATATATATTGAGTTGATGGTAAATTAGATTATGGAAAAAAACAGAAAAAGAAAACAAAAATTACTTTTTATAGTTTTCACAATTTTTGGAAACTGGAAAAAAAAACCAAAACTAAAAAATTCAAACAAACAAATTCTGTTTTATTGAATTTGAAAATAAAAACAGAAAAACAAAAATAAAAATAAATAGGCATAATTAACGTGTTGATATGGCGAGTTATGTCAACAAACCCACTCAACATATGATTGACACATGTCCTTTTATTATAACATCATATTAAAAATTAAAAATTAAAAAATCAAACTCTAAAATCTTTTTTTGTGTTGCCATCTTTTTTCTCTAAAAGAAGCCCTTTTACTTTATGTTTATTTCCTTGTCAGTAATTGGCTTGTTATTGGAAGAATAGTCACATTATTCTTAAAATTGAAAAACATTTATAATCATATGAATTGGACCATAATTTTTTTCAGAGATTAATAATGACAGACATAACACTTATATTAAATGTCTTTGATATTCCTATATTATATGGTAAATCTACAACATAAGTATTGTGTCGTGTGTTTGAATCAAAATAATACTAAAGATCAACTAGGTCAGTGCATTTATTGTTCTTATAGTATAGTAGTTTAGTAAATACGATTGTTGATTCAACAAGGACTATAAATTCTAGTACTAATTATCTTTTTTTATCTAATCTAACAAAATAAATAATTGATTTAAAAGAATGATTAATGAAAATAAACTTACTAATCTAAGATAATAAACCAAAATAATAGACAAAAATGAACTACTAGGTTAACAGTCAAGATCCAGACAAAGAATCTCCCCATAACCTTTTTGTACTTGAATCTATCTTGATTAACTTTATTTTTTTGGATCGGTAAAAATTTTAAAATTATAGCCATAATATTTCTCTAGCAATACAGCTCTTATCCATAAGTTGATTAATTGAATTTTATCCTAGTCAAACCTAAGGATGCATTAACTTGTTATGGGAATTCCCTTAATAGAATTGACTCTAACCTAGAAGATTTATGATTTCATAACTAGATTCCATTTAACTATTAATATTTAGGCCATAATATATTAACACATATGATTTCTCAATCCTTATATATGAAATCTAAAATTGAATCAAAAGTGCTATTGTATTTCAATTCAATATAAGATATATTCACATGAAAAATTCAGATTTTCATTAAATTAAATAATTCATCCAAATATATAGTTCTAGGGTTCAACCTTTCTAGATCTATCCAATTTAGTTGATATTAAGAATAAGAAATCTATCAATAATCAAGAAAGAAAATAAGATATAATAAGTCATTCTTATGGATTATTGAAATCTTAAGGTTTTTTGGTTGAATCTAGATGGAATCCCCCTATTTATCTTCCAAGTTGCTCCTTTTTTTGTCCTAACATGCTCTAGCTCAGTTCCTTCTATCTACTTTTTGATTCCATACCCCTCTTTATATTTTTATTATATAAAACCTTAGAATTTTTAGAAAAATTACCGTTAACATGGGACCAATAGAAGTTCGTGTTGCACTTATACTGGCTTGGTAAAATTCATATATCTAAGGGTTTATCTTAAAAAAATACAATTATGGAAGTGTAAGCACAGGTTTATATTTGTTCATATAAAATTCTTGAAGAAACAAAATGAACCAGTAGCCTACATAGGTATAATACAGGTCTAAATTTGACCTATGTTTTCCCAAAATCATACCAATAATTTTTCAACTTGGTTCTTACTTATGAAAATTTGTTCCTTAATCGTTAGGGAGCTAAAAAGGGCCTATAAATAAACATAAGCCACATTGAGTATGAAATGAACTAAAATTCTTCTAAACAAAAGAAAAATGCTCTCAAAATTATGTTCAAAACGTAATCTAATTAGCCATTATTAATAAGAATTATCACTATTCTTGTTGAAACCCGATCTTGGAACTGGACCCCAATCGAAAAAAACAGAGCGAAGGTATCGAATCAAAACGAATCGAAGCGGAAGCAAAAACCAAAGCGGAAAATCGAAGAATCGGATTTACAAACGAAAGCGATTCGAAAACGAAGCGAACAAACGGTTCAATCGAACTGACATACAAATGTCCGACATCCGGTAACGAAAAAATATTAGAAAATCCTCGCGTTGGAAACCCTAAGACTAAACCCAATCCAAAATCCGATCTAAATTTTTTTTCTTTTCTCATATTATTCATTCCTTTATCAATCACTCCTTATCTTTTTATTCAATCTTATTCAAATCAAACAAATATCCAATCAATTTCCCTTTTGGAAATTCTTTCTCATGCAAAACTCAAATCATAAAATTCATCTTCTTATACAATCTTACAAAAAATACCATAATCCATCAATTAGCCAAAATTTTATTTGCCCGTTAACAAAAATCGGGCAGCATAACGACTGTACTTTATACAATCCAAAAATATGCAAATGATTAAACACACTTCTATAAATTCCCAAACAAAACTCCAAATCATCGAACCTCCCGTCCCGAAATCCAAACACAAACAAACACAAATCTAAACCTAAAGCACTTCAATAATTCTCAATCATCAATTCATAATCAGAATCAAACCCATTCATATTTATCTCAATTTAATATACAAAATCCAATCATATTCATATTTCAAATTTCTGTGCCAATTCATAAATCAATCCAATCACAATCCAATAATATTCATATACAAACACAATTCGTATCCCATAGTCATACATCAATTTATAACTTTATTCCATACATAAATTCATAATTCATATACATCATGAATTAAAGCTTACAAAAATCGTAATGGCATTCCAATGCCATATAAAATACCAAGAATCCCTAATACAATAAAACTCAAAACAAATGAAATCAAACAAAGGCTTTGACTTCCTTTCATCCGATCTCCCGCTCGATACCTAAAGATGGGGGTGAAAGGGGGGTGAGCTAGACAGCTTATGGATAACATATTTATAATTGAAAAATAAGCAAAATTCATTTCTCAAAACATTTTCCATGTAGCAAATTTTTCAAAAACTTATTTCTTAAACATTTCCACTTTTCAAATCGTTTATACTGAAATTTCCAAACTTTTCACGATTTCAAACCTCAATTTCTCATTTATCAAAAAGTCAAAATTTTCATAAATCATGCACAATTTCAAAAACATGAATGCATCACATTATCAATGCATCACAAGTATTAACAAAATCAAAAATCACATAACAAAATAAAAAATCACATAACATTTTAGAATGGTTTGGTTTCGGTCCAAAACGGAACGTACTGCACATTCC
>JANZLX010000211.1:18737396-18748198 GCA_025531955.1 Erythroxylum orinocense | reverse complement strand
TACTTATTATAAAGATAATTTATATTTATATTTATATTTATTAATAATTATTAAATTAAAAATATTTTGATATTAAAATTAATTGTAAAAATGAAATTATTAATAATTGGTAATAAATAATTAAATAATATATTTAGTTGATAGTAAATCAGAATATAAAAAATAGAAACAAAAAATAAAAATTATTTTTATGAATTTCATAAGGTATAAAAACTGAAAGAAACCAAATCTAAAAATTAAAATTAAAATTTTTTTGCTAAATTTAATAATAAAAAAGAAAAAATAAAAATAACAAACAGAGCCTTATCTTTTTAGCAGTTTCACACACAAGTAGCATCCATGTTAAATCGTAAGTCCTTAAAACTATTTCGCTCTGTCTCTCTTTTATGTTCGTCTACTAGTTTTGTACTTGAAATTTAGAATGTTTACCTGAAAAAGATGTTTTGAAACAATCACTATAAAGCCGTTGTGCTTAGTTAGGCTTCAACATCTTTGCTCCATAAACTAATGTTTCATACCGTAGTTGGGGAGTGCTACGTCATTCCAATGGGAACATTGTAGTTATATGATAAATGAGAAGACACCATGCCACTGAGCTCTAGCTCAGCTGACGCATAACCCCACAACTGTAAAATTGGCTCAGTTCAGAGCGGCAAGCCCCGATGGAATTGAAGGAGGGTGGGGGGAAATGGTACCATACTAATCTCTTTCAAAATGGGGCAAATTTGAAACCTATGACGAAAAGTTCAAGCATTAAATTTGACTGGACTCGGAAATCAGAAGGCACCTAACAATGTTTGATGTATGCTAATTTATTTGCTTGATTTTAACAACATCTTCAATTATGGCATTCTTTTTTGGGAAATTAGGCAACTAGTGGTTCAAACTTAAAAAACCATCAGGGAGTGAAAGGAAGTGCCCTTTACAACTTCAAACTGCATTTTTTTATTTTTACGAAGAAAAGTGAAAATACTCTTGCAATGCTATCATATTGATGATAGTCCCACTTGACAACTTTTAATCTCTAGTTACATTATCTTCTTTGTTTAACTCTCGAAAACAAAGAAGGTAAGAAATTTGTCTAAATGCAAATGGCAATAAATCACTGGTCAATGCTTGTAACTACACATTGTATATAAGCTTCAGATAATATTTCTAACAAAACCGAGAAAAGAAAGAGAAGAAGTGTCCGTTTGCACTTTGACGTAGACTTTTAAAAGGAAAACATGCAAAAACCAAGGTGTAGGACACGATTCATAAATCATTGTTAAGGTTGATGTGCAAATCTGAAGCGGTTCATAACTACCAGAGAAAATGAAAGCTCAAGAAAGCTACAGAACGACACAAAAAGGGACGGGAAAAGAAGAAAAGGGTTGATGAAAGATTAAGCACACCCCAAAAGCTTTGACAAGGAACGAATATGTTCCCACTCACCTTTTGAGTTTTGTTTAGTAATTGCTTAGCCTCTGCTTCTTATTTCTTAATCGTTCTAAGAAGTCAATAGCAAACTTCACCAAACCTTGTTACTTGTTCTCCTGTCCCGTTCACGTATCGAAATCCTGGACGTCTCCCAACTCAAGCCTTGACATGCTTCTTTTCAAGGACACTCAACTTTGAGCCTTCTTACTATATTATTGGCCCTTCACACCGTTTATTTTGTATTTTTCTTACTCTGTAACGCTAAACATTAGCATTAAATTTAATTAAAATCCCTTCAATACAGACATTCTAACTTTCATTTACGTGAAAAATGAAATTTATTCTTTTTGCTTGGACTGCATTTAAATATAGATATTATAGCATACCAATCTGCAGAATCTTAGATGGGGGAAAACGCACTCCATGTGGGAACCCATGGGGTTTATAGTTAAGACAAGCAAACAAATTTATGTTTAATTACTCCCACTGCGGAGTTTAATATTTCAAATTGACTTGCATGTTGAGATTATAGTCGATGAACTCTGAAATTTGATGCCCCTAAAATATGTTCAACGCATTCCAACAAAATGGAAAAGAGGGTTTGACACTCAATATTTTCTTCCAAACGATACATTAGATTTATGGTCTACTGTTAGCTATATACTCTTCCTCCGACATATCGTGTGTAAATGTCCAACTAAATTTTATATATGCATCTTCTTGCCTAAATTGAAACATACCATTATAATATTCCATAAAGTCTGACGAACCTAATAGCAACAAAATCTGGATTTGTTTGTGTTCTTGAAAATTTGGTTTTGGATGGGTACAATCCTTGTAATTTCTAGTTTCTATTGACAAATTGTGACATTAAATTGAATTCAGTATTCACCTGTCATCTTTCACGTCTTTCATTATGAGATATGTGGCAATGAATGTTAACCCAAGCTTTAGCTAGAGTACATGCATGGCCGAACTGTTTGTGAAAAGAACTAAAGCTTGAAATGAAGAAAATGAGACTTTACATATGTCGCTACGTGATGGAAACAAAATTGAGGAACTTAAGACTTAACCAGTGAGGATTTTTTTGTACAATTTTATGGTGTTTAATCCTGTAAAATGCTCAAAAAGACGTCATTTTAGTTATCGAATAAAGTTGAATAATCTCTAAACTCATGTTTAATAGCCAAAATTACATCGTTTTGGACATTAAATAGGTTAGTCACTATAAAATAATTTGAACTCATACTTATCACCAAATTGGATATATGTACGGAAAACTACATCTTCTTTGGTAGGGATGGATTAATAAGAACGCGTTTGACAAAATTATACCTAATTTGTTTCCTGTTTGATATTAATTGGATTGTTGTGCTTTTCAGTGTATGCATTAACAACCTTTTTCGATTTACAATTGCAAAGGGATGTAAAGAAAAGTTTTACCAGAAAGCGTTAGTGTTGATGGTGATTTGTTGAAATTCAAGCATAAGTAACAAAGGAAAAAAAATGAAAAGACTTGTGAAACAAGCGTAAAGAAATCAGTCACTCTGAACCTAGTGGGTGCAACAACTTGCATAAGGTTGAACTAAGCTTGCCGCTGGAATCTGAGCACTTCTTGAATCAAAACCTAATCTGCCAACCTCAAACAACTCTCTCTTCTTTACACTCTTCTATAAAAGGACTGGCACTTTCCACTTCATCCGTCGATTACATCAACTCTTATCAAGTTCTTAACATCAATCATTCAATCATCAGAGGATATAGCTTCAAGTGACAATGGATGCTATTAACTTTGTCTTTCCCAATAGTAACTGTTCTTTCTTACTGGGCATAACTTGGCTTCTCCTTGTTCCGACCATTTCATTAACCAATGCAAAAACTCACTACCATGATTTTGTCGTAAGTCCTTTTTCTCTTATCTTTCATGATTGCTTCTCTCTTTTGTGTAATAATAGGAACCCTTACATTCTAAAAAGTTGAAATGTGGAAACAGATTCAAGCAACGAAAGTGAAACGGCTGTGCAACACTCACAATAGTATCACGGTTAATGGGATGCTCCCAGGACCAACCTTGGAAGTCAATAATGGAGACACTCTGGTCATAAATGTACAAAATAGAGCCCGATATAATCTAACCATTCATTGGTAACCCATCTATAGCCCACTTCGCCTACTTTACATTCACTCGTGAGCATATATATATCTGCACAAATACGGTATAGTGGAGGACTTTGTGATTTTGACACTGGAATATGTATTAGCTTGCAACTTTCGTAAGAACTTTCGTGGAAGCAGTAATTAATAAACATCATAGTTCACTTGTAGGTACGAAATAGTAAAGTGTTTGATAATTTATTTTGGTTGCGTAGGCATGGGATCAGGCAGATGAGATCAGCATGGGCAGATGGGCCAGAATTTGTGACGCAATGCCCAATTAGACCAGGAGGAAGTTACACTTACAGGTTCACCATCGAAGGACAAGAAGGGACACTATGGTGGCATGCTCATAGCTCATGGCTGAGAGCCACTGTTTATGGGGCTATCATTATTCGCCCAAAAGAAGGAGCTTCCTACCCCTTTCCCAAGCCTAAAAGAGAAACGCCTCTACTTCTCGGTATTAATCAATTAGCACCAGTCTTATTTAACATTCTTAGTCGAATGAATAAATAGGTTTGATTGATTCATTAACAGGCGAATGGTGGGATGGTAACCCATTAGATGTGCAGCGTGAGGCAAGTAGAACCGGAGCGTCTCCAAATATCTCTGACGCATATACCATTAATGGTCAACCCGGTGATCTATACAACTGTTCCGCCAAAGGTAGGAAGAACAGTCCCTCTGAAAATTCTTATAATTTTTTGTTTAAGAAATTGACAAGGGAAAGAGTAAAAATGATTAAAAAAACAAGACATATTCCCTTGTGGCTAACCGATAAACCATTACAGTTTGCAGAGCAAACTTGCTATGCAACTTGCAACAGAAACATCTTTCTTAATTTCGTCGAAGATTTTGAAGACAACGAGGTTGTGAGTCTAACTGATGTGTACTTTTGTAGATACGGTCATTGTTCCGATAGATTCTGGAGAA
This sequence comes from Erythroxylum orinocense, assembly GCA_025531955.1. Classification (NCBI taxonomy): domain Eukaryota; kingdom Viridiplantae; phylum Streptophyta; class Magnoliopsida; order Malpighiales; family Erythroxylaceae; genus Erythroxylum; species Erythroxylum orinocense. The sequence goes on along the minus strand of JANZLX010000211.1, from coordinate 18,743,692 downwards.
ACGCAGCTCCTCCGAGTCATCAACGCTGCCCTCAATCATCCTCTTTTCTTCACAGTCGCGAACCACAGGTTCACGGTTGTTGGTGCTGACGCCTCCTATCTGAAACCCTTTATCACATCGGTCATCATGCTAGGACCAGGCCAAACCACCGACGTTTTAATCTCCGGGGACCAACCACCTGCCAGGTATTATATCGCAGCCCGTGCGTATCAAAGTGCGGTAAACGCACCTTTTGGCAACACAACCACCACCGCCATTCTCGAGTACAAGTCCGCACCATGCCCTGTAAAGGGCATATCAACCAACCCAATTATGCCACTGTTACCGGCTTTCAACGATACAAACACTGTGACGGCGTTCAGCACCAGCCTCAGAAGTCCGCAGAAGGTAGAAGTCCCCACAGATATAGACGAGAATCTGTTCTTCACAGTTGGACTTGGACTCGATCCTTGTCCTCAAAACTTCAGAGCTAGGCGATGTCAGGGGCCGAATGGCACTCGCTTCACTGCTAGCATGAATAATGTATCTTTTGTTCTTCCGTCGACCATCTCTTTACTGGAAGCTCATCACCGAAATATTCCAGGAGTTTTCACGACTGATTTTCCTGCGAACCCGCCAGTTAAATTTGATTACACTGGTAACGTGAGCATGTCGCTTTGGCAACCTGTTCGTGGGACTAAATTGTACAAGTTGAAGTACGGATCAAGGGTGCAGATTGTGATACAAGATACGAGTATTGTGACTCCAGAGAATCACCCAATACATATTCATGGATATGATTTCTACATAATCGCTGAAGGGTTTGGAAACTTCGATCCTAACAACGATACATCAAAATTCAACCTTCTTGATCCACCAATGAGAAATACAGTCGCAGTACCGTCAAATGGATGGGCAGTCATTAGATTCGTTGCTGATAATCCAGGTACGTAAATGATGTTCTGCTTCTTTCCATGTAATTAAATGAACTTATTCTAAATCTTTAAGATGTGTTTGCTTGTGATTGAATAGGTGTATGGATAATGCACTGTCACTTGGATGTTCATATCACGTGGGGTTTAGCAATGGCTTTCTTGGTTGAGAATGGCGTCGGGGAATTGCAGACTTTACAGGTACCTCCGCTGGATATGCCTGCATGTTAAGAACATTCACATACAGAGAGATTAGCCATCGTGTAAATCGTTAAATCCAACCAAGTCCAATAGGGGTCATTCATTTTTCATTTTTCACTTTTCACAGTATTCGAGTTTCAGCGCCGTTACTTTACCCTGCATTTGGGGTAATAGTTTCTTGTTTACATGTCTCTCTCTCTCTCTCTTTTGTTTGTTTTGCCAATAGATAAAACCAAGGGTTCGGATGATGATGGTGCCCTTCCTACTTTTATTGCCATCTATCTGGTGACCAACCCGCATGACAATAGATTTCGAGCTGTACTTTTTTCACCCCCCATTAAGAACATGTGCAACTTTCTTTCCAGTGATCTCTTCTTGTCGTTAGTCTTGTCCTATCATTTCATTTATAACTGACTAAAAATATTGCAGTCAATTTTTATAATTATTAATAATTAATTTTATACTAAAAAATATTGCGGTCAATTTTTTAATTATTAATAATTAATTTTATATACTGTAACTACCAAAAATTAATTATATAATCGAATCCATTTGAACTTACAACAAAGGTGGAGTTTATGATTCTGAATAATTAAAGAATTGGTAACTGAATATATTGCCCCAGTCGACAATAGACAGAAACGGGATCCAACACTGAACAGAACAATTGTTTTCTTTGCCTTGTAAACTGAAAACACGTTAGCTTAGACACACTTAATAGGTTTTGTTCAGTAACAAACCCCCAAATTGTGGTTTCTTGCAAGAAACAAATAATAAATAAATACTAACACCAATCACAGCAGACCTAGGATCACATCACATCTCGCAATAGGACAGGCTTCCAGTTTGTGAGTTGGGACCTTACCTCAGCTCATCGCGTATAGGACAATAACTGCCTCAACCACGACCACACCCGTGCTGTGTACAGGTACATCACAGCAGGAGCAGAATCACTGGGACAATTTGGGTCGTATTGACTTCACACACGTTTATATTTCTTGATTTTACGTTTGCTGATTTGTTACTCAACCGTGTCCATGACACAGTCGTAAAAGCACAATTAAATTAGTGGCTAATAATTAAAATTGAACATTGAAGACGCAACATATATCTCTTTGCTATTTACTATCAGCCAACCGGTGACTAATAACGGAACGGAACACAGCTGGAGGACAAAGATTTGCAATTTATGGAAACAGAGTAGGGAAATTCGGAAATAAAGAGAATAAATATCGCTATTCCTTCGGTGCAAACGAGTGGCTCGGGAAGGTTCGGCTTCAGGCCAATAAACAACATCACGCGACTACGCAATCGCCACATCGTCAATTTCAGAAATTATCTTTTGCGACAAAAATATCAGAATTACCCAGAGAAGGCTATAAATATCCATTTGCACAATTTCATCGAGACTTCCCAAGCTCAAAACCAAATACTGCTACTTGTTAACCCCTCTCTCACACACATTCTCCCAACATAAAACCTGATATCGTAACTGAAAAACCATAAGAAGTGTAGTGATTTCTTACAAACTTCAATTTGACTGTTGTTATTTGTAAGGTTATTTGTAACCATATTTGTCAGTTATTAGATATAAAGTAACTGTATCAACAACTGTAAATTTTTTCAGCACAAGCAAAAACAGAAAAATAAATACGAAATTAAATAGATCAACACTGAAATTTGGTAATGTAGTTTAGCACACCTTGCTTACATCTACGTGGCTCTCACCTAGTTTAATACTTTCACTCAAGTATAATAGATTTACACAAGGCTTTACTGAGCTGATATCACTCAACTCCTAATACTATCTCTCAACTTCACTTCCCGTGAAAGTATTTTACTCTTAATAATACGACCACTTCATACTAATCTCGACAGAAAATTTACACACACTGTTTAATAATAAAGACAATTAAATGAACAACTCAAGTGATTGAAATAACTAGAAATAAAAAACGAAATACTTGAGATAGAGAGAAACAACTTTTCGATAAATTCAACTCATTCTAAGACAAATTTGAAAGTTGTTCACCAATTAAATTGTTGTAGTTAGGTGCTGGAATTTTTCTGTCTTACTTTTAACCACGAATCATGAAGGACGGCCAACATATACAGCAAAAGATTGACGTTGAAGAATTGAAGAGCAATATTCAAAACAACCAAAAAAATATCAACGATAAAAGCCCTAAGACAAAAACACAACATCCACCTAAGATGATCTTTTCTTTTTGCAACCAACAATAGTAACTCACGATAAAATGCAGCCCCTCATGCAGACAACCTTGGGTTACACAAGAAACTCAATAGAAACCCAGCTCGCACAAACGTTTTCGATAGTAGACAAAAACTATAGACTTAAGAGAAAAACAAATCAACTACACGACCACCAAAAGCACTAAAGATTGTCATTAATTAACACAATACAGACATCTATGGCAAAGACCCAAAAATCATACAAAAACCCTTAGCCACATATCAACGTAATCCACCACACCTCTTCTCAAGATACACATCTATTCAAGATAGGATTCTATAACATCTAGAATATTATCCTAAATAGCTTTTTGAATCCAAGTCAAACAAGGATCATTGGTTAGTTATCATCATCCAATTAATATCTTATAGGTCTAATTAATAAAGAATGCCAAAACTAATTACTTAGATATATAGCATATATCCTAACAACCTTTCCTTTTTTGGTATTATTTGTCACAAATATGAAACTCCCCCTAAATAACATAATTTGGTATATAAGTATCAAATTCACAATTCATATGACAAATACTCCCCCTTAATTAAACATCAAGTTTATCCAATCATCTAAATTTTTCCCCCTTGAGACAAAAAGATGTCAAAACGAATAGTCACGCATATACCTTAAAATCTCCTCCTGAATGAAACAGTCACCAAAAACAATTTAATGTCTCCCCCTTGGGACAAAACATTATAAAAGCGCATAATCATAAGAATCAATAATGGGTGCAGCGAAAGAATCATAAGCACGCCAAGATGACAATTTAGCACCATTCAAAACACCAAGAGATATGCCCGAAAGAGAAAGAGAGACCCATACTGATGAGAGACCTGAAGAGTCTTCGGTGGAGCTAAATAGAAGTCACAATGCAAACTACTAAATAGATGGGATGACAATGGCAACATAAAAACTAAAGAAGAACTAAAGAAAACAATTTTTTTAACGTTTCATTTTTTTTAAACAACAAAATATACTTCAAAAATGAAAAGCATATAACCCTGTGCCTCTCGAAAAAATTCAAACCTAGCCTTATTCCTTGTCATATTATCTTTGTCATCGGTTTCTTCTTTTGAAGTAACTACTTGTCCTCTGTTTGACAAATTTCTTTAAAAGCAATAACTAACTATGAACTGTACAATTTCTTGATTTTCCTTCACTACGTTATTATGTTCGTAATTAACCCTTTCGAATTCAAGTGTGTTTCAGTACTATAGACTGCTACTGGAAATTTAATAGAGTGTATTTAGATTTTCAGTTTTGACCCCTTTGAAACATCATTTGTAACAACTTGTAACATTTCGGTCTTATGTGCCCAATTACTCTACAAAAGTGACATATAGGTATGAACCTCCGATTATTTTTTCTAAAGATTTCTCCTTGGATAGATCTGGATATGTCATCTTTTTCATCATTCACTTTGGAACATTCACCTCTATAGCTAATACCTTGAAGGTCTCCTTTAGTATTACCAATTTCTAACAACTTTTCTAGCTTTTCGATACCTTCATTTAACATTCTTATTCCTTTTTCTATATTGACCAACTTCAATTTTGTTTCACCAAGCTCATATAATGTAAACAATAACTTCTTCTCTAGATCTTGAATAATGTTCTTCATGGAAGAGTTTTCCTCCTTCAACTTCTTATTTTTATTGCATGTTTGGACCCATTTACCATACATTAACTCATAGGCTTCATAAATACCTTCCTTTTTATCATATGAAGTACTGTTATCATTGTCATAATCTGAAACTGAGCTTTGAGTTGAATCATCTACGTTTTCCCGAAATTTTCAGATTTGGTCACTTTTTGTCTTCAGTTACTGTTAAACAAGTAATTGAACTTTTGTTGTATAAAGTAACTAATGCGGCACTATTCACAGCTCCTTCTTCACTACCATACTCACTTCTGGATTCATCCTCACTCCAAGTGCTTGTATAAGACTTCCTTTTTCTCTTCTTTAAGGAGTTAGCACATTCCACTTACACATGTCTGAAGCCTTGACACTCATGACATTGAATTTTCTTTACTTTTCTTTCAGCCTTTTGAGTTTTTCCTTGTTGTTTGAAATTACTATTTGATGAGCTACTACCGTTTTGTCTAAAATCGGATCTATCCTTCTTCACTTTCTTTAACCACTTACTGAAATTTCTTATCAATAACTCCATATCCTCATTCTCATCAGATTCATCTCCTAATTCATTCACGACTTTACCAATCTTGGCTTGCAATGCTTATCCTTTCTTCTTCTCTCGATTGTCTCTCAACAAATTCATTTCGAAAAAATTGGTAAGAATTTCAATTACCTTCTCCAAACAAGTCATTGATGTCATTAGCCTCCTCGATTGCTACAATTTTTGAAATAAACCTTGAAGGTAGTGATATCAACGTCTTCTTAACTAGTTTCATATTAGAATTTCTCGAGTTAATGTGCCTGATTCGCTATATCACGCAATCTTTCATGAAAGTCCCTAATAGTCTCATTTTTATCCATCTTCAGTTCTTCAAACCTCACAGCTAACATTTGTAGTTTTGACGCTATCATAGATTTGAACCTTTCATGAATAGTCTGCAAAGCATCTCAGGCTTCTTTAGTCGATTTACAAGCTGATATCATTGAGAAGCGTCCTTCATTAACAGCACTAAAAATTGCATGCATTGCGTATGAGTTTTTAAATGCACTTTCTTCTTCGGCTCTTGTCCATTCAGATAGATTTTTTTGAACTGCCTCTCCTTTATTATCAGTAATCATCGGATGTGTCGATCCATGTACTACCGAATGCCAAGCTTTTGTACCCTGAGCTTGGATGAAGACTCTCATATGTGATTTTCATGTAGGATAGTTGGAGATGTCCAATAGTGGTAGTCTGGTGATCGATGCACCCTTTCTTATAGCCATGTTTGCGAAACTCGGATCTGCATTAACTTACT
>JANZLX010000211.1:18719368-18731240 GCA_025531955.1 Erythroxylum orinocense | reverse complement strand
TTTAGGTTCGGTTAACCTAGAACCGCAAGTTAGAAACCTGAACCTGAACCATGAACCTGATTTTTCAGGTTCGATTTTAAGTGCTGTTTAGGTACGGTTAACCTAGAACCGCATGTTAGAAACCTAAACCTGAACCTGATTTTTCAATCTGAACCTGAATTCAGGTTTGATTAACCTTATTTACAGGTTCGGTTCATACAGTTTAAGTTCGGTTCGCAAGTTTTCTTGAACACACCTATTGAAATCCACCTTAACCAAGATGGTTAATGCTGATTCATTTATCCAGATGCTGAGTATTGAAGCTATAATTGTTTCTAGAGAACTAAACTTGTAAGCGGAAATTTTGGAGAATAGTTTATAGGAAAAAAAATAAAGAAATTATTGGATAGGTCAATATAGTAGGCATGTTTTTTTTTTATGTACAAATTTTTTTCTATGCCATTTAAGCAATAGACAAATATCTTATCAATAATAAAGATATTGTATCATATCATTTGGTATTTATCAATATGTATCATATCAATAGAAAATAGTATTATAATATCTCTTTTTGTATTAAGGTATCGATTGAAATCGATCAGCACTCAAAATACTAATTAATATTGGTCTAAAAATATAAATTTAGAATAATGGACGGAATAAATTAAAAATTATTAATTTTTTTAAATCCTAACCTTAGTCATCCCTCTCATTAATTCACAAGCCAATTTTGAGTTTGCTTTCTCTCATTTGTCCTATTACTCTTCTACCTCCTCTTCTCACTATTATCGGACCATAGATCACCTTTACGTGAATCAATCAATCTCTTTAGCCCTTCCCTTTGTTGTCTTCTTTGCTTATCTCTCTATTCTTTTTTTCTCATAAACTTGCCACTCATAAGTCGCTAAGTCACTAGATCTCTGGTAACTTGCCACTCGCCAGTTCTTATTGTCACTATTACCTCCTTAGTTCTATCTTCAGCACTAGAGAAGTTATTGATTTAATTTTGACATGTCTTTATTTAATTTTATATATAAATATAGGGAAGTTGAAGTACTCTTAATAATTTAACTCTTTTAAGAAGATTCGATAATTCGACTTAGGCTCATACAAGATTAGTTCCTGATATTAAGAATCATATTATTTGTTTGTATTTCAAATATTTGGAAAGTGAGGGAGTCACTAAGTTAAAACATATTTAGATGAGATAAAAGGAGATGTGGAGCTTTATATGAATGTCAATTATGAAGTGAAATGAAAAATAAAAACTTTGCTTAAAATGTATCAAAACGAGAAACAAAAAATGAAAAGATTAAACTATGAAATTGGTAGCAAAAATTCATTTTACAATAGTCAGGATGATACTAACTATATTGAAGGTGTGTTCTTTTATCAAAAGAAAAAGACATATATCTAACTTTATTTTTCTATGAACAACTCGTGGAGCTTAACCTTCAATTTATGTATTATAATTTAAAGAAGCAACTCATAATATAGACATGACAATGGCAAGATGGTGATATAATACGGGTGTGTCATTTATTATTTCTCTGTTTTATTATTACCAACCTATTGTAAATGTTATTGCCTTTTATAATATAGGATATAAAGCTCCTTTAATTGATGACTACAGAAGTAATATTATGAACAACCCTATTAGTGAAATATAATGTTATTTGAGTGAAAGAAGAATGACTTGAGTAACTTATGGATATTCAATTACATGTAATGGTTAGACAAATACATGACCCATTGGTCTGTTGATGTATCTGGGCTTGTATGGAATTTTGATACTATTTTAGATATATTTGATGAAGTTGTGAATGAAGTTAGGCATATAAATATTTTATAGTTCGTCATTAACAATGATGTTGTTTATAAAGAAATTAAGAAAAGGTTATAAAGCATGTATAAATCTTTCTATTAGACTCTTTGTGTTGTATTGCATTGACTTAATGGTAGAAAATATAGGAGATGCTAGATACTTTTCTACCATTTATATAACTATACAAAAAGTGACTAAGTTCATCTATGATTATGCATAGGTTCAAAATTTGATGAGAAAAGATTTTATCAATAATAGGAATTTATGTTATCCTATCATTAGAAGATGTCTAATTTCTTTTCAATTTAGTGTTTTATTCAAATGAAGGAGTTAAGAAAGAAAAAAAGTTACAAATGATAAGTGGATTGTATCTTAATATGCTAGATCTAATGCTGTAATGAAGATTTATAAGATTATACTTAAAAACCATGAATTTTGGTACCAATGTTAATTTATCATCCTAGTTTGTACGCCTTTGGTAAGAGTACTTTGTCTAATTGATAGTGATGAGAAGGAAACAATAGATTACTTTTATGATGTTATAGAGAGGGTGAATGAAGCAATTAAGCCTAATATACAAAATAAGCTTTTTTATTGTACACACCTTATTTTACAATCATCAATGGTAGATAAGAAAGAGAACTTTACTCTCCGTTATTTACATTTTTTAATCTGAGAGTGTATTTTAGACCAATTTTTACAAATAAAGTTAAAGTTAATAAGGGAATGCTATTAACTATCACATCAATTGTTTTCACATGAGATGCAATGTCTCATTAGCTTAAAAATGGAGGTATAAAAAGATGCTTATTACAATATGTCAAAAAGATAATCTCTATTTTTATTTCTTCATTTTTAATACTTGTTTAAAATTAATCATGACTCTATCTTATTTTTAAGATTTTTTTGTCTTATAGTTACTTAGCGGGATCAATTTGAAAGTGACGGTCTAAAATTGCAAACGTTTACAATTTGAATTCTTAGTAAATGTATGAATGCAACTGGGTTTGAAAGCAATTAGAGTACATTAAGATTCATTCATTACAAAAAAAAAGAATGTAACATAAAAGATTAAATAATAAGAGTATTTAATCTTTTATGTTAAATTTGTTAGAGCCGAAATTGACCATGAAACATTTTCATAAGCCACAAGTAGTAATGAATCTCAATTGTGGTATAATGTCATAGTCGATGAGATGAATTCTATGGCATCTAACCAAGTCTGGGATCTTGTCGAGTTGCCTAATGGTGTAAAGGCCATTAGATATAAATGGGGTTTTTAAGATAAAAAGGGACTCATTAGGCAACATTGAAAGATATAATGCTAGACTTATTACCAAAGGATTTACTCAACAAGAGGGAATCAATTACACAAAGACCTTTTCTCCTATATCTAAGAAGGGTTCCTTAGAAGTGATTATAACATTAGTTGCCCATTTTGATTTGGAACTACATCAAATGGATGTGAAAACAGTGTTCCTAAATGGAGATCTAGAGGAAGAGGTTTATACGAAACAACCAGATGGATTCTCCTCTAGTGATGATGAATGTTTAGTGTTCAAGTTTAAGACATCCATATATGGATTGAAACAAGCCTCTCATAAATGGTATTTGAAATTCTATGATATCATCTCTTCATTTGGTTTTGTAGAGAATATCATGGATTAATGCATATATCAAAAAATTAGTAGGAGTAAAACTTATTTTCTTGTACTATATGTGGATGATATTCTTTTTCCCACCAATGACAAAGGTTTGCTATATGAGATGAAACAATTTCTTTCTAAGAATTTTGATACAAAGGATATGGGTAAGGAATCTTATGTCATTGGCATCAAGATCCATAGGGACATATCTTAATACATTTTGGGTCTATCACAAGAAACCTATATTAATAAGGTCTTAGAAAGATTTTGGATGAAAAATTGTTCACCGAGTGTAACACCTATTATGAAGGGAGATAAGTTCAATTTGAACCAGTGCTAGAAAAACGAGCTTGAAAGGAAACAAATGAAAAATATTCCATATGCTTTTACAGTAAGGAACCTGATGTATGCTCAGGTTTGTACAAGACTTGACATTGTATTTGTTATTGGAGTATTAGAAAGATATCAAAGTAATCCAGGTATAGACCACTAAAGAGCTGCCAAAAAGGTGATGAGATACCTTCAAGGGACCAAAGATTACATGCTTATATATAGGCGAACTGATAATCTTGAGGTAGTTGGCTACTCAGATTTGGAGTTCGCTAGTTGTGTTGATTCTCAAAAGTCAACAATTGGATATATGTTTATGTTTGCCATTGGAGCCATATCTTGGAGGACTGCAAAGAAGACTTTGACTGCTACTTCTACCATAGAAGCTTGTTTTGAGGCTACCTCACATGGTGTATAGTTGGAGAGTTTCATATTTGGGCTTAGAATTATAGATTCCATTTCTAAGTCATTAAAAATGTACTGTGACAATTCAGCTGTAGTTTTCTTGGCCAAAAATAATAAGAGTGGTAATTGAAGTAAGCACATCAACATTAAATATTTGGTCATTAAGGAACGTGTCAAAGAGGACAAAGTGGTCATTAAACACATTAATACTGAATTAATGATTGTTGATTCTTTTAACAAAAGGCATGCCACCAAAGAGTTTTAAGGATCATGTTGCTAGAATGAGACTCAGTTCCATTATGTGATTTATTGTATGTTCTTTCACAACAGTCTTATTAATTTTGTTGTTTTCTCATTCTAGTGTACACATTTTTATTTTGAGAATAACAATTATTATGGACCTAGCATAAACATAAAGGTTTATTCATCCAGTTAAAGTGGAATAAGAAATAGGATGCATCGTGATACATTGAAGATAATACTCACATTTAGAGGACTTATTGCCATGATTTGTGCATTTGGTTTCTTTAATTAAGTAGAGGTTTCATAACTTTTAGATAAAATATCCGAACTAAGTGGGAGAATGTTGTCTGTGGATGGTTACCTAGCAATTTCCTTATTGTGATGGGTCGTATTTGTTGAGTTTATTTATGAAACCTCATTTCTGTCCACTACCAATCATCTCCTGATGTTTTGATGGAAGACAACAGGGAGTATAAAAACTGTGAAACAGAATTGGGTCCCTAAGTTTGACATTTTTTTGCACACACTATCTGATTGCATTTGCTAAAAACTTAAAAGAGCCCTCTAACCCATTCGAATCTCAATATCAATGGAAAGAGGTATGAGATTAAAATTTCACATTTATGTTTTATTTGTTATAATAGGTAAGTATATTGTTGATTCTCATGTCTAACATCCCATAGTCAATTTCAGTCTGAGACAAAGCCAATCATATACATGGGCACACAGAGCCATTCCCATAGTCAATTGTTTCGATAGGACATAGTATTGGTACTATGGCGAGCGTTCAATGTATACTTGGAGGTGTGTAATGGATGGGATGATCTCTTTTTAATAGTCAGTTTTTCACTACAAAGCTTGCTTAGATATTGGAATATAATAATGTCATTGGTTTTTTCATGATACTTACATAAGTTTTCATTCCAATGTTCTTGTACTTTGACCAAGTCAATGTCAGAGAAATATAAGTACTAACTAAATTTCTAACTAGCAACTGTTACAGAAGAAGTAATGAAATCAAAGAGATGCTAAGTGATTTTAACAATCTTAAATACAAACATGTAAGATTTAAGATAGTAAAATTGAGTTTGTAAGCGACTTAGAAACCAGTATGAAATTGGCAAGTTTTGTAAATAGTATTTACAAAGGAAAAAATGTTAGAAGTTAAAAAGGTCTTTATCGTACTAAAACTAAAATTTAAAGATTAATAAATTATATTTTCTTTTGTTGACTTGGAGTTGGAAACCAATTGGTGTGAAATCATGCTTCTAACTCTTTAGAGGTGATCCATAAAGCAAGAACTTAGATCTTGTGAGAGACCATTCGCAAAGATTGAAGTCTTAGACCTACCCATAATTTGTAGACCTCATTCTTAGATCTATGTTCTACTTTAACAATTTCTGGTTTCTCTTCTTTAAATTTACAATTCCATTTTGGTGAAAAGAAGCTCCATGGTGCCAATGATTGGCCACCAACCATTCATTAGAATAGATGTTGTATGTTCATTTGTTTGATACTTAATAGGAATCAGTTACCCTGTTAGGCAAAAGTTGAAAAGAACTAAATTAAATATATTTCTATATGCATATGTTCCTTTCAATTTTAGAGTTTTTGTTTCAAGAAAACAAAAACTAAAAAAATTGCAAATAACTTCATTTGGGTGTAAAAGTTTGTTGAAAACATGCCTAAATATCTATAGATTGGATTATGATGACTTTATCTTTTATCTGTAGATTAGATTATAATGACTTTATCATTTTGATTACTTTTCTGTTTTTATCTTTAAGATGACTTTATCTATTTTCATATTAAGGAGTTATTATTCATGCCTAAGAATAAGGAATGTATTTGAATTTTTGTTAAACTCTATCTTTAGAGTCTAGCTCAATTTAAAGAGCTCTGCAATAGAAGTTTAAAACTATCCTCCCTTTAACTTCTTATCTCCAACTTTAGAAAATAAATTTATGATCTAATAATAACTAATTGGCCAAAGCTTTCATCTTGAGGGATCTGTGAGTTGAGTGAAACCATAATGGAGGTTGACACTAATGTTTTAAAAATTGAATCGGACCAGCCGATTCGACCGAAAATAGTATGACCAGCCAATTATTCGATTCAGCTTTATTTAATAACCTTTATATATAAAAATCGGCTAGTTTATTCTTGAAACGGCTGGTTTATCTAAAAACCGGTCAGAGCTAGTTTACTGATGCAAAAAAGAACCTAATCTCAGTCTTCATTTTTTGCTTCTTTTCCTAGAAATCTAGCTGTCTACTTCTCCTTGGTTCGTTCTCAACTGTCTGCTTCTCCTCGCTTTGTTTTCTCCTTCACCTCTCTCTTTTATTAGGTTAAAAATACCAATAAATGCTCTATTCTTAAATTTTAAAAGCTATTAAATGCTCTCGACTATTTAGTTTTTAATTTTAAAGAGTCCATTAACATCAAATGTCGTTTAGTGTTTTTAATAATTGATAATTTACATTTTCAACAACTATTACATAAGTAAGATGTTAATTAAATAAAGGAATACATACTCATAATAACTAAAGCTTGTCCGATGCAGGACTATGATATTGGAACTCAAGAATTACTGCCAAATTTCAGTCAATGCCCGCCCATGAAAGGCCAAACTCTTTTACAAGGATTGTTTAAATTTTGGACAAGTTCCTCCTAGCATTTTCCCTTGGAAACAACCTTAACAGCTGGCCAATATTTGTGACTTGGTCGTTAACCTCTAGCCTACAAACTACTTGTACAAGGTCAATACAAGGAGTAAGGCTGCGTACTACTAGACCTTCTCAGATCCTGCTTCATTGTGGAATTTCGAACTGGGTGATGATGATGATCAAATTCTAAAGTGCTTAGTTGTTGGTGTTAATTTAGAATTTGTGTGTGTGAGGGAGGGAACTAACTTCTTATCAATGATATAGGTAGGTCTTGAAAAAAAAAAGAAAATGGAGTTCTAAACTACCAAAAATCTAAAATATGTGAAATGAGGTTTAAAGTGAAGAAAAAATTGGATTGTCACAAAAAGGGAATCATGAGCTTACAAAAGGGAATTTGAAATAACAAAGATGAATTTATAATGTAAAGGAAGTTGAAAAATAACAAAGCATTTTTGAAGTAGGTTGACTGTTTCTCTCCAAATATTGGTTTTGAAGTTATCTTGTGATTGAACATGCGATGAATATTGAGTCTAGAATTGTGTGTAGTGTTCCTTGTCCTCATGGTATTGGCGAATTTATAGTGCTCTCATCTTGAAGTAGTTTTTTTTAAACTATAACTATCCATTTCCTTACATTTTAGCTAACTACCTGTCACTATTTTCTTAACTTCTACATTTTGGACTTCTGTCTCAAATAGTTCTCTTGAAACTATTTGACTTCTAGCCTAGTTCCCACATTCTAGTTAACTGTCTCCCATTATTTTCTTAACTTCCACGATCTTGACTAATTACCTTCATGTACTATCATTGTTTAAAAACACGTCAATTATGTATTAAATGTCTGGACTTCTTAAATCTTGAAATTCTCAATTGTATCCTATATGCATGAATTATTTGGCCAAATAACTTCCAAGACTTCTAGTATTTGGACCTCACTACTCAGACCTAATAGACATCCAATAGATTCTTCTATAGTAGAAATATACAACTTTAATGAAATTACTTTTCGAGGGGGCATCACTACTGTAGATTCAATTAAGTATTCATTGATATTATCAAATGTCTCCTGATGCCTTTCCTTCCATTGTAATTCTTTAGAATTTTTTAACCTTAATAACTAAAAATTATTTTGTTTTTCCTGCTAAATTAGCAATGAACCTTCTTACATAGTTCACCTAGCCTAAAAATCTCTGAAGTTTTGTCTTATTATAAAGCAATTTCATTTCAAAAATCACTTTTGCCTTATTTTTATCTATCTCAATTCATCTGTTGTGAACTAAAAACCCTAGGAAGTTCCCTGCTTTTACTCTAAAAAACACACTTTAGGGCGTTTAACCTCAAACTTATACATTCTTGTCCTACGAAATGCTTCTTGTGAATCATATGGATGTCATCTACACTCTGTTTTAATTTCACAATAATATCATGTAGATAAACTTCCAAAGTATGGCCCATGAAATCATGAAAGATAACATTTATCGCCCTTTACTAACTGGCTCCCACATTGTTTAGACTAAGTGCCTGTTTGGTTCAGCTTTTGGAGACTCCAAAAGTACTTTTTTTCACCGCAAAAGCTATTTTCAGAAGAAAAAAAATGATTGTTTGGGAGCAAACTTCGAAAGTACTTTTCAAGTAGAAATAGCTTTTGACAAAGCCAAAATACAGCTTTTTCAAAAGCTAAAATTTGAAGCTTTTCAAAAAAGCCCAGATTATAGCATTTTTAGGAAGCTCTTTTTTATGTTTATTTTTGTCACTTATGTAAATAATCTGCTCACCTCTTGGGTCTGTTTTTGAAACCACAACATCGACTCTACGTTTTCTTTCTTCTGCTCACCTATCCTCTCGTCTTCTAAGGTTGGTTATGCTTTTATAAATTTTTTGTTGTCCTGAAAATTGATATTTGTGCGACGCATATAGAGCGACTGCCTTCAGGCAATGACTGGAGTACTGATTTCTTGATGCTTGACGGCTAGGATGATGACGATATTAAATTGGGTGATTCGAGCTTCTTTGACCATAGACTATTGGATTTGGACTTCTACAACAATGCAAGTGAGAAGAAGGCTTGAGGAACTAGCTTTATTTGCACAAGGACAAGGGACTAAAGCTACAAGGTTTATTTTGTTTCATATATATCCTCTTTACCATCTTTGTTTCTGATGGACATGCCAATCTATGAGCTGATTCTCTATACAATTTTAGGAGAGGGCAATCAGCCATGAAAATCCCACCTTTCAGAGTTGGTAGACTGCATTGAGCATGTTTAAATTAGAATCTTGATCGAAGCAATTATTTCTTATAAATAGTCTGGAAAATTTAAAAGAAACTTTAGATAAATCTCAAGTACTGACAGTTCAATACAATTTCAGCATGTCATTGGTGACTAGCTTCAGTTCGTTGTTTCGCTATTCCCACTATTTTTACAGACTGGATGATCCCTTTGGCTTGTTACTTGTATGTGTACAAAGTTCTAAAAAAGACGTTAGTGTTGACAAAGTATTCTGCTAAAGCGACAAGAAATTGAACTACTTTTAACCTGAAGGAAGAAACTGTGGTATTTAGTATAACAATTTTTTAAATTGTTTTAATTTTTTGGAAAATTTTCATTTTAGTGTCTAACTTCTTACTTTTCTTAACAAATTTGTGTAATTCAAATGATGTGATTAGGAGATAAGAATTTAAAATTTTTGAAAATTCAATCAGTGGAGACAATATTTTGATTTAGTTTATTATTAATTTGAAAATTGTAAATGAGCCTAGATTTAAAGGAATCTCTAAAAGATTAGACATTTAAATTTATTATCTCTTAATATTATGAATATTTTATATTATAACAAATAAAATTTTATTACGGACTAAATATAAGCTTTCAAGCTAATTTTGAGTTTTGAATTGTTGATAGCAGAAATTTTAAGAGTAATCTTAATAAGGTTTTGAGAAGTTAGTTAGCTTAGTGTAAATGAGAAATCAGTACTTATTAATTGTTTTGAAATATTTAGTAAAAAATAATTAGTATTTTCTTCATTCAAAATTTGTTGTTAACGTTGTGATTATAATTGTTAAAGTAAGTTTTGAGTTGTTTTTGTTTTTGTTTTTAAAGGATTTCCTAGCTTTATGGACTCTGGGTTGAATCTTTTAACAAGAATTTTAATTTCAACCTACCACAAATATTCTTGTAAAGATTTTCTGGAATAAACTTAGATTTTTTGTGGTCGGGTCGGCTGTGCTAGGTCCAGGCCCAGGACGTCCAGTCCACGTATCCACGGCCCATTCACAGGAGTTAGTCTCCCATGCAAACACAAATATCTACGTAAAGACCTAAATCTAGTTTCGACCTCATATATAAGGTACTGTTCTACTACGATACAGGTATGAGATTACAACCCTAACTTTCTCTCTATTCTTAGCGACCAAAACTCTTTCAAAAAACTGACTTGAGCGTCGGAGGGGCTTTCCGGGAACCAACCCCCAGCGTGCCTTATTTGTTTTGCAGATATTCAGCAGCCACAATCATACAAGATTATGGATCCAAGCAGTAACGTTCAGCTCCCGCAAAATCCGACTGAACCAGTTGGCGCCCACCGTGGAGCCCAACATCAGAGCACCACGTCCAGAAACACGCAGGTCAGTTAAGTGGCAGCGGCCAATCCTGACGTTGCTGCCGTCACGGATCTTGCGATGCAACGGATGGCTTTGCAGTTACCCATCGCTCATCCGCCACCGCCTCATAATTCTCGCATTCAGTCTTCGCGTCCGCATGATCAACCGCAGCTCCACAACCAAAATCACGAAGAATAGAGCATAGTCTTGGAAGACGATGCCGAGGTTAATTCGTATCCCAATTCCCAGCGCCCCTTGGATGCAAATCCTCATGCACCGCCGCAAACCTCCCTCACCAAGAAACAGATAGAGGAAGCGGCCGACCTGTTGATTCGCCAAGTCTTGCAGTTTCAATCGAAACAACAGCAGGCTCCCGCTCGGCATATTGGTGTGGCGATCGATCACCACTCTGTTGAAGTCCTAGAAAAAGTCGTGGACGATCGAGTCAAGTATGGGAAAAACACCGATTGCGGTATGCCGATCGAGACGATAATGGTGGAAGTGGCTGATCCGACAGTTGGCGAAGGCTTTGGAGGCACAATAATATTAATGAGGGAGAAAGGCAGGACAGATATATAGACGACCGACATAGCACGGGGCCACAATCCAGGACGAGGGACGATAAAAATGCTGAACAAAAAAATGACCGACCGGTTGGGGTCATCAACATGACTTTTGAGGTCAATACGGCAGGACGGTCGACCGCAGAAGGTAGAAAGAGGTACTCCAGGTGGGTAGATGAAGACTTGTCTGCTAAGAAACACAAGCAAAACGATGGGATAATACCGTTCAACGAATCCGATCTCGATGGTATTAGTTATCCTCATGATGATGCGCTAGTGGTCAATCTAAACATGAACGGAAGCGAGGTGAAACGAGTAATGATCGACACGGGTAGCTCGGTCAATCTATTGTATTATGACACCTTCAAGTAGATGGAGATACAGGAGGATCGACTACTACCCATAGAGGGACCCATCAAAGGGGTAACTGGAGCATCAGCGTACCCATTCGCCCGAATCTTCTTGAAAGTGAAGTTTGGACAACAACTGTGTTAGATAAAAAGGGATGTTGAGTTCCTGGTCGTGAAGTTTGTAGGGATGTACAATGCAATAATCGGACGAGCCACACAAAACGCCCTCAGAGCCGTTGTCTCCCCTTACTATCAAGCGATGAAGT
>JANZLX010000211.1:18653853-18679002 GCA_025531955.1 Erythroxylum orinocense | reverse complement strand
TTGTAACACCCAACTAATAACATCAAAAGGTTAATTTTATATATGATCAATCATTTAGTAATATAATTCAAAAAAATATTTTTATCAAATTACCTGTGTCAATACAATTTTACTCATGACTAACATGGTTTCTATGTTTTTTTAATCTCCTCTATTCGAGATTTTAATTTTTTTCTCTTGGCCTCCCAGAACACAATTTCATATTAGCTTCTTCTAATAATTATACAAGCACCTAAAAGTTGTTGTGCTATCACCAACATAACTAAGGGTCTTATAAAATGCAAATTTTAACGAATACGTCCCAGCAATAACGATATCATCATCGTCATGAATGTTACCAAACTGTTCAAATTTCACCGTAGTCAAAATCTTGACCATTTAATGACACACAATCCTCATAAATTAAAAAATCATGTAGCTATAGTTGGCTAGTAAGGGAGTCTCTCTTAATATTACTATGTATAAGCCAATTACATTTCAACTTATGCCCATCTTCTTCACCTCATAAATCTTAATCCCATCAATGATACACTACTCCTTACATCTCCATTCTCATCTTTCTTTCCTCCCCTTATAGCAAATGCAAAACTATGGAATCATATATACTTTTGATATAAATAAAAAATCATTTCCCAACTGTCAAACTTCATTCCCACTTCAATACCACAATTGTCTCAATGTCCTTGACCCCATTATGCAAACTTACACTAAAATAAAATACCAAAAAAGTTAAAAACTTGTTAATTAGATAATTTTATTTTACATTTAACATATATTTTACAACAAACCATTAAATCTCTACTTCTCATTTCTCATAGCGACATTATGACTTCAAACTCTTCCACATTTTAATGCAATTCTAAAAAAACTTGACAATGCACCTTACTCCAACCGCAATACTCTCATCTTTCATTAAATTTGATACTTATTATTATTACATCATGGTAATGTTTGATATTAAATGTAGTGAATTATGGTATACTTTGTGTTAGGGCATGTATTCCTTCCATTCATTCAATACATTCACATTTAAAAGTGCATGTCTTACTTGTCTATAATGAATGATATTGTTTTGTATATAGGCATGGTGTTGAATTGATAGAGTACTAGAACAATTTATATTAAGATAGGGTATAATTTTTACTCAAGGATAATATTCCCATTTTTCACTAAAGTTGTTAATTAAAATGTACAATGTTAACTTTATTTATAACAGTGGAATTGAATATATCAAATGTTAGCATAGTTTGTATTGAAGTGCGATATTCTTTCCATTCAATCAATATATTCCCATTTAAAAGTGTATGTTTTTTCTTATTTTTAATGAATGATAGTTTTTTTTTTTTGTATAGACATGGTATTCAATCGATAAAGTATTAATATAGTTTGTATTGAGGCAGGGTATGATTTATACTTAGAGATGTATTCCCATTTTTCACTAAAACTATTTTTATTTTAAATGTCTTGGTAACTTTTATTTATAACTATGGTATTGAATGTCATAAGTTCCGGTATACTTTATATTGAGATATGGTATTCTTGCTATTTAGCAAATATATTCCCATTTAAAAATGTATGTCTTACTTATTTGCAATAAAGGGTGGAATTTTTTTAATGTAAACGTGGTATTGAATAGATAAAGTACTAGTATAGTTTGTATTGAGGCAAGGTATGGATTGTTGGCTTACGCCCTATAACCAATTAGTTAATTATAGTTGAGTGACAATTATTTAAAAGCATTTTTTTATCTTATACATACTTAGATGTATATAATAAAGTACTTGGGATATATATTTCAAATGAAGTTGTGATGAGATTTTTATTGCATTTATATATTATTCTTAAATTGTTCTTAGCCATTGTTTTATAAGAGTAGACATTAAAGAATGTAAAAAGACTAGTACATGTTATATATTTTCTTATGAAGGAATTAGTCAATCCATAGAGTATGGATATACTTAAACAAACATTTGGGTGCTTGTTAAAGAAACAAATTCATTGAGCTAATCTCATATAGAAATCCATTTGGAAAATTTCTCGTATGTCATTTTAAATTCTCATTGTAGTGATTATATAAGTCATCATTTTGATACTACTTATGACCTATTCTAGTTAACGATATTTTACCCGATAATCATTAGACATAACATAAACTATATGGAGGTCGTTGAGTGATTAACATATGATTCATTACTTTAAAGTAATTAAGGAGAATATTCCATCATTCTCGATTAGTAGTGATTCGACAAATCTTTAGTCAAGGTGAAATGACACATTATAAAATAGTTTACAAATTTCATTAATTGAATTAATTACTAATAGTGGGGAACTAATATGATTTGACTCAAATAGAGTAGACTTTAATTCTATGCTTTTTTTCTAATCGAAACATTGTATAATGAAATGATTAAATTATATACAAAAATTATGTACAAAAAGGTTATTCAAAACTACTTTGACATTCCTAAATATTTAAGTAATTATGATGTGCTGCTAGACGTCAATCTTTATCTATAGATATAAATTGTTTAACTAGAAAATTAAAGAAAATTTAAAGGAGATTAATTTATATAATCCTATAGATGATTTAAGCTTATAATTTATATCCATTGCTAACATATTTGGGAACCTAATAGGTCACACACAAAGAGCAATTTTAAGAGGTAAAAAGATATTTTAATCAAGTTGGGTTTTATTATAAAGTTTGAGATATTTAGTAAATAAGGAACAATATAAGATATTGGATCTTATTTGAATATAACTGGTATTTAATTAGAATTATTTATAATTATAATCAAAGTTTAATTTAAAATATAATTTAATTTCAATTAAGTTACTAAAATTTCCAATATCTATTATAAATAAGCTGAAGTTCTAAAGGAGCTTATACTCTTTTTCTAACTCTCTCTACAACAGTTGTAGAGTTATCTCAATTTGTTATGTGGACATCGTCAAAGGTGAAACACTTATATGCTATGGTGGTTGAGATGGGCAAATTTTAGAAACGGTTTGAGGGATATAATAAGAAAAGAATCAAACTTTGGAAAAATGTACAAATTACAATTCATGCTTTATTATAATTTATATGTTAATCATTTTACAAAATTTTAAGTGACCTTGACTTTTGGAAAATCAAATATGAAAAATGTTTTTAATTATTTTACTGCGGGATTAGATTTAGGCCCGATTTTTCAGTATGGATTATATTCAAAGATGGTATTCCTATTTTATAATAAAGTTGTTAATTATTTTAAACGTGTCTTGGTAACTATTGTTTATAGTTGTGGCATTAAATTTACTTAGTGTTAGTATAGTTTATACTGAGGTACAAGATTTTTTTTATTAATACAATACATTCCTATTTAAAAGTGTATGTCTTACTTATTTATAATGGATGATTGTATTTTTTGTATACATAGATGTGGTATTGAATAGATATAGTATTAGTATAATTTAAAGTGAGACAGTGTATGATTTATACTTAAAGATAGTATTCCCATTTTTCACTGAAGCTATTACCTATTTTAAATGCATCTTGGTAACTTTTATTTATAATTGTGGTATTAAATGTACTGAGTGCTAGTATGTATTTTTATTGAGGTATGAAATTCTTTATATTAAGTTGTGTTCCTATTTTAAAATGTATGTCTTCTTTAAATGTAATGAGTAATAATATTTTTTGTACGTAAGCATAATATTGAATAGATAGACTAATAGTACAATTTATATTGAGATAGTGAAAGGTTTGTAATCAGAGAAGATATTGTCATTTTTAACTAAATTTGTTACTCATTTTAAATGCATCATAGTAACTTTAGTTATAGTTGTGGTATTGAATATACTAAGTGCTGGTATATTTGATATTGGGGCACAATATCCTTTTCTTTTAGTCCACATAATCTATAATGCATGATGAAATTTTTACATAAATGTGGTATTAAATAGATAAGGCATTAGTATAGTTTATGTTAAGGCAGAGTATTGCTTGTACTCATAGGTGGTATTTCGATTTTCATTGAAGCTATTACCTATTTAAAACATGTTGCAGTTAAGTGATGATATAATTTATATTAAGGTATGGTATTACTTCCCTTCAATCAATATATTCCCATTTTAAAGTATATATCTTGCTTATCTATAATGAAAGATGATACTTTTGTAGTCATGAACGGATTCATTGGGGGCAAGTAGGCCCCCACTACTTCCAAAAAATTTTATATAAAAATTATTATTTTAAGTTTTGATCCTGTTAAAAAAATAAAATTATGCTCTCATTAAAATTTTACCCCCACTCAAAAAAATTTCTAAATCCATTGTAGTAAGCATGGTATTGCATAGATAGATTACTAGTATAGTTTTAATTGAGTCGGGTATAAATTGTACTAAGAGATATTATTCCCATTTTTCATTAAAGATGCTACTTTAAATACATTATGAGATATTTATAGTAATGATATAAATGTATTAAGTGTTGATATAGTATATGTTAAGACATGATATTTTTTATATTCAGTCGATATAATCCCATTTAAACGTGTGTATCTTGCTTATCTATAATGAATGATAATAATTTTTGTACATAGAAATAGTATTGGATAAATAGAGTATTAGCATGGTATATATTAAGGCAGAGTATAGTTTGTAGTTAAAGATGGTATTTCGATCATAAAGTGTATGTGGCACTTATTTTTAATAATCGATGGTACTTTTTGTATATTAATTAGACTAGTATTATATGTATTGAGTACCCATATAGTTCCAATTAAACTATAGAATTGTTTGTACTTAGTTATGGTATTCCCTTTTAAACATGAATCTATTACTTGATTGAAATGAACAGCCAATGGTAATTTTCTACATATGCATGATGGTTTTCTAGATATACCATTGAATCTTTTTCTTTGTTGTTCTTTTAATACTTTGCTTCACTCCCCCTTGAAAAATAATAAACAGTATAGAGATAGTTTTTGGAAATATCATTGGATCTTCTTCCTTATCATTCTTTTAAAACTCTCCTTCACCCCCTTTGGAAAAGCAAGAAACAGATAGCTTGGAGATGGTTTCTTGATACATCACGGATCTTCGTTCTTCTGAAACTCTACTTCACTTTTCCAATAAAACAATATTAATCGGAAGGAGTGAAAATGGTTTCTAGATATATCACTAATGCCCTTGCTTATTGGGTAATAGATAAACACCTACATATAATAAATGACAACATTAAAATACACAAATAAATTATTCTAAATTTAAGTTGTAAGAAAGAAAGCCGTAGTTCCCACCTTTGAGCTTCAACATCTATATGAACATCTTTTCTTGAGATGGAGTGAATAACTATTTTTTTTTATCATAATTGATATATTTACACTTACTTTGTATTATCCAAAACAAAATATTTTAAACATTTTAATATTTTAAATCTAAATGGACAATTACCTGCCACGAGTAGCCAGCTCTCATAGGACATAATTAGGTATTTTCCATTTTATATCAACTTTTACGCTATAAAAGGGGAAAGTTTTAGACTAGTATGTCAAATTTTGAGTTTTAAGAACTTTCGAGAATAGGCCTTTGGACTTTGGACTGACATATAAAATTAATAGGAAAACTAAATTTTCTTTGTATCCAATTGAAATTACCACATTCTCTCCAATTAGATCGAAAACTCCATAAATATATGTTAAAAAATTGCAAATTTATGTATGTTATTCAAAAATCACATTATTACTTAAGAAATTTAAAATATTAATTTAAAATTCTTTTATTTTAATAGTTTAAAATTTTAAATCATAATTAAAATGATAAGTAACTTTTTATGAATTAATTTATTGTGTAATGAATTCTAAATTTAATTATTCCTATGTTTATTAGGTTTGTCATTTTGTTAGAAAGCATTCGAGTTAACCATTCATCTGTAATTGAAGTAAAAGTAATTAAAAGAACTTAAACCATGCACGGGAGTTTGGGGACGAGGTTCTAAAGTTTTAAATTGTAATCTTTAAACCGGGCGATTATGAGCTTCAGTGCTTAACTTTTTACAATAAACATATTCAGGTTCCCCAAGTTTCAGAGAACACATTTACTGTTTGACTTGTTGAGGAACTGAGCGCATCAAAGGTCCGGACTCCTGAGCGGATTTGAGATTATCACTGACTTCCTCAGCAATTTGATTCAATTTTCTGGTGAATTGTTTTAAATTAAACGTTTTTACACTTTCATTTTCTTCCCCACTCCCATTTTACCTAACCAAGGAAAAGCAAGGGAAAAAGAGAATCAATCAAGAAACCATGGAATCAAGAGATGGTGAAAAATCAGGATCCAGCTCTTGTGAGCATATATTACTCAAGGATAAAACAACTTGGTAAATAGGAGTTCATTCCACGTATCCTGGACGCCAGGCAAACACCAGTGGACACAATCCGCATAGCTAGCAGGATTGGCAAGCTTTTCAGGAGTCAATGGACTCCATTGCTTCTTGTAGATTGACGTATGAGCATCTCTGCGGTAGCTCGAAAGTTGGGTTATATTTAGAAAGGAGATTGGGTATTTGGATTTGCTGAATACTTCCCCAATTACTTGCATTATGCTTTTTCTAGTATCTGATCCCCAATACGTAGAGTTATCAATCATTGTGGTTTCGTTATAGCAATTTAGCCCTGGTTTCCCACCCCAATCTATGCTCCTGCAGAATTTCGTTTTATCCAGAATCAGAACTTTGTAAATGAAAAAGAAGCAATAAAAATACACGTACCTATCATGGGTTGGTGACATGCTGGTGAAGAAGACCCTTGTCTTATTGGGATTCATATTTTTTCTCACCCATCTCAACATGCTTTTCATTGCCATACGATAAGCGTCCTCAGTCGTCACCTCCACAGTATCTTTCACTTCATCTTCAAAAGACCCTTGCCTGCACATCATGACAAACAAATATATCTTAGTTTTGGCCTTGGATAATCCATCTTTTCAAGTTAAGAACTGAATATTTGTTGGAAAAAAGAAAGGAAGTTACAAGATCTTCATGTCGATTCCAGTCATCCACCACACGTAGGTGTTAAACACCAAAATGTCAACGCCTTTCCAATGCCGTCCGTGCTTGTTAATTGAACCTTTCCTTACCATCCTATCCGATACCCTATGAACAATGGCGTTATCTGAATTTGATTCAAGAAGAAATGGTGCCCAGTAGAACTCTATCGTCGCATTGTACTCCTACACTCGAAGAAGAATGAGAATTTTCAGAGTAAAATTAACCAAACTTTTCGATTCGGTTAATTGAAAGGAATGAAAGCACAAGTCCTAAACATTACTATGGTTACAAACCTTGGCAGTGAAGACAGTTAGTGAATCGAAGGTCTCCATGGACTTGGCTCCTTCGGGGATTAATCTATGGAGAAGGCAGATCATTGAGACATATTGGCCACGGTTCAATGAATCACCAACAAACATCATTCTCTTGTGTCTCAGTGTCTCCAGCATCAACGAGGCATTGAAACTGCGAGCAAAAATTTATAATTTTCCTATCTAGTATTTGATTCCTCAATTGAAATAGGAAGTATATATCAATCAAAAGTGGTTCTTCTCTCGTGTTCTTCTGCGTCACATAACTGAGTTTTGGTGGAAATGAAAGAGACTGCCATAAATAACTAGCAAGCTACCAACGAATAACACATTTCTGATAATATCCAGAACACTCAGTGTAAGGAAATACCTGGGAAGATCACAACCATGGGGTTGCCATCTCCAAAACTGATAGTCCTTATCAGGCCTGCCATGCTCCTGGCAAGTCAACTGTGGCTGTATGTACGGACACTCCGACTCGTCATAAAGCGGCCGAGTCAACTCATCCCTCACCCACGTTCCAATGAACACGTCGCAACCTTCCGGTGTCCTCCCTATTGAAAATGGCAGTTTCTCCCACTTCTTCTCTAACCACCCCAAAACAAAACCCAACTCACTGAATCTCAAAATTTTTGAATCATAACTGTTCAGACATATCAAAACTATGGTGAATATGTATAAAGTAAAACTATCATTGATTAGATTTATGAGGTCAACTCACCTGCTCTTGAGGGTACTTCTATAACGTCGGGATCTAGGTCACCAAGGAGGCACATGAAGTCTTCCCAATAGAGGATGGCAACTAAGATAATGAAGGCTAATAGACTGAAGATATATGGAGAAAGACGAGCCTTTCTCATCAGGATTGAGGACGAGGCTGACAGGGGTGGCTTCATATTTTCGTTTAGATTGTGCCAATAGGATTACTGATTGCACGTTAAATCTTAAGAGCTTCTTGGTGTTGAGTAGATATAGATGCTATTTAGGTCGGAGGGTGAAAAAAACAAAAAAAAAAGGCGTGCAAGCAAAAGAAAAAACATACCCCACCTTTTGATTTTGTGTTGTACAATCAGACCTGTATCTATGACCGCATTGCAGTTTATTAACAAACTTAATGGTGGAAGATTGTGATCATCTCCTCCACATTTATATATGCCGAGAGTTGTTGGGTACTTGTTTTGCCAAATGCCTCCATCACCATCAGAAATAACAGGTGGAGAGTCCACTGGTTCGGTTTTGATTTTATCTTTTACTTGTCTTTCTTCCATAAGTGTTGTTTTTAAGGAACAATTAGCAGCTAGGATTTAGGGTAGAATAATTGTTTCCATTCCATCAATTTAGAAGGTTAACCAATTTTAGGTTAAACTGCATTATTAACATGAGAACTTTGGTTCCCACATATTGTATCTGGTTTTTAGTTGGAGTATCTTGTATTGGTGGTAAATCGATAGAGGGAGAGAGTGAAAGGAAACAATCTTGGTGAGGTAACAATGAATAAATAAATGCTGTGGTACGGGACGGCATAAGATTGAGTAGGAAGAGACTTACCTTAGAAGCAAAGGGTGTGCTAGCTCAGTGTTTGCCTATCATTATCTCCGCTCTTCTTTATGCAGCACATGTACCGTAAGGGTTAGGTATCGTATAACAGACATTGAAATAAATTATATTGTCCCAACTTCCAAATATTTGTATCTTAGAATTTAGGGTATTCAATATTAATACAATATTACAACTCCGGTCTTTATACAAAATTTAATATCTTGTTATGCATGAGAATACATCAACCTCAATCATGATGATTCTGAGAAAAGGTGAAGAATCTGGCCTTCTTTATATAAAATGTTTAGGTGAAAATTTGGTGATATTTCGGCTTCAAGTGGTTGTTGAAGGATTAAGTGAGAGCCGTGGGTCGCACTACAGGCTCTAGAAACAGTTTGATTTGAGGAGTGGTTGAGTTGTACTTCACAACATATAATTGTAAGTGCATTTAAATTTTTATTCAAGAAATAGTAAGTAGAGTTCTTTATTGTCTAGAATAGCATAATGCTTCAATGGTTTTTCTATTAGGCTTCTTCTGTTGTTCATACCAATTATAGACAAATAGAATAAGCAACGCATTCGAGTAAAACAGTTTAGACGTGAAACCTGTCAATCCTATATCATTTTAATAAATCATTTAGCTATAAATTTAAGACCACAAAACTACGTTAATAATACTAAGTATTGGCCTAAAACATAACAAAATATTGGTGGCTTTATATATGGTCTTGTTCGGTTCTTGCATTTGGGACAAACATTGCTTGCAACCTAGCTATTACAGAGGCATAGCTTTAGCTTGTCACTCATCATCAGTTAGAAGTGAAAACCCTCTTGGAGAGTTCTGTTCAACATGATAATAATATGACAGTGACAATAGTGGTAGAAACCTTCGAGGTCATACTTGGGTAATTAGCTTGTTTTAGTTGGAAGTAGCTTTAACCATTCGGCGAAAAATGGTCTCCAAGTTCCGTTAATCCAATTGCTTGGGACAAAAATCGGAGGCTGTTTGTGTGTCTCTATCAACTAGGCTTTCTTAACCGCCCATTACTATCACCTGCTATGCTAAGCTTTCCTGTCCTCAACAACTAACGGCTCATTCACCTTGTAGTTTGTTATCAAAGCAACGTCCTCTTTCCAAACTAACCATAACTCCTGGTAGCAGATTCTGGGACAAGAAAACGAACGACTAGAGCTGCCATTGGAGCTTTTAAGGTAACATGTTCCTTTCTTATCTGAGCTTTTAAACGTAAAATCAGTAGGCAAACCTCATCTCTCAATATTCTTTTTTCTTAATTGATCTTTTGGTTGGTAAGTTGGAACATGATACCCTTCTTATCTGGGTTTTTAAACGTAAAATCAGTAGGCAAACCTCATCTCTTTATATTCTTTTTTCTTCATTGATCTTTTGGCTGGTAAGTTGGAACGCCTTTATATTTCGTTCTTACATTATATAAACTCGAACACAGTTGGCTTCACTTAATGAAGTTCATAACCTGCATTTGCGGTTTCTTCGAAATGGTAGATATCATGGCTTATGCCCTGAATATAGATGACAATGAAGCTTCAAATTCGGTTCGAAGTTAAACTGATAAACTTCAAATTGATTAAGCTTTAAATCAAGCTTGAAAGGTACAGCCCATCTCAGCCCAAAATCTGATAATTTTGGTCTAAAACTTAGACTCCGGGTCAGGCCTGGACCTTGTCATGTATATATGTCCGTTTAACAGTAGCCTAAATTCCACATGTTGGTTAAGACGAGAGAGGGAAACGAGAGAAATTTCAGATAGAAATTGTCTTGGGGATAGGAGTAACAAAAGATCATGGGTGAAGGCAACTTCCCAAAGAACAGTATGTAAGTGAAGATTCAAGAACCAGAAAGAAAGCTAAAAAAAGAAATGGTTAAGGCATCGAGCTCTGCACAGAAAAAGCAATTAAATGAATGTTGCAAAACGAAGAGGGGTATGCAAGTTTGTCACTTCCTAAATATTTTAAAACGAATAGAATGTGATCACAGAGGAAAGAACTCGAGCAAAAATGTGGAAAAGGCTGTAAATATGTCAACGAAAGAGTAGTTTTGCAAAGAATTTTGTAGATTTCAAGTCTAAGTTGATCAGACAATTGAGATTATACCACCGGCCACTTGCCTGGAAATTTCACAGCTCTGAACTCTGACGTCTCAGTATTGATTTGCATGCAAATATGAGCTTCTGCTTTTAACTTGCTCAAAAATTGACAGCAGAATAGGAACTTCGATGTCCTTCAGAAGAAGATCTTCTAACTTTCCTCACCAACGATGCAAAAGAACTCTGAGAAAATATTACATTAGTAAGAGGACTGCTATAACTTTTAACAAATAGGTATTTGGGAAAATTGTAATTGGAATACCTGTATTTTCTGAGGTACTCTGGCCCAAAATTCCAAGTTTGGTATTATCTGAAAGAACGAAGAACTGTAATTATTTAAAGTTCACAAGATAGTCAAGCACCACTAAGGGCCTCATTCATAGCTAGTTTTACTTGTCATCAGGAATATCATTCAACAAAGTCAATGTACTATTTGCGAATTCATCAACATTTCTAAGCTACTCGACACTTAACAGATAGGCATTACTTTGAACAGTTTGTATAAAAAGAATAAAAAGAAAATTATAATATACTAAATTATGCATGTTAATATCTCTACCGGAATTGACCCGTGATTACAATCATAAAAAATGAAAAGGAGGTATTTTCTCCATGATGCCTTCTACGTCAGAACATTGTTCCATAAGTTTGATAGCTGCTCGGAATTAGGAACGTGCAGCAAACATATTATGAATCAAACATTTTAGGAAGATCACTAAGATTCCACAGAAGGAATTTCTATGCCAAGTGCAAAATGATATGGATCTACAGTTCAATATTATCAAATAATCAGAGTAGTTGATTGCATAAATGAAAAATCGAAAAAATTCATAATTCCACATCAAACAGTTCAAACTATGAGTTAAAGGGCCAGAGAGAGGAAACATACATCCCACCCGCGTATTCCAAGGAAAAAATACCGATAGACTGTTCCCACTAACAGATATGCTCCAAAAAGACATAAGATACTGCAAAAGCAAGTGATTAGTCAAGCAAGCTGACTTCAAAACCATGAAATCATGACTTGATTGATGCCATCTATAACAAGGAAAAAGTAGAGATATACAAATAGAGTGACTCACATAAGGATTAAGATACTGAGCCAGCCCCATGCTCTCCCATGGACAGAAATTATTGTAGGACAACCAGAAGGATGCTTCAGTACTGTGGCCTGTCAGACAAACAAGCCCAAAATATTAAATGTAGAGCCCAGTAACTTCTTTAACATTTCAATCGAAAATATTTATCCAATAAGAAAGAAGCACTGAGAAGAAAGCATATCCATTTGAATCAATTTCCGTGTAAAAATGAATTTCAGAGACTCACATAATCACAGGTCCCTAATTTCTCCAGTGAGAGTGGCCCCTGTGAAACATGAATAAACTCATGAGGCAAACTATGAAGTGGCTGGGTTCAGAAAAAGAGTTTAATATTTTAGACCGTTCTACGCAGGGCGAGGATAACTTAAGAAAAAACTCTCACCTGAACTCCATTTGAATCACAAAGGACAGAAACAGAGAGTGAACAATTCCCTGCAGGGGCCTTCCTTGACATTTTAACAACCACTCCCTTACTAGGATTTTGATTTTCTGCAATGTTCCTCATTGAAAAGATCCAAATCAGTACTTACAGACACACTAAACATTCGAGAGCAAGCTCCTACAGAACAGTGAATTCTTCATCACCAGGAGAAACTACATGTAGTCTGCTCACCCCTGGTTCAACTAGGACTATTCTTCAGACCAATTAGCAAATGAAAAGAAAGTAATAGAAGTTCTTACCAATGACATTAATCACTGTGCTTGATGCATATCCAATAGTTTTGCAAACATCATAACCTGAAAACGTAACATAGATCTCATAGAGGTATATAAGGAAAGTTACAGCCCACTCAAACAACTATTTCAAAGACAGCTTAATTACTTTATCAATGATAAATTAAGCGGGCAGAAGCCTAAAGAAGTATCCTAGTCATTCTCAAGGTTTGCTAACTACTTTTTCTAACTAGAGGTTTTCTGAATTCCCTTCCGCTTCAATTTCCTAATCCATAACCTTGATAAGGTATCTTTCCATCCTCTTTCCTGAAGTTCGTTCTGATTGGCCATATCAGGGGTTTAGATCATTCCAACATCAGTCCTAGTTGTGGCAAAAGACAAGAGATCCATGATAGTGTTGATTCCATTGGTGTAAAAGAGGAACTATCGCTCTTAAAGGATGGTTCCTAAATGTGGTAAATCATAGGAGATAGTCATATCCTGACAGATATAGATAAAAACCCATGCATGCTAATGTAACCATCCAACAAAAATAATAAGTTGTTTCCAACACCAAGGAATCAGAGTCTATATGTCGGTACACATCCAACTAACAAATATGATCATCAAGCTGCCACCAGCCATCTATTGACCTTAAAAGCTTAAGGCCCTTGTTTAATAGATAGAAAAAATGAATACATGTAAACATCTGTATCTATAAGGAAACAATTCCCACAAAAAAAATGGGTGCTTAAAAAATGCCAAAAAAAACTGCATAGGACTACATGCATCATGGAATCTCATAAGTTTAGTGGAATTAAGACAAAGTTAAAAAAATTCGATAGATCACTTACCTCCTATGTTATCACCCATTAGTGCACTACATTCCATTCCACAGTGTTTTGGCCCCCCACAGTCCTACAGGAATGGGTAATCAACCAACCATCGCAATTTTTAACTTGTAAGTAGCAAAGACATAATTATCATTTAACAGACAGGACGCACAATCTACCATTTCGGTAGCATGGAAAAGAGCTGATGCACTCATTGACACACAGAATGGTTCATGGAACAGGCAAAAACCATAACACCCTGCAATTCACAGGACACATGGAAGTGCCACGTCTATCCTGAATGAACTCTTTCACCAGAAGACTATGATACCCCTAAAACTTCTACCCAAGGAGGACTAGGTATGCTCTCGAAAATGATTATGCAGAAAATAATCTTCCACTAAATGAAGAGCTGAAGAGCCCAGGTTCAACAAGGAAAATACAGTGTAGATTTTCCAATGCGGACACTTCCAATCTGTTAGATGATAATAGCTTGTCAAAGGAAAAAGATGGTAGGACTTATTTACCATGCAGTCAAGACATCTGGGAGGGTAGTGATTAAAAATCATTCCATCGCATAGCTGCTCCATAAGTCAAGTATGAAAAATTCAGGTCAATCAACTGTATACATGCACATATAGGTACATAAATACAAAGTAATAGCAAGGCCCGAGTTTTTACACAGCATCCCTTTTTAACCATTTTCAAAAATGATGCTAATAAATTTCAGTGTGTATGAGTTTGAATTGCATTCAAAGGCAAGACAGCTTATAGATTGCAAGTCCGTTGTAAACACAACAAGAATGGTATGAAGTTTACAGGATAGGACTAAAGGCCAATTGAAGTTTAGTCTTCCAACCACAAGGAATAAAGCGGCTCTATATACCATAAAAACTACTGAAAAAACGAAGAAATAAACTGTAACCTGATGGAGCCAACCTGAAACCAGAGAATAGTCTTATTTGAAGCCACCTGATAAAACCTACAGTAACAAAAACAGCAAATGAATGCAGAATATGATGAATCATAATCTCATATTAATATGTTTAAGGAAGTAGAATAGTGAGCAAAGAACGCTGGATTTTATAATCTGAGGTTCTCTATTATTTTGCTGTTCACTTGCAGAAGACGAAACAAGTATTTTCAATCAATCTAAACCAAATATCTGAATTCTGTTGGCAAGCCATCAACCTAGTATTATGAAATTTAACCGTTACTGCCCCTACCGAATCCCCAATCACTGACATATCCCCTCCTTCTCAGAAGAGACAGGAAAACTCCACGTTTCCAATGCGGGTGGCACTAATCTTTCAGTACAAGTAGAATCAGATTTCAAAACAGTTGTCGTGATTGGTTCACTCTAAGGTTTGACGTCGACTTGAACTGAAATATCAACAAATGAAAGAACACAAGGACGATACAAACATCTTTCCACTTTAATCCCGATTACTAAATGTTATTGTAAATATTACGGGACAAAAGCCAAGTGAGAAAGAAAACATTATAAATGAGAAGGACACAAATCGGGAAGGAGAGAAAAAGAGCGTACCCATCTTCGCTGACCACACCGTGCGGATAAGTGGGAAGACGAGAGGCCAAACTGAAGTTATAAAGCTTCGCACCATCATAAAAGCTGTGTTCGCAGACTACAGCGACCGACCCAACTCGAAGTAAAGTTGCGACCCATATAAACAACACCATAGCGAACCATTGAGCCAAGTTTCTTGATAGTATCATTATTGCACGCGTGTAGATTTATTTTTCTCTTCAATTTCCTCAGCAAGTCATCATTGTACTCGAAAAGAAAGAAGAAGCCGCCCAAACGAATGAAAAAAAACCCCTCGTAGATTCTGACTGCGGGCGGTGAAATTGAAGTGGGGCACAGGGGAAAAACCCCTCGTTTCCTGACTTTTAGCTCTCTAGAGATTGCAAATACTTGGTTACTGGAGGCAACTACACTAGTTGGTGTTTATCTAAACTAGAACTTAAAGTGATTAATTATTTTACTGCTCATATTTGACAATACTGGAGTGTAGTTACCAGCTACTTACGGTTTCTAGAATGATAAGGAGTCGGCTATAGTATTAACGTCTCACGGTAAAACCACCGCGGAGATCGGAGCCGATGAGAATGGGATTCGGGCTGGGCCGAAGGTTACTGGATCTTAGATATTTTCGTTCAAGAATAAACAGGTGCAATTTGCTTAGAAGCTGGTAACTTAATACAGTTACAAAACTGAGCGTTTAAAGAGCTTATTAGGAATTGCTAGCAATAGTATTAATTGAAATCATAAAATCCATTTCCTCCTTACATTACTGCTGACTTGAGCGTTGTAAATGTTTGGTATGAGGATTTCTCTAATCTAATGTATCAACTTTTAAGTTAAAATATGCTTGTTCGATTATGTTTGTTGTAAATCCTATTGTCCCTTTCCCTCCAAATAATGTAGATGCAACAAATCAATGTAGTCTTAGGTATGATTAAATCATTACCCAACCTCTTAATCTACTTGATCACCTATTGTATAATCTGATCCCAATTTAGTTTCTTGCATTATAGTGAATTTTCATTATATGTTGTAAGCAAGACTAGATGGATTATGTGTAAGGGCATTCAAAGTTAGATGTTGTATTGTTTTAGCTTAAAGTTTGCATAGTACATGTATAGTATTAAGACCTTTTATCTTAGTTTTGGCTCAAAGCTTGTTTTTAATTGCTAACCAGGAGGTGCTAGCTACCTTAGGTACCAAAATTTTAGACCAAATAAGTTCATGCCAATGGACTTTGGAGTATGGTTTGAAAAAATCTAAATAGGATCTACTGGAAAAGCTTAAGGATTTTTCCAGTCCAAATAGATATATCTTCCTTTATAGTATAAGATATTTGCAATTTAAGACTTACCTCTTTGATTGTAGTTCTAGGAATTACTGAGATTATTTCTAACACTTTGGTGTTTGGTGGAAATCTTCCTTTGAGTGGAACAAGTTCCTCTAGTAGGTATAGGGGACTGATATCACTCCGTTTATTGTACCATAGCCAAGTATTAAGTCCATTTCTAACTATAATTTTATTGAGAGGATATATAGAACTTTTTGATCTCAACGTCTCAATGAGAGGCCATAATTGTCTTTTTTTCTCTCTAAGATTCCAAAAGTAACATTGTGAAAAGTAGCGTGAATTCTTCTATTTAACCCAAAGAAGAAAATTGTCTATGCATTATTTCCAAATTTTCTTCGTAATTAATATTTGATTTTTGAGTTTGAGGGATGTGATACTTAATCTACTATCTTGCTTAGTGGTACAAACTTCAGTCCATTTACTTTTGACTCTATAAAAATTGTTTAGAATTTTAGTCTACGTAAATCTCCCTATGATCCTGTCCATATCTTTGATAACTCCTTTAAGTAACATCATGTGGGAGCACCAATAAGTTTAGAGGTTTAAGAGATTTGATTTTACCAATTGGATCTTTCTAACTAAAGAGTCTTGTTTTGCCAAGCATTTGCTCTTTTCTTAACCATCTCAATCAAGTGTTGGCAGTCCACAGCTCTTGGTTTCCTTGTGAAAATAGGTAATACAAGGTGTGTAAATGGTAGATCTTATCTTTGCATCCTAGAGATTTGTTCTAGAATATTGACATCAAGGATTCTAGTTCAAACTACTATCTTTCTCTTTTCCTAGTTGATGTTTAGTTTTAATATATTTGAAAAGACTTGTAAACAAGAAATAATGGTTGAGGGTGAGTTAGGGTCATTAGTATAGAATAGAAGCAAATCATCAAGAAATATTAACGAGAAGAGGTCAAATTCTTTGCATTTGTAGTGGTATGTAAAGTTCCGCATTATGTTGATATGTTTATGAAGAATTCTAAAGAAAACTTGCATTGTAAAAGTGAAAATGTATAGGGATAGGGGTTCTCCCTACTAAATTCCTATTGCACCATAGAAAAGTTATGTAGGTTCTCCGTTAATCATAGCACTGAAAGAGGTATTTGTGACACAAGCTTCCATCTAGGACATGAATTCCTTGGGAAATCCAAATGCTTATATGGAATTGAGATTGAACTACCAGTCTAATGCATCAAATGCTTTGTATATATTAATTTTAAGAGAGTAATTCCTGTGTTAAGAGAAGGTTGTCTCTAATGTCTCTTGCACTAATCAATGCTCTCTGGCTATGATTAATCAAAGGGATTAGATCCTTTCTAAGCCTAGTTGTAAATATTTTCCTAATGATTTTGTATATTGTGTTGCAACAAGATATGGGTTGAAAGTCTTGCAAAATGTTGGGGATTTGCTTCTTAATAATTAGGCATAAGAACATTTTTTCAGTTCTTTTAACATTT
This sequence comes from Erythroxylum orinocense, assembly GCA_025531955.1. Taxonomy (NCBI): domain Eukaryota; kingdom Viridiplantae; phylum Streptophyta; class Magnoliopsida; order Malpighiales; family Erythroxylaceae; genus Erythroxylum; species Erythroxylum orinocense. Next base: position 18,661,068 of record JANZLX010000211.1, on the reverse strand, counting down.
TACTGTTTCTAAAGAACTCTTGCACAATCAATTACTCCACCACTTATTAAGTCCTAGTCTACTAGAAAAAGCTGCATTAAAACCATCTAACCTTAGTGCTTTGTTTGGCTTTAGGTTGAATAGGGTACTTTTTACCTCTTCAAATGTTATTTCTCTAGTTAGCATTGTGCAAGTGTGAAAAGCTGCATTAAAACCATCTTACCTTGGTGCTTTATCTAGTTTTAGGTTGAATGGGGCACTTTTCACCTCTTAAACTGTTACTTCTCTGGTTAGCATTGTGCAATTGTAATGGTAAATATGCCTAGGTCCTTACCATTGCGTAAGTGATGCTAAATATGACTAGGTCCTTAATGTACCATTGCTGTGCTTAATCACATCTAGCAATGGTACATTAGCTTTAACCTTCAAAAAATCTATCAGATTTCCTTATCCTTGTCCTCCTTATTTGACTTTGCTAATCTCCTAGGAAGAGGTGGAGGGTTAGTGTTAACCATATTTGATGATTTAACATTTACCTTTGAACTAAATGATGTATCCTTTTCTTCTTAAGCTCCTTCTCAATTTCCTTTTCATTAGCCATCTTTTGTATAGTCCTCTTTGGAACCTCAAGCTTCCTATCACTCGTTAAGGTTATTGAATTAAAATTCTTGAGGTTTATTTTAGATTACGATGGCAATTTTCCTCCACTTTGAGCTTCTAAATAGTAGATAGCAGCTTTCATTTAACTCATATAGTTTTCCAAATTTTGAATGCTAAACCTTATCTCCTGTTGAAACTATTTTACATTCTACTAGAATTATAAAGTGTTAGTTAAAGAAGGCTTGTAGGTTAGCCCAAAATTGTTATACACCTTACGACCTATATGGGAAGTAGTTCTGCTACCTATTCTCTCCTTAACTCAGGTTCAGGTGATCTTTCTAACCTAGGTTATAGGTCTCGAAATATGTATTGTACTTTTGGAAAAAAAGTTTTCTCCTGTAGAATTAACATACTCCATGTTTCTCTCTTACAGAGTCGAGCAACCACTTGTCGGATAGTTCATATTTGCACATATCCTACAATCTTTCACCAATGATTGCCTTATGATAATCTATCTAATAAAGGATGTTAATCCAACCAATTAAAGGATGTTAATCCAACCAATTGATGCTCTACGGATAAATTTTTCACCTTATTTACCCTACATACATCATTGCTAATGCCAAATTGTTAAATGTTTACTATCATACATTAAATTAAGGTCCTTGCCTCTTAGGAGTATTTTCACTTAATACTCCATCACTTGTTACACCTATCAAACTCCTGTCTATAAGCAACTTTCATAGAATTATCAAATAAGGAGTTACTTCGTGATATTATGATGGGAATAGCTGATATACAACTTTTTGAAACACTTCTAATACTTGTAAAAGGAGTCTCTATGATGTTGCTTTATCCCACAAATCTTTTTCCTTATGCTTGTTGTCTTTGACGTTAGAAAATAATTCTCCAAAACTAGCCTTCTCAACATGATTTGTTCTTTCGTTACCCTTGAAAGTTTCATACTAAGACAAACCACATCAGGCTCCTTGAGATGCTTATTCGCATTCTCACTTGCAAGACCATAACAATTAGGTGAAATATGTATCAATCTATAATTAAGCTGAGAAGTAGTATGTTCGAAAAAATTTAGGAAAGTAATGCATAAAAGTCTCTAGGTTAAGTCTGGGCTAACTAACTCCCTTAGGGTTCCTGTATTAAACATAGCGTCTTTTAAATCAATTTCTTGCACTATTCTTAAAGTTGTTGTGTTTTTCTTACACAACCTTTATAGTGCCCTTCCAATATTAATATCAAATTATATAGGGTCTTAATGAGAAGATCTAGTTATATCAGATGCAAATACTAACAAATATAAAAAGATTAAGAAAATTGAATATACAAATATATATATAACACCAATTAGTATCAAACATAAAATCACTTCACTCCTTGAAAATATTGCCAAAATTCTTGGTTACATATTGAATGCATCAAAAAATAAAACCCGGCGGGGGGGAGGGGGTGTTGATTGAATTTATTAGATGCAATAAAATAAATTAAACTATAGAATATAAATCAAATCAAACAATATAAATCAAAAAGATTGATCAATGGGTTTTAAATCTAATTCGTGGTTCAACATTAACCTTCACACACATGTTCATAATCAATCATTAGTTCTCGTACCTCTCTTTAAAACTATTAACCGTAGATTAATAACAAGCTTTGTTAATCTTAGTTTTTTCTTAGGTTGCATCTAATTAAAACGAGCTCTTTAACTAGGTCTAGTTATTAGACAACCCAAAATAAGCTCTTTATATTTAGTTTCGCAGTCGCATTATGAAATAGGAAAATTGGTTAATCTAAGCAACAATCACATAAGCTCGAGTCATTTAACCTATACTATATTATCCCTAATGATACACAACCATTATTTTATTGCACATGAATTATATTTATAATAATTACATATTGTAATCTAGATTTTGGCAATGAATTCATACATGAATACTCTAGCAGGCCTATTTAAATCGTTCATACACAAATCTTAAACTTTAGACAAAGAATAACATAGTCAATTCTAAAAGAGAGTTAAGAAGACCATCACTAAGATTGATTAATGCCTAAAAATGTTCATCGACCTCGATATTTCCTTTGAACTGATGAGAAGAAGATTGGCTATTAATAACTCTCAAAAGGGAAAGAATCTATCCCCTTTTGTTTCTCCAATTTGTACATAACCTGGTTGGCCTCTTAATTAGCCATTTATAGTGTAAAATTATAGTTACGTTGTTATACACGATTAGCTATATAGGCATTTAGGTAACTATGTATGTTAATTTTCCCAATGTAGCTCACTTACAGGGTCATGTAAGTCTCCACATAAGAGTGTAGGTCATAAGGGTGGTTGAAATAATATCTTTGAGTTCGTATATGTTTCTATTAAGATACACATTCCTATATACGGCCATTTCAGTCACATTGACTCTAATTCTTTCTTTCTTTATCCTATCTTCACTCTAACTCATCTCCTTCTTACTCTACGAAGGCAAATAAGATCAAACATCAATAAAACAACACCAAGGATATAAATTTAGCACATTTTGGTTCTTGTTTTGCAAACTTGTAACTAAACTAAAAAATGAACCATATTTTAGATACATAATAACATTAATCACAAAGTATTAGGGAATAAATATATAATCAAGCAAGTACTTATCATTCAACTTCTATCTTTTCTGCTGAATCTTCTTCCTTCTCTTCTTGAATTGTAGCTTCTTTTATGTTTTCAACCTCTTGATCATCTTTACTTTGGAAAATTAATGAACTCATATGATCCTTCAAGTTTAACTTAATGTAATCCAATGAAGCAATTAGCTCTTTTGAAGTTTACAGAGGATAACCTCACTTGAAGCACTGCCTTTCATTAGGACATTTCTAAGATGTTCCCTTTTCTTGGAAGAGTTATGAAAAAATTAGTTACCTCGGAAAGAACTGTATGAAAGTTAATGATTAATTAAGTTTATATTCCCATCCATGCATGGGCTAATTGAAATGCCTCATACTTTATTTGATCTAAAACAGCAACTTCATCAAAAGATGGGCTTACCCATTTTTCAATCAAAGCATTCAACTTTATATTTAATCATGAACTTGATAACTAAAAACCCACAAAGGTTGTAGCGTTATTCAAAGTGAAATGACACTACTGTAATGCCCAACCAAAAAGTAAGCAAAAGAGAAAGTGAAATGTCACTACTGTAATGCCCAACCAAAAAGTAGGAAACGTTTTTACTCCTTTCTTTGAAGTGAAGCACTCTAATGTATGCTCTCTTCCTTCGCATTTACAAACTTTTACATGAGCGCTATGGCGATTAACGCTGCGGAAACGTGTGGACTGCAAGCGGTAGGATTAGCGAACATGATCATATCGTCGGCTCGAATTGCCTCCATCCACCAGAGCAACTGCCAGCAACTGGCGGAGCACGTGAAGATAGTAAGCAGTTTGTTGGAAAGGCTTAAAGAGACAGACCTCATGAGGCTTCCGGCAACCAAAGAGCCGTTGGAGGGGCTCGAGGAGGCTTTGAGGAAAGCCTTAGACTTGGTCCAGAGTTGCAAGGAAAAGAGCTATCTATACATGCTTGCTACTGGTTGGAGTGTTGTTTATCAGTTTAGGCAAGTCCAGGATGAGATTGATCGATACGTCAAGCTCGTACCCTTAATTTCACCACCCCAAATCCTCTGTCCAAGTTATTCTGTCCCTACTCTGTCCAGTGAGGTAGATGTCGTCCATTTATGTGGACCTCAATAGACCCCACATAAATGGACGGCATCCACTCCACTGGACAGAGTAGGGACAGGGTAACTTGGACAGGGGATTTGATCCCTAATTTCACTTGTTCATGAGTTCAGGATGCAGGTACCATACATTAATCACAGACGAAAGGGGACATCTTCGATTCCAAGAACTGTTGCCGGGGAGAGAAATCAGTTACTGTGCATGTCTTTTCATTTCTCCCTTTATTTTGGGCACTAGACACTAGAAACTATAAACTCTGTTGACATTTCTAGCCATGTGCAGGAACAGTTCATTTTGATTTGTTCTTTAACTTTTCTTCTTACCAAGTTCATTTTGATTTGTTCTTTAACTTTTCTTCTTACCAAGCCCTAGTGAGATATTATCTATAACTTATCAATGGTGACTACCTGGTTTTGCGAAAATAAATAAACAGCACATAAAAATTTATCTACCTTTTCAAATATTAGTTTGAGAATTGATGAAACACAATTAATGAATCCAGGATATAAAGGAAGGTTTGCAAGCCGTAGAGGAGGATCACAGGGAATACAGTCTTGATGAAGATGTGGAGGCTCAAAATGTGGTACTTAAACCTGATCGAACAAATAAAGACGCGAACATACTAGAGAAGTTGCTATCTATCAGATATCCTGATCTTCAATTCCATGAGGCCCTTCAAGAAGAAAAAGGGAAACTACAAATTGAGCTTCAGCGATCGAGAACAAAAAATGATCCTGATCAATGCCGTGTAATTGAACATCTTATTGATATTACAGATAATGTTGTCAATACGCTTCCAGGAAAGAAGGTTACCAAACTTCTTGTCAACGAACCAACGTACGTGGTTTCAGGGTAAGTGTTTCTAAGAAATCAGGATGAAGCGTTATGTTTTTTAATGGAATCTTTGCTGTGCTTTGTCAAGTAACATGTTATTAACTAGGTACATAACCAATGCAAAATCCAGCTATGAGGATTTGAATCCTGAAGATAAATGTCAATCAGAGTGGCGGGTTGATCTTTTTGATTGTTGCCAGGAGCCTTGTTTGAGTGAGTTCCATCTCATTATCTCATACTAAACTCATTCTCATGAAATGGTTGGGTAATTTCCCATTTATGAGTACCTTGACGAGGTTTCTGGCAGCAGGCTTGAAGACCTGCATCTATCCTTGCGGTACCTTCTCATGGATAGCCAATGCAGTGTCAAAGGGAAAAATATGTAAGTTGATACCAAAATAACAGGGAGCGTTTTAGGCAGGCAGTTAGTAGTTAATTTTGGATGGTATTGCAGCTCGTGAGCGTGCCATCAGCGATTTAATGGCGCATTCCATCTTCCTCGGATGTTGCTGTTACACCTGTTGCATAAGAAGGAAAATAAGAGAACTTAATAACATCCAGGCTCGTATCTTCAACTTCATCAGTGTCGACTAGTTGCCCTCTTAACACTCTTTAGTGAATATGATTTTACAGGGCGGCTTATGCGATGACTTCTTAACTCACTTAATGTGCTGCTGCTGTGCAATGGTTCAAGAGTGGCGGGAGCTCCAAGTCAGAGGTTTAGAAGGTGATCAGTCTTAAAGAAGCCATTAGGCTAGTGATTGGGATTTTCAATTTCTGATAATAAGCCACCTTCAGAATAACATTCAGGCTTGTATCTTCACAGGTTGCCAAGGAACAAAAATGATTCCTCCAACGTACCAGTACATGAAGCCTTAAAACTTGTTCTCCTTTTCTTTGTCCGCTCTGCTTGCTAGTTAAGTGACGTTACGCGTGCCGAGCCAAATCTTTATTAGTAGTTTGAATTATAATCTGTTCTATTTTTTGCATTTTTGTATTGACCTCTCTTTTTTAACTTTTACGGGTAAGGTAAATTGCATAAGTAAAAAATCAAGAACATCAAGTTGACGCCCTAGGAGTTATGAACTCAATGCAAACGTTGTCTTAACTAGGATACTTACATCCTCTCCTAACCTTATTCATAACGAAATAGTCAAAGACAATATCAACAAAAAGAAAAAGAAAAAGGCATGAAGTTCCAAAAGATGCAAAATTCTCTATATTGATCCCATCCAATCTACAATTTTTGATCCTACAAGAAAGCTAAGTAAAATTTTTATCAGCCAATTCATATACGTGAAGAAAAGAACTACTAGATCAGAAAACATATTAGTAACTAGTGAACTCATCTTGTCAATGTATTGGTGCTAGTAATCTGATGGAAACTCTGTACAAGGAAGAGCTGGCCTTGGTTGAAAACCACACAAAAAAGAAGAGCCAACAAAGAAAAAGTCAACGTGGGCATCAAATTACAATTCTACTTCGGTAGACTACATATCATGTTTACCCACTGAAAAAAGCCAGTGGAAGGGTAGTAGTAACTTACTGGTTATAGATTTCTTCTCTACTCGTTCTAGGTTTAGGGCACAAACTGCGTTGTAGTTGTGCTTTAGGTGAGGAGCAATAATTCCTTCTTAAGATAGGATAGGAATATACTGTACAATGAGCAGAGCAATGATCTAAAAGAAAACCAAAACTGAATATTGCAATTACCTTAAACACCTCGTATGGAAGTCGGAATATCAGGTGCATGCGTGAGTGACTCACCTTGGGCCATTTTTCTCCCAAGCATTGCACACATTGCGATCATATTACATCCTACTTTCTTGATTAATCTTGTGTGAGTTAGTGAACTTTAGACAAAATAAGAGTATTGCATTGAGAGATTGAAGTTCTGAAGCAATATTTTAGGGTTGTTTTTTATCAGACATCAGGGTTAATCCCTACCAGACTCCTCGAGTCTAAGGCATGGGAAAGAAAAAGCGCAAAGGAAGAGACATTACAACCGACTGCGTAAATCTAGACAATGCTGGAGAGGAAATGTGAGCGGTAGGTACGAC
>JANZLX010000211.1:18525397-18544254 GCA_025531955.1 Erythroxylum orinocense | reverse complement strand
GAAAATTAGATAGAACCCTTATTAATGCAGCTTGGAGCATTCGGTTCCCTACTTCTCATTGTGTTATCCTAAATTCTCATATTTCAGATCATTCTCTGTCAGTGGTTAGGTCGGTTGGAGACCAGCAGAGGCGAACTACACCTTTTAGATTCTTTAACTTCTTAGCTGCTCAACCCAATTTCCTGCAAACTATTGAGGAAGCTTGGTCCTCCCCAGTTATTGGTACTCCCATGTATAAGGTTGTGTCCAAACTGAAGCTTGTTAAGCAAGCTCTCAAACTCATGAACTCAGGACAGATTGGGGATATTAATGATAGAGTTGAGAAGAGTCATGCCAACCTTAATCACATTCAGACCCACCTGAGGTTATCACCTAGGTCTCTCTTTCTGCTAGCGAAGGAAACTGAGGCCATTAGTGAGCTGTATACTACTCTAGCGGATCAGGAATCCTTTTATAAACAGTCCTATAGGATCACTGGCTTAGAGAAGGCGACAAAAACACTAAATTCTTTCATAATTCCCTCCTTGCCAACAAAAATAGAAATTCCATTCACTCTCTTGAAGTGGGAAATGGCACTCGAGTAGTGGGGCTTCCCGAAATTCAGGCCCTTTTTTCTCGATTCCTTCAAAGGCTTTATAGGGGCTGTGAAGAACCTCCACCCTTCCAAAGAGTTTGTGGCTCATCTTTTCCCCAATCCTTTGTCTGATATTCATTCTAATGCTGTCATTGCTGAAGTTTCACATTAAGATATTAGAGAAGCTTTTCACTCTTTAAATCCCAATAAGGCCCCTGGTCCAGACGACTTTAATGGGTACTTCTTTAAATAGACCTGGCCTATTATAGGGGAAGAAGTTACTGGAGCTATTAAAAAAATTTTGCTTCATGATAAGCTCCTCAACGAGCTCAATTCCACATTCATATCCCTTATATCCAAAATAGCACACCCTTCCACAGTCCTAGACTTTAGACCTATCTCTTGTTGCAACTTGCTCTATAAAGTTATTGCTAAAATTTTAGCAAATAGACTTAGGAACATCCTACCCCTTATAGTTAGCCCCAATCAAAGCGCCTTTATCAAGAATCGCCGAATAGGGGATAACATCCTTTTAGCGCAAAAGATCTTTCGGAACTATCACATTTCCAATAATCAGAAGAGGTGTGCTTTTAAAGTGGATCTCCAAAAAATCTATGACTCTATCCATTGGGATTTCATTCTTAACACCCTTGAAGCTATAGGCCTCCCTCTGAAGTTCATTGAGTGGGTCAAAGAATGTATCACCACCCCTTCTTATTCTATTTTGGTTAATGGGTCACCCACCAAATTTTTCAAAGGTTAGTTAGGATTAAGACAGGCTGACTCTTTATTGCCTTTGCTCTTCATTCTTTGTATGGAAGTTTTTTCTAGAAATTTGAGAGCCAATACAGAGACTAACCCTCAGTTCAAATACCACTAGAGATGTCAAGGTCTCAAAATCAACCATCTTTTATTTGTGGATGATCTCTTAATGTTCTACCATGTGGATTTGTTTTCTACTCAACTTTTGCTTGACTTTTTGTGTACTTTCTCAATGTTTTTTGGCATGGACATGAGCGCTTCTAAAAGTCAATTTTTCTTGTCCCTGGATGTAAGTTATCTGAGTCATAAAATGAAGCTTGTTTCAAGTCTTCAGCAAAGGTCTCTCCCTATTAGGTATTTAAGGATTCCGCTCCTTACAAGTCGCCTTACTAAGAGGGATTACGCTTCCCTTTTAGCTAGAATTGACAAGCGGATCAATCGTTGGACTCATAAGAGTCTTTCTTATGCAGGCAGAATCCAATTGGTAATTTCAATCCTTTCTTCCTTTCATGTCTACTGGTCCACTCATTTCATTCTTCCCACTTTCATCCTTAAGGACATTGAGACCAAGCTTAGGAATTTTTTATGAGCAGGGAATTTAGACTTTAATGCCAAGGCTAAGGTTAAGTGGAGTGACATCTGTGGATCAAAGAAGGAGGGTGGTTTAGGGGTTAAACACTTGACTACATGGAACCAAGTATTGTTAGGAAAACGGATTTGGTATTTGTTTGAAGATAGGGAAGCATTATAGGTTAAGTGGGTACATACAATCATACTGAGAAGGAAAAAATTTTAGAGTGCTCAACCTAATTATAATAGTTCTTGGAGTTGGCGGAAGATTTTATTTGTGAGGGACAAATTGTGGCCCCAATTCAAATTTAGGATTGGAAATGGTATCTCTACTTTTTTTTGGCAGGATCTGTGGCATCCGAGAGGTATTCTGAGGACCTTTTCTACACCGAGAGTGATCAATGGCTTGGAGCTTCCATTCACAGCACGAGTTTCTGAAGTCATTATTAATGATGAATGGACATTGGATGAGGCATCCCTGGAACTCATTAGGAACCTAGATGCACCCTGGTATTGCCCAAATAGCTCCCAACCGATTGTCTGGAATGGTTAGCTAGCCCCACCAAACGGTATACCAATGCCTCAGCCTATCTATTCTTACGACCCCCCTTATCGGATGTTCCTTGGCATAAGCTGGTATGGTCCAAATACAATAGACCTCGATGTTCCTTTACCTTATGGCTAGCCTTCCAGCAAAAGTTGCAGACCCAGGACAAACTGACTTACCTATATACTCCTAACCACTGTTCGTTGTGTTTTTCAACTAACGAATCCATAGAGAATCTATTTTTTGAATATCCTTTCTCCAAAACAATTTGGGACGATTGCCTCACCCATTTTAATCTACCCATCCTTCATTAGCCGAACCTTTCAGCCATCCTTTCCTGGTTTACCAACTCCAACTTCTCGGCAGTAAATCATTTCCCACCACTGTTTACTATATCTGAACCAAACATAATGCCCGAACCTTCAAGGATGAAGCCAAGGAAGTGGAGTGAGTGTATCATAGAATAATCCCCCAAGTTAGGGATCTTCTCAGCCTACATATAAAGAGGAGGTAATTTTATGGTTTGTTCATCTTTTACTTTTATGCAGGTTGTTAGCTGACTATTCTAGGTTAAGGCCAGTTAGCTCCCCATTGGAAGACCGGACAGGAGTTAGTTGGCAATCCAACTTCCTACATTGCTACCAACTCACTAAGGGACTTGGCAGGCCTTCTTCTACACAGTGGCGACCAGCCTATGGTATTGCCTTTACTGGAATTGAGAACTTGTTTAGCTCTGGTTATCCCCTTATGGTTATTGTTTTTCTGGTCTGGTCTGGTTAGCGTATAGAAGATCTGATGTTGTGTTCTTGTAGTTATGTTCCTTCCTTAAACTTTAGATGCTGTTTGTCTTGCATAGCTTTGGTTTTGGCTTAACTATGGACTAGGTGCTTTGTAATAGCTGGTGGTGTCCTCCGAGACACTAGTGCATGAACTTTTTGTACATATATTTGTTTTTTTAATTCTATTCTTCTGAATTACCAAAAAAATAAGGAAATATTTTAATAACTCTAAAGATATCTCACTTAGGGTAATAAGGCACACTAATGATCAAAGTAGCCATGTATGAGTAAGCAAACAGTTATAGCTTCAAACACACCTCAAACTCATCATTATTTAAAGTTCCAACTCTAGTGGAATTACTAGCTTCAATGGTGCATAACCACATCCTAATACATAAACCAACTATTTTAAAAGAATAGAGAGAGCTCTAAGAAAAGAGATTATTGTCTCAAACACTATAGTCATGTTCTAAGAAAAGAGAAAAGAGTTGTAAGTTTGTTTTAGTTCTTACATAGATCAATTTCAACTACTTCTATTTTTTAATATTATTATCTTATACTTTATTAATGGATTTTTTTAAAATTGCAACATAGGCTTTTAAGGATTATGGAGTAACATTTGGTGAGCATAGTAAAAATTTATATGCTCAGGTGTTTTAGTAACTTAATTTTAAAGATTTCATTAAAAAATTAATTATAATTAAACCTCCACCTTTATGTATCCCAAATGCCAATGCAAAGTTAATTTGAATTCTTTTGAAGAGGTGTTAATAAAGGGAATAAAAAAAACATTTAAGACCATTTAGATGATATTGTACTAAAAAAAAGAGCAAACTTGCTATATCCACATATACTATCTAACATTTTTCACTGACATTGGATAACAAGAATCATTTTTTTACCATAGTTAAACTAAACATTTAAATATTTATTAGCCTTTGTTTTTTTTAGTTTGTATTTTGTGTTTAGGATAAGTAAGTGCTTAAACTTATTTTCGAATTTTTTGATACATTAGATTATAATTGTCTAACCTTTTGTTTAATAACAATTTAATGCACTCATATTGTTTAAGTGATATTTGCAGTAGTTATTGCAGATGAATGTTGCTTTCATATATATTTTTTGGTCTTAGACCAAGGTATCCACCGGCAAACCCAATGATTAATCCCCTCGCTGGTTTGTAGGCACCTCACAAGATGGGACAGCTGGCCCAAGGATTTAAGGTTGCTACATACCCAAAGTTAAGGATCGAACCCCTGACTTTTGGTTAAGGATATATGAGTCCTTTTCACTCAACCACACCCCTTGAATTGCTTTCATATGTATGTTTAAGTGTTATTACTCATCATTATATCCCTAAGAATTACAAATTATTGTGTAAGTTTCCTTGCACGACGAAGTATTGACCACACTAAGGGACAAGCCCTGAAGCAAAGGATGGGAATGAGCATAATCAATACTTCTTTCACAAACTCAAAAAGGAAAACTATATAAGCTCATTTCATAATATCCACTCCTAATTAGCACATTAAACACATTACAATTCTATAAGTTACATTTAGGTAGCACCTTCTTTCAACAAACCAATAATGATGAGAAAATAAAATATGAAAACAAGATCTTGCACAAATAATATGCAAGCACATTATAATAGGATTAAACTAAGAGCAAAAAATGCCTTAATTCTTTCTTCACTCCTCCTCTATTGCTTACTAAATTTCCTTATCATCACATACTCCTCCTTTACTTTAAGTAATTCCATCTTCAATTCAATATCATTTCTTAGTTTTGTAGTTTTTTTTTAACATCATGCTACAATAATTTGCACTTCTCACATAACTACATTCGAAACTTAAAATATTGTCTCATTCAACGTATTGTGCATATTTGTTTGTTTTTAACCATTAGTCTAAGTGCATCAAATTTTTGCTAGAGAAAACAATCACTTCTTTTTTTTTTGAAAAATAAATACAATCACTTCTTTTCTCTTCCATTAAATTTATGATGAAATTACTTAAGAAAAACTCCCGATCAAAGGTTGTCCAAGAAATATAGACTCTTGATTGAAATATATCCTAAAGTTGGAATATAGGTTAAGAGCAAACTATAGACATTTGGGTGACAATTCTCAAGAGATAAAAGTTTTGTTAGTTTTAGGAAAACTCAAGCACTATGGATAACAAATCCTAATTTTCAAACGTGAGGCGAAGGTGATGGGCTGGTTGAGCGATTTATCCAACTGTCTTTATTTCTAAGGAGCCACTTTTATGCTAAAGTATGTTCGACTCGTATATAGGAAAGGGGACTTGGTATTGTGATGACTTTTAGACAAACTATTAGATAAAGTAGGACTATATTTTCTGTACAAATGTAAAATGTCATGTTTAACCAATAGTTAATTTCCACAGCGTTGAACTCAGTTGGTGTTAATTTATTTTAGTGAAATATTTTATTACTGATTTGTATATGAAGGAAAGCCATCGTTTCAAATTGTTCAGAAGGTGAAATCGCAGCGCTAGAGGAACCAGGAAATATATGGATTAGCAATGGCACGTACGACCTAAAGATGAAACAAATTCCAACAAAAGAAAGAAAATTGATTACAATCAAATGGGAACCATAAATTTGGCTAACTGATACACCCACAATTATGACTGGTAATGTAAAACGGTTGTGTCATTAATTATAGATATTAATTCTCCAAACTAGATGTACCGGTGTTTTGACCAGGAGGGAACTTACTTCCATTTGGTACAGCTAAAAACAGCTACCCCTGTCCAACGACAAAATTTTACTCCACTGGAATTATTTCTACGAGTAAGAATTTAGGATTACCTGGTTGACACGCAAGTAGACATTCTTGATAAGATTATTTGACACAACCCAGCCATGACGTGGACACAAACCAAATATTAAATATATCCTTGCGACTTGGTCAGTGCATCAATTGCTTATTCAAATTGTCCTCCGATTATTCAAATAGAATAGCCACTATTTGGACATATTTCATACTTTTTTTCCAAAGACATCTACACCGAATTAAGATGATATCGACAAGTGGGTCTTTGGTAGCCAGTCCCATTGATTGAGTGAAATGGCATAAGATTAAAAGATTTTAATTTTAATTTATCTTACTTATGTTTTCTCAATTAAATTTGTTATATAAAATTTATCTAGTGTGAAATATCTAATTGATATAATTTGTAAGTTATTGAATTAATCTGAACGTTTACTCAGTAACTAACTTTTAAAAGGAAACGATAGTGTCCCGCGTTTTTTAAAAAAAAGTTGTCGAATGTTTGCTTCCACACTAGCTTAATGAAAACCAAGAGAAAAAAGAAGCATTATAAACTGCGTTGTCGACTTCGTTGATAGGAAGTTGTGTTCTGTGTTTAAAAACCCTGCGTCGAAGAGAATATTCCTCATTATATAATATATATACTACTTACCTAGACCCCACCTACCCCATGAAAATCCAACTCTCATCGATCATTGTATTTACTGGAAAGTGATAACTAATATTAAATTGAAAGCCCTACTTTTGATGCATGCCTTGTAACATTAAGGTACTTGTAGTTCAACGTTCTAGATATATAGAAGTTGCCTATACGTGAAGAAGAATTTGTTGTTCCAGTGTAAGCTTAATTACTTTCTACGCGGACAAGAAGCTTGAAACGCAGTTAAGAAATTGATGTCTACAGAAGGCCAACCGTTTGCCGTTGGTAGTTTAACCTGATTTTAATACCCGACACTAATCTTTCCTTGGGAAACCTACCTTCAATATATCCATCGATTATATCGTGTTGTTAAGATCATGTAATGTCAAAGGCTCAATACTACTAGAATATATCTTAGATGAAATCAATCAAATCCCATTTGTTATATCTGACGACAGTCCTTTTCTGCATTTTATAACATCTGCATATGAATCGATGAATTTTGTATAAACAAAACATTTCATTTTAAGAATAAGCGCTTTTCACTTTATAGAAAATGTGTTCAGAAGAACCATAATAATATAATAAATTGCCGGAATGAGGGATTGATATTTGATAAAGGAGAATATTGTAATCTTCCAAAAAAGAATGATAACTGGCTTGAATAAACCATTTCTGCTTCAACTTTCACGGGTTGGAGATAAGCTCAGATTGAAACAACCTAAAAGCCAACAACCCAAATTAATAGTTAGATGGAATAACATTAAATATAACGTCCATGTCATTGGTTTCTTTTCTCAAGTCCAAATAATATTATATAGCACCATGATGATATTGAAATAAGAAAGTAACCAGACCTTACGCCAATAAGCTACATGCCAAGTGGATTCCAATGACTAGTATTCCTCGTCAAAAGATGTCCACTCCTCACTGTCTACAATTTACAGCTTCCCTCGTAGACTCAGCCGCTATGGTAGTCGTCTCTAGCCGGCTCCTCCTACTCTTCTCCAAACCTGTCAAAGTTTTAAGTCTCATCTTTCTACCGCCTAAACCTTTTTCTTTCTCTAATTAAATTTCAGATAATTAGAGTATGTTTTATTTTAAAATATAAAGAAAACGAACGAGCGTGATTCAAAAATAGGGGCAAAAGACCGGAGACCCACACACACATATTATTCCATGTTTTTCACGGTGTGTTAAAGAAAATCTCCAGAAGGATAGAAGTACAGTTTTCCAATGACGCGTCTTTTCTCATGGAGAATTTTCATTTTTTTTCCGTGAGCGTGAACACAGTTTTTGAACGTTTTCTTTTCTTTTTCTCCTCCTCCTCTGCTTCATCTTACTACTATTTCTTTCTTTTTTACCTGGGAGTTCCATTCTGATTGGTCTGAAGAAAATCTTAGATTGGCAATTCTCTGCAGCTCAAATTCTGGGAGGTCCGCTTCAAGCTTCAAAGCTTCTGTTCTGTTGTTTTATTCTATTTTGACCGGGGAAGTCATGGAGAAGAAGTGGGAATTCAGTAGATTGGGGGTTTTACTGCCTTTTTTGCTTTACCAGAACTTGATCTTGTGTACGTCGCTGAATGATGAAGGTAAGTCCTTGGTGGTTTCTGGGGTTCCTTTTGTTTGTTTCTCAGAAAAGTTAGGGGTTTAAAGATGGGTTTTCTGCACCGCAGGCTTGGCGTTGCTGAAGTTGAGAGAAAGAGTTGTAACTGACCCATACGGTGCGTTGAAGGACTGGAAGGAAGATGTTGGAGTGATTGATCCGTGTTCGTGGTTTGGCGTTGAGTGCTCTGATGGAAACGTCGCAGTTCTGTAAGTTTCTATTTTGTATGTTCCGCTCAAATATTGACAACTAGAGAGAACAAAATCTTTTCTTTGGTTGAAACTAAAAAGGTTCGCACTTCGCAGAACTATAGTAGTTATTGTTAGAAGTTAATTCTCTTTCTTTCCTTTTTGCTTACTTAAAATCCACTAGTACTTTTGGAGACCCATTTCAGGCGATGAAGTTTGACATTTGTAAATTAGTAAATTGGATACGATTGTGCTCCCATAATCCAATTTCTTTTACCTCGTGAAATTTGTTAAATAACACCTCGCTGGTGGGTTTTGGAATCATCTATAATTTTAAACTAAATTTCTGGAAATCCTTCTTTTATTTTTTTTCCCCTCCGGTGCCACTGAGATTCTTTTTAATGACGCTTCCTCTTGCTAATTCATAGAAAAATGGATCTCACGTGCAGGAACTTAAAAGATCTCTGTCTTGGAGGAACACTTGGACCTGAGCTCTGTAACCTTGTTCATGTAAAGTCTATGTAGGTGCAAATTGGTTCTAGTTGTTTGAGTTCTCCAGTACTTTCAAATGCTTTATGCTCTTCTTAGCAATTGTCCCTTCAATTTTGAATGTAGCATTCTCCGGAACAATTCTTTTACTGGCACAATCCCTCAAGGGTTTGGAAAGCTGAAGAAGTTGAAGGTGCTAGATTTTGGATACAATAACTTCAGTGGGCCACTCCCACCCGACCTTAGCAGTAATCTCCCTATGGCATTCCTGTAAGTGGACCTTGCTACCAAACTTTATTCATCATGTTTTCCTTCTATCAGTGTAACTTCCTGCTTGTATTGCAGTCTCTTGGACAACAACGGGCTTCTAGGTAGCTTATCACCTGAACTTCAGACGCTTTTTGAACATCAAGTAGATGAAAACCGGCTTTATGATGCAGACAAAGGCTCATCTAATGATAAAAGATTCATTATGCAGTATGTTTCCACCGTCAACTTGAAGATATTAAGCCTAAAATGTATTTTAAGATGGGATTTCTTAAGATATTGAAAGTTATCATGTTATTAATTCTTTATTTGCCCTTTTTGAGATTTTGATTAATTTGTTCTTTGTTCCCTAATTATTTTTTTTTACTCTACAAGTGATCTCGTTTCCTATATTGTTTGATAGGAATGTAGCAAAATCTGGAAAAGGAATTCAAAAGCGACAACTGACAGCGAGGAAATCGCCAACCGCACCGGAAATGCCTAGTGTTCCGGCCCCAACTCCACACAATCCAAATGCATCCTCCCCATCTGTAAATGATTCTAAATCACCCTCCGCGGCACCCTTAGGGCCGACCTCCTCGAGTATTCCCACAAAACCACCTAAAAGTTCTCCAAAAGTTCATCGAGTTCTGATAGTTGCTGGAGCCGTAGTGGGGGCTTTATTTCTTCTTATCTCGGTCATCACGATATATGTATGGAAATCAAGTAAAGCCACAGTGAAACCTTGGGCTACAGGGTTGAGTGGGCAGCTTCAGAGAGCATTTGTAACAGGTAATTCTTCGTAGAGAATTATGTATATTGTTTATGTACCTGTATGCGTGGACCAGAAGCCTCGTGTAGCAACGCTGCTTTTCATCACATTTTCTGGAACCATTTAAGTTGTGAACATGTTAAGAGATAAATATTCATTTCAATTTGTAATATTGGACTCTTGATTGCTATTATGAAAATGAAACGTAGCATGAAATCCTGATTTCAATGTGTACGACACTTTTTATACTCGATTAAACAATATGATGATTAGAGTTTCCTTCTTTGTTCCCTTTTGTTATCCCATTTAAGATTACATGTTTTGATGTTGCTCTACCTTGTGATTTTATACGAGTTTTTCTGTTTCAGGAGTACCAAAGCTTAAAAGATCTGAGCTTGATGCAGCTTGTGAAGATTTTAGTAACGTTATTGGTTCTTCTCCAATCGGTACACTGTACAAAGGGACCTTGTCCAGTGGAGTTGAAATAGCTGTGGCATCGGTTGAAGTTAAATCTGCCAAAGATTGGTCAAACAATTTGGAACGTCAGTTTAGGAAGAAGGTAATTTTGGTGAACATCCTGGTGAATTTAAAGCTTGGTGATGTATTTGACTTTTCTAATACTCTCTCCCTCTATGGTTCTTCAGATTGAGACATTGTCTAAAGTGAACCATAAGAATTTTGTCAACCTTCTTGGCTATTGCGAGGAAGAGGAGCCCTTCACCAGAATGATGGTTTTTGAATATGCTCCGAGTGGGACACTATTTGAGCATTTACACTGTGAGTATATTGTACACTCGTGGCATCCTTCAGCACATATATACTGAACTGAACTTTGATGGACGAATGGAGACAGTTTCTGGAGAAGTACAATTAAATTCTGACTTGAGACATGACTATGTTTGACTCCAGAATAGAATACCGTCATAGATTGTTATGCATTTGTGTCTCAACCTATTAGATTTATGTGGATTTTCGTTTGAGGTGAAAATATACACTTGAATATGTGTTTTACTTTGACACAAGACCTGGAGGTTACCATAAAAATCTGCTGTCAGGTCATTTTGACGTTAATTATTTGTTCTTTTTTCCCATAAACGTAACACGATGAAGTTTTTGTTTGCTTGTTATTTGTACTTGTACGGGCAGTCACGTTTTATTTGCTGATTTCTGGTATATTTGCAGTTAAAGAATCTGAGCACTTGGACTGGGGAATGCGGCTTAGAATTGCAATGGGCATGGCTTACTGTCTTGAGCATATGCATCAGCTCAACCCTCCGATTACCCATAACAACCTAAACTCTTCGGCCGTACGTCTCACGGAAGACTATGCTGCCAAAATATCTGACTTAAGCTTTTGTAGTTGGATGACTGCAACTCGGATGGAAGCATCCAGGAAGAAACTGTCACACACATCATTGACAAGTACAGAAAGCAATATTTACTGTTTTGGTGTAGTGTTGTTTGAAATGGTTACAGGGAGGGTTCCATACTCTGTGGATAATACCTCACTAGAAAACTGGGCATCAGACTATTTGAGAGGTGACCAAACCCTTGGAGAAATAGTAGACCCAACTCTAGCCTCTTTAGAAGAGGAGAAACTAGAGAGTATTGGGGAAGTTATTAAATCTTGTGTGCACCCCATTCCAGAACGAAGACCTTCAATGAGTGAAGTCAGTGCAAGGCTGAGGGAGATAACAAAAATAACACCTGATGCAGCTATGCCAAAACTCTCCCCTCTTTGGTGGGCAGAACTTGAGATTATGGCCCCTGATGGTAGTTAAAGTAGGAAGAACAGATTAATAGTTACAGCTACAATTCTCCCCAGTCGGTGATGAGAGACTAACAATTTAGGAGCATAATCATGAGGCATAGATGTTTGTACATAACTCTTGTATCATATCATATGGAGTGGAAAATGTTTATGTTCTCTTCAACAAATTTGTTTTGATTCTATAGTGAATACAGCAGATATTGATTGTTCTTTCCGGCACTGCTGTATCTCCCACCCTTCAGAGCCTTCTTTTGACCTTTTAGACAAGCAGTGGTAGACCAAATCAATTTTTTCTTACAATTCCAACCCAGTGAAGGCCATATACAAGGATTCTCCGAGGACCGTGCGGTAAAGGTTAGAAGCAAATTCAAGAAGGTGCTCTGTAATTATTGCTCCTACGTATCCATATATATATACACACACACACACATACATATAGTTAAAACAAAAGAGAAGGTTTTTTATACAAGTGCCAACGTAAGATGAGGAGGTAATATGTTATTAAAATCTTAAAACTTAATCTAAAGAATACAATAAATTTCCCTATTCATATCAAAATTATATATATCCTAAATGTATTGTCATTAATTTTGCTATTATAACTTTATTTTCCTCAAATACTTTGATACATTCATTTTTTATACTTAAAATTCCTTCTATTTTTTTGTCACGCCTTATGCAATGTATTTAATCATATTAACATACTTGTTTTCCTTTTTTCAGTTGATAAATATTTTCAAGACATTAAGAATATTACTGCAAGGCGAAGTTTGAAATCTTTATAAATAAGGCCAAAAGATTATTTTAGCCTCATCGTTCACATTGAAATCTGATTTAGCCCTTAACGTTTCAACTCGTTCAAAATGACCCTTAATATTTACACAATGATATGAATGAATCCTAATGTTTGATAAATGTTCGAACAACTTTTAGTCTGACGGAATCGATAAACGAGTTTGATGTATCGGTTAAGTGCTAGCATTTTCTTAAGTGGCTTATTTTATTTTGTTATAGTGGGACCCTCAATAATTGACGTGGAAATTTTAAAAAATGGAGGTGGGCCTTATAATATAAAAACGGCAACGTTTCAAAAGATCTCTTTTCGTTTGGTGTCAGGGTACTGTTTAGCAGATGTAGCATTTCAATAGGATGCAACACGTAGCATATTAAATATATTGCAAACGAATGAAGTGGGAGGTGCAGTGTTTTGAAGAACCAATAAATGTAGCGTTTTGAAGAACCACCAAATGCAGCGTTCTTCTGTTCTTCTTCCCTCAATCCCTAATTCTGTTAAATCCTTAATTCATAACGTCTTTCCGTTTCTTCGTTAGCGAACAACAATCCCTAATTTAGATGTTGATTGTTGTTCATGTATCTCTGATCTTGTATTGCCACTAGAACCTAAACGTTTGCCATTAAAATCACATCATCCACCACTTCTTAAGAACTGAGGATCAACGCCACCATCTTGGTGAATAAAAGGTAACATCCATTGTATCTTCATCATTTGTTCCATTTTCTCTGCTTGAGTGCAACTCTGAAGTATTGTAACACTAAAGTTCTTTATAACCTCATCTGTTGTATCTTCAATTTCACTTTGAATGTGAATATATTGTGGTGTTGCATCTGTCGATGAAGTAGTGTTAGATTGGTTACACTTTTGAAAATGATCATATGCCTTACATTAACACTATACTGATGGTATGGGTACCACATTTCAAATATGTTGTTATTATGAAGGTGTGAAAACCACTTTCTAAAATGATCGTGTGCCTTGCATTAATGCTATAATATATTTTGTATATGCATGTGGTATATATTTCTCCATAAATGCCTGGAGTTAATGCAACTTCATCAGAGGTGTTCACGGTTAAGTGCCATTGTTGACTCAACAAGTAGTGAGTTGAAAGAATAGTTTCAATTTGTTGTACAGATAAGCTAAATCAAGTGTAATTGTTTCTTTTGGTGATAAAATTTTAGCCTTGTTAGACATGCCATAGCAATTATATCACATGATAATGCTGACTCAATCTATATGACAAAGTTACTTTGACATATTAAATGGCATATATTTCATGCATTTTAAATCTATATCTAGAGATAAGATCATGACTGAAATGCATTCTTTGATTGTACAAAGGTTCTCTCAGTCAATTATGCTAAACATTTCACT
The DNA here is from genome assembly GCA_025531955.1 of Erythroxylum orinocense. Lineage (NCBI taxonomy): Eukaryota > Viridiplantae > Streptophyta > Magnoliopsida > Malpighiales > Erythroxylaceae > Erythroxylum > Erythroxylum orinocense. Next base: position 18,530,341 of record JANZLX010000211.1, on the reverse strand, counting down.
TCTTTGTTATGTATGTCAATCATGGGTTCCTTTCCTCCCAATTTCTTATTACTCTAATGTGATGATACTTTTACTGTTTATGGCTAGAGAAAATCCCCTTGTGAATTTTCTATTTGAATCAAATTAAAGAATGTCAGACATGAGATGGGAAGAATGAAATGTAACTAAATCAAAAAGTTGTATCCTTGTTTCTTTCTTGGGTGGTATGCACATGATCTAATTGGCACTTTTGGATTCCAATTTGATAAATGATATATTGCACAGTTATTGGAGAGTATAATATTTATAATTGATTATGGTCTACCCTTTATTCAAAATTTTAATAATTGTGTATTCATATAATTAGGTTGCTTTTGAAATGTAGTTTGGAATTTACCTTCCAATGATGCGTACCATTTGTTGTTTGAGTTATGTCTCTAAAAAACATGTTGAATTAGGAAGGTTAAATAAGGGGTTCTATGAGCTCCTTCATAGTGAAAATTTATGTTTTATTGTAAGTTATAGGTTGTATATTTTTCACACTAAATGAGTGTACTATAAAGGTCTCTACATGTAAAGGACATGGGGTTGGCTACTGCTTTTAGGGGCGATGATGATGATGGTGGTGGAGGAACATGTTGAGTTACTGTGTGCATGTCTAACCTATATGGACATGAACCATTGCCCTAGCCATCAATGATTTTTATAAAGAAAAGGGAAATTTTGTATTACCTTTCAATTCAGTGAACATGTTGAATAGGTTAATAGCTCCTTTTCTGTCTTGTAAGTTCATGTTTCAAAATTAGTTGTTTGATTAGGAGAACTAAGAGTTAATATAATTTTGCAGCGATTAACCAAATATATGAACTCAATGTCTTCAACTAACACGACACTAAATTTAAGTAATGATTATCTGATTTGTTATTATGGTTTAAGAGCATCGTTAAGAACTTCATAAAGTTATAATAACCAAGGAAGAAGACTTTATGGATGCTCCAAATATCCTCTAAGTTTATGTTTTGATAAGGTAAAACTTTTTGTATATATGTTTAATGTTTTTCTTGTTAATTATTAATTATCTTTTAGGTTGTAAGATGTGGATTTTTTAAGTGACACGATGACAAATTTAACAAGAGAACTATTGAAGTATTCATAAGTTGAAGAAAGAAGTAGATACATTGAAGAAGGAGGCTCAACAAACCACAAATGAATCACGTTTAACATTGGAAATTGAGGAGCAAATAAAGTTAATGAAAGAAGACATTGTTTTGTTGACAAAAGAGAAAATTAAGTTCAAATTTGTTGTATTAATTATCGTAATTGGGGTTTTTATACTTATGATAAGTGTTATAATATGGTTTGTTGTGGACAACTAGAACTAATTTATACTTTTTTGTTTAAAACTTGAATTTTGAAGAATAAAAAATCCTCATTTGTACTAAGTTGTAGTATTGTGCATTGTGTTTTGTCTTTATTGTTTTGTTATTCATGAAGTTACCTTAATGATGCCTAATTAATAGTTGTAAAAATCATGAACAATTATATGTAAAAGTGGTTATAACTTAATAAACAATTAGAGCAGAATGTACAAAAGTGATTATATAATAATCAATAATTGGAACAGTATGTATAAAAGTGATTATATAAGTAAAGTGATTATCTCATAATGTGTTTATATATAAAAGTGATTGGATTTATCCATCCATATACAAAAGAATTTCTAAGGATGTATTAACTAAAGTTTCAATAAAATATAGACAACATTAATGTAAAGTTACGAATCAACCACATTGCTTCCTTCATTTGCACATGACTAAAAAGGTTGATCATATACTAGTTGATTCATTGATGATCTCCTCCTCATTGCTTCAGTTTATAACTGTTGAGAAGTTATGCTAGGTTTTCCTTTAAACCTCAAACCTCTTGGTTAAAAAGACAATTTGAATGGATGTGGATAAACTTACCCAAACTTCTGTTTACTACTATGCGAAGAGGTACTAACCTACAAACATACATGTCGTTAACAATATTAATTTATAAAAGTAATCAATAATGTTATTAATGGTCATATACTTATAATATTGCTTTGTTGACTTGCTACAATAATATGTTCAGCTTATGAAAAGACCTCAGGGATGACCCAATAAATATGAATAAAAAAATAACATAAATGATCATTAGATATATGAAGCAATACATAATAATTAAAGAATGTTTCATATCTATTGAGATTGCTGAGCAGGTTGAGTTGAGCCTTGATTCTTACATTCTTTGGCATTATGGCCAAAATTGCTACATTTTGTACATTTTTTTACTTGAACATTTTGAGTCAATTTGTTAGGATTTTTCAACTTAATAGGCTCATTTACTCCTCTCCTTCTAGTTGTTTTAGGTTTTCCTGTCATAACACTTTTGGCTGGGGGGTTTATAAGTTCTACATCAACATTAAACCATAACTCATCCACATATGCCTTCGGTCATTGCTTAGAATGGTGACAACATTTACAACATGCTTGTAAGGATATCCATAAAGGTCCCAGGCCTGACTACTACATGATTGATGTCTACCAATCTTTATAATATATTTGTTATCACCTTTGGAAACTTCATATGCTCCATCACCATTCCAAACTATTCTCCATTGCACAACATCTTTCTTATTCTTCTCTAACTTCTTCATAATCCTGGGTGCAACATCTGACTTCCAACCATTCACAAATTCTCTCCTATCTGCATACCTTTGCATCATTATGATTCTAATTGTTTCAAGCATGTTAATAATTGCCCTATTTCTTGTCGGTAAGATTCATCCATTAAATGATTCACTTATGTTGTTGTCAACAATAGGGCATTTCGATTCAAAAGATTGACAACATCTTGCCTATCTCTTCCCAGGATATTCCAACAATGATGATGCACATCCAGGTTTGATTTTATCCAATCTTTTCAACTACTCATTAAAATCTTCAACATACATTGACCAAGCACAATTCCAAAATTGCTTTCATAAATCTTTTCCGTTCCAATTCATATGCCAATTATGGTATATGTGCCTAGCACACATCGGATGAATGACATATGGTAATGTCTCTTCCACTACCCTTATCAATTCCTATAATAATATAAAAGATTAAATTAATATATAATTCATACAACAATAAACTATTAATTAATGAAGAATAAAATACCTTTTACATATATGATATTATTTTTAGTCTTTCACCACTATCTAATTCCAAGTCTGAAGCTAGCAAACTCATAAACCATGTCCAAGAATCAGTGTTCTCTATCTTCTCAACAGCCCAAGCCAATGGATACAGTAAAACCTCGATAAATTAATAATCTCGATTAAATAATAATTTTCTCCGATCCCGACTTGGATTAATGAGATAAAATAATAACCTCGCTAAATGCATAAGATAATTGTTTTTAAAAAATTTCCTTAAGGTCCACTGAAAATATAAAATAATAATTCATTAAATAAGTATGAAATTACATATATAATTTATAAAATAAAGCACTTCCTAAATAAATTTTATTTCTAATTTTATGCTTTCCTAAAATATGTATCTATAGTCAATTAATTCTTCTTTTCATGTGAACTGAATTCAATTTCATCTTTAACTTTATGGAGGGCATAAACTACATTCTGCACATTCTTCTCATTTTGAAGTAGGTAACTTTTCAAAGTTTCTACGATAAGAAAAGCTTTTTTTTGGAAAAACATGCGGTATAGCGTTATTATCATCTGGATCTTGATTGTCATCATCTTCCATAACCATTATTCCTTGAATAATTTCTTCGTCCGTAGGTAATTCCATTAAAGCTTCATTATCGTAGATTCAGAATCTGTTCTACATTCATGGCATTTTTATAATGTAAATTAGAAATAACTTACTCTAATATTTGAATATCTTCAACATCACCAGTTTCTTCTTCTAGAAACATACCTTCCTCGGATCGAATTTTGCAATGTCAAAAACAATTTGTAATAGTTGTGGCCTTCACATCAATATTCCAAGCAGCATTAATAAAGTAGATAGCATCCAGGACATTAATTTTTTAAGGATTTATTGCTCCCATCTTATAGCCTTCTAAGATGCTAGAATAAAAACGACATCGATAATAAATCTTAAGTGATCGAATAATTTCAGATCATATGGTTGAATTTTTGATGTTGTATTTGGAGGCAAAAAAGAACAATTCAAAATTTCTCAAGCCTTCAATAACTTTGGGATGGGCTGGGCAATTGTCAACTACAAGCAACACTTTTTTACCTGTCATTCTATCATCAAACCAACGAACAAATTCTAGAAGAGTAATCTAGTCATCCATGCTTTCTTGTTGGCTTGATAATGACAATTAAGATTGTCAATATTCACATTTTTAAAGCATTTAAAATTAGCATACTTACCAATGATCCAAAGAGGTACTTTATCTGAACCATTCCCATTGCAATAAACAGCAACAGTAAGTCTTTCCTTGTCCTTTTTCCGTCCTTCTAATTGCTTTATAGCTAGTGAATGATTTGCTTGCAAATGATAAGATATGCCTGTTTCATCCATATTATAAATATCCCTCTAATGAAATTTTCCCAATTTAGCTCAAATTTCAGGTACTTCTTTAATATTCTCCATGACAACTGAACCGCTTTCACCAAACCTTCTCTAAGACTTAATTCCATACCTCGCCTTGAACCGTTCTAGCCAACCACTTGAGAACTTAAATTCTGGATTTGCTTCACTATACATCTTCTATAGAAACTCTCTTACTTTAGTTTGAATCATTTCTTCAGTCATGTTCGCTTTCTCTTGATATTGGAGAAACCACTCATACAATACCTTTTCTAATTCAGGATATTTTGCTAATTTGTGCCTTTTAACATTGTTATTTGTTATCTCTTTTGACAAATACTCTGCTGACCTTTTAAGAGTATTTGATATTGTTGATTGACTAATAGAGAGA
>JANZLX010000211.1:18471511-18483842 GCA_025531955.1 Erythroxylum orinocense | reverse complement strand
CCGAGGTTGCATCCTATGCTGCAATCCTTGGTATAAATTATTTTGACCGGTTTCCAAGGATCGATCTTAGGATCGAATGACAAGCTGCGATCAGAGAGTTATATGATGATATGAGTCGTGTATGTGCACTACTCCACTATATGCAGGAAGTAAGAAATTACATAATATACATATGCTATTGGAATAAAGAACAATGAACATTGCAAAGTCAATAAATATAAGCCACCAGGAAAGAGCTTGATATAGTTAGAAAAGCTATAATATCTGCCCAATTCAACACCTATATATTCTTTTTCTTATTTGATTCAATCTTTTGATTGTTGATATATTTTTTTGGAAACTAAATATTGAATTGAATAAAATAAGACAATAAGACGTTTAGAGCATAAACTGAGCATGGAAGAAACCTACACAATTACTAAACTGTAAAAAGTACATAAAAACATGCACAACAAACCATGTAAAGGAGAATATTTGACTATGGGCATACAACTCCTGGTTTAACAATCTCAATTTAGAAATACGGAGATTCAATCAGGAAAATGCATTGGAGAGCCTGTTTTTCACCAAATTTCCCAGAAGGTCGAGGATATGCTAATTGTGTTTTACCTTAGCAAATAAAATGCTACAGTTTTTTCTTTTCTTTTTATCAAACTTATGAATTCCATTAAAGTTTGATGCTTCTTTTATTTTTCTTAGAAGATACTCCAAAAGAAATCTTTAAATTAATATAATCGTCTTTGTTTGACTAATTTAGACCTGGCCAAGAGGGATTACATTTAATATGTATCTTGTGTCAGAAAAAAATATAGAAGTTGTATTAAAAAATAAGTGTTTATGGTGTTTTGTTCTCTATGATAGGAAAAACAATGATAGAGAAGAGTGGATATAATAATCGATTCTACCTCAGTAGATAATTTTTCTTTGATTGCTAGTCACAAAATGAATGAGAACATGGGGACAATATGTTTAAACCAAACCAGATTATGTCAAAATATCTTGAGAGCTTTATTTCTATTAAGTTATCTACATTAATTATTGGAGTAAAAACATAAAGGGTGCCTTAACTAGGTGATATTATCCCTATTAGTGGAATCAAGGCAAAAGTTAGGACTGATTATAAACAGTTCATGTATGGTTATATAACTAATATTATATTTATTCCCCTTTATGACGTTTATTACTAAAGCCAAGTTTGGAATTATGCCCCTTACAACTAAGTAGTCTATATTATCGACTAAAGAACCTAAATTACTCTAATTATCTTGCCAAAAGTTAGTGTTAGCACCATTTCTGGATTTGTATTTGAACTCAAGGCTCATTTGATCCTTTAGCTTTAGGATGTGCAACATAGTCTCAGAAGTATTTGTTTATGAGAAGATAGTCTATAAGTTTTGATGTTTCAAATAATAAGTGTGAAACCATTAAACCAATTAGGATTTTTTATCAGCCAAAATCATCCATTCTCTCTTAGCCATTAAAACTTATTGCTTAGCTTGATTGGTCCAGTTTCAAATCCCCCCTTCTCTTTAGGCAAGCAAACATTTTCCCATTTTACTTTGGCAACAAAGCGCTTTTAATGTCTCATTACTAGAGAAAGCTCGTAAGCATCTCTTCTATAATTTTGATCAACCTCTTAGGAAAAACTATATAAGATGACCAATATATATGCATAGAATTAAGGACATAATTCATCTATTGAACCCTAATTACAAAAGAGAGACTCTTATTACACCAGTTGTTAGTCCTCTTTTGAATTCTTTCAATAAAAGAAAGAAATTTCGTATAAGCTAGCCTTTATGATAAATAAGAACTCCTAATTATATGAAAGACAAATGCTTAGTTTAAAGTTCGTTCATATTAGAGATCCAAGGAGCAAGGTGTGAAGCAACTAAGGGAATGAAAATATGACTCTTTTCTTTATTCATTTTTAGAGAAGAAATTTCCTTAAATATTCTAATGGGTGTCATTAAAGCACTAATAGAGTGAGGATCAATTCTTGATTGAAGTAGGAGATCTCCAAAAAAAAGGAAATGATTTCTATTTTAAGTTGTTTCATTTAATATGGAACTTATAATTCTTCTCCAGTCTTATTACATAGCTAATGAGCCTAGACATTCCCTTAATGCTTAAGGAGAAAAGGTAAAGGGATAAAAAGGTTACTTACCTTAATCTTTTAACACCTTTAATGACCTTTGTTAGTTCCACATTTACTATGATGTTATATGAAACCATAGTTATACATTATTAAATCCAATTAGTGAATTAAGCAGAAAATCTAAATGTGATCAAGGAATTGATAATGAAGCTCCAATCAATAGAGTCAAAAGCATTATAGAAGTCTATCTTGATTGCATAACTTTAATTGAATAGCTCTTAAGCAAGAAGGATATTGTCTCTAATTTGCCTCCTTTTTATAAAAGGTCCTTGTGTTTTATTGACAAGAGGCTTAAGTACCACTTTAGGGCTTGAACCAAAGTGTTTTATAAGGATTTTATAAATAATGTAGTAAGAGGAGATATGTCTAAATTGTTTCAAAGGACTTAGATCTGGAACCTTTGGAATAAAACTTATGAAATTCTTATTGATTTTTATCAGAATTTTTTTATTACCAAATAATTCCTTAACATTATTTGTGATTATATACAATGTAATGTGCCAAGATTTTGAATATAGAAGCCATTAGGCCCATCTAGACCTAGCGTTTTATTAGGTTGAAGATTAAAGAGATATTTTCTACTTTAGTTTCGTTAAAAGGTAGTATCAACAAATCTACATCATAAGCTAAAATTATACTTTTGATGTAAGAGTTTAGCATACTATATTATAGAAGAGTTGTTAGAAGAAGAGCAAAGAGAATTAGTGAAATGAGAATGTGATTCCTTCAATAAAAGCTTGAGTGTGAGATATAGAATCATCTTACTTTTAATGAATTGTTATTATATTGAAGCTTCTCCTAAGGAGGACAAACTTGTTCAAAAATGAAGAGCTCTTATCTTCATAGTTAAGTCAATGGACCTGAGATCTTTATATTAGTAAAGAATAATTAACATCTACAACGTGAACATAAGCTTATAGAGATGTTACTTCCTCTTATTGTCTTTCTACATTTATTGGATCTTAGTAAAGGAGTTATTGTGCTTGCATCAATCTAACTTTTGAAAAAGTAACATTTTGTTAAATATTACTATAATTATGCTATAATTTTGGACTCATTCTTACTCTTTTGTAGTTTTCTCATGTAAATAAAATATTTGAACCCCTCAAATTAGTCGTTTAGACCACTGAAGATGGCCCTTTCAAACCTTCATCATTCACTATAAAGTTATTAAATTTGAAAGGAAAATATCTCTTTTGCCTCATATTTAGATTGAAGAAGCAATAAGGGAATGACTTGAGAAAAGGACATCATTGAATATTGCTAAGCTTTCAATGAATTTACTTAACCATTGCTATTCACCATAACTCTGTTGAGGTTTTCTTCAATGAGAATCTTCCTTATTACTTTTTATTGTACATGAAAAATTGTCTTTCCATCTTGCGATCAATGATTCTAATAAGGCTTAGTCATTTGTAATAGTCTTCTAAATGGTTTTTGATAAAAACATTATCTTCTTCTTCTAAAGGATGAAGGGTACCATTTCTCCAAACAAAATCCAAGGATTTTGAATGTATCTCCTATAAGTAACATATAAGATAGATTTCTCCTACATGAGCTATAAATCCATATGGAGAAGTTGATCAGTGATTATAGTATGAGTTATTATTATTCTTAGGATCAAAAGATAAAGAATTGTAATAGGAACAATGTTTTGTAATAACATGCCAATTATGATTTGAAAAACCAAACTTCTACCCACTCTCTTCTTTCAACTTGGTTTCCAAAAGACTAATTAAATATAGTTTAATATCCTATAAATATTCTTGACACTATAAATATTCTTGACAAAGTTTTTATTTTTAGGGTTATTTAACCCTCTTATATTTCAAAAAAGAAGTCATTGAAGAGAGAGAACTGGGTGGATACCTTGTTCCTCCTTTTATATTTCTTCATAGGATTATTCTTTATATCATTCTCACACTCACTAGAAATTTGAATGATGGGGGAACTGTAACTTAGAGCCTTAGAATCTAAGCAATTGGAAGCTTGCTCTATAGTAAAATTATGTCATGTCTAGGCTCAAGACTAGTTGTAAGTTGAGGATCTAAAGTAGATGCCTTTGAGTTTCAATATCTTCTTTTTGAGAGTTCTCTATATCAAGTTCTAAATTATTATTAAAGGTATTTTGGAATAAGGTGTTTATAGGTCCATTCACTTTCTAAGCATACATTTCTTTTTCCACCTTCTTTGTTGCATGCAACTTCCTTATCTCCTAGAAAGCTTCAATAGGGATCTATAATTTTCCTTGATGATCAGCCTAAGGTGATGCAAAAGAGCTTAAAATTTAAAGAAAAAATAATCAACGAAAAATTAGCCTACCACAAGCCTTAACTTGATGGGATGAAGATTATACTAGTTAATACTTCTTTTATTTGTCCTACATCATTATGTAGCTACTGATATCAGATTAAGACGTTATCTTCACAAATTTTATGTCTCATTAAAGGAATTAAATCTGGTAGCTTGTGACTAATAACCACAATTACACAAACTCTTGCATAATTGACCCTTTTATACTATATATTTATTTATACTAATAGATTTTTCTATAAATATTGCCATGACTAAGGTCACTAATGGTCTAATACTCTAGATGGATGTTGTGGTTATTGATCTAAAGTGGAAGCTACTTTTGTTTTAGTTTATGAAGTTGAATTCCAGGTTTCCACTTTTGGAGAAAAAAGATATATTGTTGAAATGCTAAGCACAATTTTTCAAAACCTTATGAACATTGAGAGGAGAATCAAACTTAATCAGACAAAGGCATCCACATTAAGTAGGACCTCCACTAGTCATGAGTTCTATTATTTTTGTGTCCAAGCATATAATGGCAAAAAGTTGTCCTTTTATCTAAAAGGAAACCAATCGATGTTTTTACTATTTGGAAATATCCTATCTAAAAACTCTTGAGGAGGAGCTACAATAATATGCCTTGCCAAGGATTAGGAACAAAAGTGGAGATATATTACAAGTTAAGAATCAGTTAAAACTTGTCTCCGAGAACAATTTAAGAAGTGGTCATTATAGTCATAATTCTTGAGAAGAGGAATATTAGAGCTAGTTGCAAGTCTTTAAGTCCTCTGGTTCATATGTCTAAAAGAGGGAGGAGAGAGCTTGACAGTGCAGAGGGGAAGATAGGGATAGAAGGAGGATTGAAAGGCAGGACAAAAGATAGAAAAAGGAGAATGTTAACCAAATTCAGTTCACAAGTTTGATTATGAGTTACATAGTATCAAATAGGAAAAGAAAGTAACTAAGATAATAGGATTCTAAAAAAAATCATTACCATAACCAGAATATAAGGAAGTGGAAAACTAAATAAAAAATACAAAAAGGAAAGAAAGAATAGAAGAAACTTGAGAAAAACAAAAGACTGGTAGAAGATCTCTAAGAACGGGAAGAAAAAGAAGAGAAGAAGCGTAAGTAGAGAAATAGTAAAGAAGGACAATAGAAAAGGGAGAAATAGAAATAATAAAATAAACACAATAAATACCGAAAATATCTAGACCAACTAAAAATAAGAGACTAATACACGAGAATTGAGAAAATAAATAGTTTTAAGAAAGAACAAGATCATTTCACTTTAACTATTTAAATTGTCTTATCGATTTACTATGTAAAATGGTATAATATTTAATAATTTTAAATAAAATTAATGCTAAAATGCTTAATATAAGAAAATTATTTAAGTGAAGAAACCAACGTATATTATACATTAAAATCATTGAGTAATATGTTAAGAAATTTATAAATAATTTTAATAAAAATTAAATTATTTGTAAGAAAATTATAATAATGAATGTTACAAATCATTAAAATGAATGCTTTAAAATATTTATAAACTATAAATTTATAAAAATAAACACATTAAAATCAAATTATAAATAAATTTTATGGATTTATAAATATAAATATTAAAAAAACAATTTTCTGTCAAGTTAATTTTTATTTTTTTTGTTTATAGTCATCGAGTATAATCTATTAGAAGTCCGTTGACCCAAGCTTATGTTAACGTTCTGCATCTACAGGTTCTATTTGCTATAAAATAACGAGGGTGGCCTTCACGTTCAGGTATAGCAGGTAAATCCTTGGGCAAAGACAGACAACAGGCAAATGATTGAAGCTTATGAACATAGTAGTAGTACCCACGTCATTGAGAACCAGAAAACACTCATATCTGTCAATAACAGCGAACCGCGGTGTATATAAACAGCGAACTTTCCAAATGGCCCGGAAACCCACCTTTAAGCGCCTGTTCTCCGGTTTCAAACAAAATATGGAACACAACCAGCTCACAATTACCATATGCTCTCTCCTGCTTGTCTGTGTCACTTTCCTTTGTGCATCAGCCTATGAAAGCAACTCAGTCGAGCTACCAGAGATGAAAGTGGATGTTGTCGTTGAAGGTATGGTGTATTGCCAAAGCTGTGAGCATTATGGATCATGGTCTTTGACTGATGCTGAGCCAATCCCATTGGCTAAAGTTAGCGTCATTTGCAAAAATTACCAGAAGCAAGTGACTTACTACAAGGCATTTGAAACTGATACGAAAGGTTACTTCTACGCACAACTTGATGGCTACAAGTTTAGCAATAACCTGCTGGACCATCCCCTGCAATCCTGCTATGTGAAGCCTGTTTCGTCCCCTATTGCCAATTGCAGCCTCCTCACCAATATTAACTATGGACTTGACGGTTCTCCACTTCGTTATGAGAACAAGATACTTCGAGGAAGCTACTATGAAGCAGTGATCTATGCTGCTGGCCCTTTGGCTTTCCGACCAGCTTATTGTCCCCCTGAAACTCAAGTTTAAATGCCGTACCATTGAATTTTGAAACATCTTCTTTGTAGTTTTGTTCCTTGTCTTTCCTACTCGTGGTTGTCTAAGACAATGTTGGCAGTTGTTCTATCTTTAAATAAATGAAGTGTCAAGAGTTAGTGTCAAGAGTTTTAGCTGCTCCCTCTCTAACCCTTCTCTTATCATCATCATCACACCTAATCAGAAGTCCCGCAATAAAGTAAAGTTTGAGAAGGTCTGATTATATGCAGCCTTACTCCTACATAGTCCACCCTCTCTACCCCTTCTCTATATTTTGATATCTCCAAGAGAAATCGATAACAAAGACAGGCTCAATGTAAAAGACTATAAGAAGATTTAAAAAAAAACATTCACATGCTAATTTCATATTCAATCCACTCAGTGGAGTAGGACCACAAAGATCCCATTCATTTCAATATTTCAAAACTCTGTTAAATAGGCCTGATTAAGCAAAAGTTCAAACTAACAATATTGGCAATCCAACTGCTAGTTGAAACTCTCTCTAGACAACAATCAGTTGTTCCTAAAAGTCCAATGGCATTCCAAACATTTTATTTATTTCATCCATGGCTTCTTTGGTAAAAACTGTTGGCTCAAACAGATCTTTATCTCTTCTTCCAGACTTTTCTCGTGGTTGAACTTCTTGTTTGTGTTCCGCATCATCATCAGGAAGTATTGAAAACCCACTAAAATCTTGTTTCCTAACTGGTGTTTTATACTGTTTTTTGGATCTCTTGGTCTGTACATAATCTATTGGCTCTCCAAACATATTGTTTATGTCATCCATGGCCTCCTTCAAGTTGATTGTCGGATCTACTAAACCATGGTGGCAAACATTTTCCACCACTGGTTCATCTGATATAGTAGTTCCAACAAACCTATGAACTACCGTATCCTCCCTTATCTTCAATCGAGGTGAACTCTCTGAATCCTCATCTTGTGGACATGGGAACACAAACGCATTTAAATCTAAAGCAGATGAGTGAGAACCCTCCACCAGATTTTGAGCTGCATCATACTCTAATTTGACATCGTTGTCAGTTCTTTCTCCGTAGTCACAAACATCTTTATCATCAACAAATATTTGCAATGGTTCCTGGAAAGTCTTGCAATATTGCATTCCAGTAGCCACCTTCTCTTCTTTTTGATGCAATAATTCAGATTTGATCTCCAAGTTTTCATCAGAGAAGATATGGAAACCATTATTCAAATCTTTTTCCAGTTCTGACTCCCTTCTGTTTGACCTTCTACTAACAGGAGCAATCTCCAAAGGCTCTCGAAACATGTTATTGATGTCATTCATGGCTTCCTTCATATTAATGGTAGGATCCACAAGTCCATGGTGGCAGGCATCTTCTGCCACAGACTTCCCAACTATAGCAGTATCTACAAACTTCACCACCACTGTGTCATCACCGCACATCTTGGGTTCTTTTGATTCTTTTTCTTGACCCCCTTGCTGCCTAGAGATGTATAAACATGAATTTTCTAAAACACCCACATGTTTTGATTCCTCTGGCCTCTTTACATTATGATAGCCAGAATCCTTTTTGGACGCAGTCTCCATGCTATATGCATTGTTCTCTTTGTTTTTTGCAGAAAAAGTGGGTCTTCCACCAGTTCTTTCTTGCCGCTGAGGTCATTTTCATGTATAGTCATACATTAGAAGTGGAAACAAATGTAACAGGCAAAGTCAATGAAAGATCTACCTGGATTTTCTTGTTTCTATATCTCTCCATGCGGTGAAGAAACTGTTCATACGACTTCTGCAGTTCATCAACAGGCTCGGCAAGGCTATGCCAAGGTTGGTAGAGAATATAGCTTAAATTTAGTATATGAAGAAATCATTTCATACCACTGAGAACAATAAAGAATAAATCCCAATAACATTTGCTGACATCTAACAAACTTGTTAATTTCATAACGAACTTACTTTTTCACCCCTAAATGGTACATCTTCTCAGCCTCGTCAAATGTCTTCATCTTCTCATAGTAAAGAGCATACGCTTGGTAGAACAATGCTCGCTTCTTCCCTATGTGATTCATTTCCATGGTTCTCAACAATGCTTTTGGCTCATCCACATAGTCCATCTGATCAATCTCAACCAAAAAGTAAATTCAGAACAAATTTCATAGAAGCAAACCTTGGCTGACAAGAATTTCCCCAAGGTAAGCAAATAAAATTTTTGTAGTTACTTTCACCATGAATCATACTCGTCTTTGAAACTAAATCACTGACCTGCAACTCTCTCTTTTATTCAGTTCTACAAATTACTGACCTAATTTCCTCGGATTGTAACATTGGTTGCTGAGAATGCTTATCAACTACACTATACTTCAGCCTATTAATATCTCAGCTTAATTGTTCTGGTTAGGTCACAAAGAAGAGAACTAATATAGGAGAAACGGCCATTACAGGTTCAGTATCGAAAAGAATCACTCATTTCCTTAGCAAGGTTCATAAATTACGCAGAATTGGACAAGTCAACGATCTCAGAGACCCAAAAGAAGTAAAGAAAAAAGAATGGTGTTGAGTTCATAACCAGATGTAACCAGACACGAAGGTAGCGCAAGTCGTTTCTGTATCGGCGATCAGAGTAAAAAGTCTGAGTACATTTCTGAAGAAACCGAGGCATCTTTTCCTTCAATAGATTAGAAGGTAGAGACTCCTTCATCTTCTTAATCCCTCTGCAAGTAAATCCAATCACAAAAGGAGCAAACTTGCAGCAAATATTAACATGTAAGCATATAAAGGGAGAGAGAGAGAAAGATGGGAGTGATGTACCGTAGCCATGGGAGAAGAGGGTCGTTTCCGGAATAGGATTTAATGTCGGAGATTAGAGAAGAGAGGAGATGGTTGTGGATTGAGTTGGTTTCCATTTACGCTTAGATGAACAGAAGCAAGTGAAAAGAAAGTAACAGAGCATTGGCGGCAGCGCGTCTGGGCGCTTTCAAATTTGTAGGCTTCAATTTTTGGGTTTGGGCATGATACTCGTGGTCGGATCACAACGATGGGCCTCTTGTCCCCTGTGCTTATGTTCTCGGCTGTAAGTATGCTCACTAGCACACGGCGTACCTTTCTAAGAGCCGTCTGATTATGCTTATTTTGTATGTTCTGTTTTTTCTAAATAGAAATAAAACTTTATTTATTTTTTAATATTAATCTTGCCTTACTTTTATTATTTGATAATAATTCAATATTAAACAAAAGTTAACGTTAAATGAATCAATTAATTATATTTCTTATATAATATTTATCAATAAATATTATGTTATTATTTATTTAAAATTTTAAACTTAATAAATGATTTTTAATTTTATGTATGCTTAATATATTAAATAATTATCATGTTTCTTACTAAAAAACTTACATTATTAACCTCAATAAAAAACTATCTTAAATATGTAATAAGAATATTCTAAATTTTGAAATACTTGTCTTTGATGTATAATTTAAAAAAATAATGAAGATACGTAACATTAAAAAAATATAAGGAATGGATTAAGTGAAATACCTCGCAACAATTTGACATTTATCAAAAGAAAAATAAATTTTTAAAGTCAATTTTGCATGCAAAAAATAACTTTTATTGATTTAATATATCAGTTGAATAAGTTAATATTTAATTTAAAAGATGACAGATTTTAAAGTGTAAATTTTGAGTTTTTTTAATTCAGCATTTAGTTAAATAATGAACTTTTTATAACTTTAATAATTTAATTTAAAATGTTACTTCGCTTAGTAATTTATTGATGTAAGATTACTCAAGATAGAATATAATATAAAACATCATCACGTAGATTATGTTAATTAAGATTATTTTAATATGCATATAAGACAAAGAATCACATGCTTAGATTCTTGTTATAGTTCCACCGATTAAAGAGCTTTTGTTACCAGTTTCACTGCAGAGATCTTCTCTTATTTTGTGTATAAAACTTGATGGATGAAAATAAGAAGAAACAAAGACACGCAGATGTCTTTTCTCTTAACGTTTCGGTCTTTATTGGTTTCATATACAACCAATAAACTTAACTACCTTTGGTAGTTATTTCAAGAACATTGGCCATAATACCCTTCATGGGTGTATATGAGTCATTATCTCCCACTCATACATGATGGGTTTATGCTCATTAAAATAAAACAAACTCTGTAGTGTTCATACGTGTTCAATAACTGATGTGACCAGCATACGACGAGAGCACGTTGTCATATATCTGTTATAAGTACATGACATCTCGATTAATAAATTGATCTTGAGACTTATGAGTCCTTGAATAGACATTGTATGCTATATCCTAGGTTATATCTCGCATTTGCAATTTTCTTTAATCTCATTTAGTTTTTTGTGTCATGACTGTATTCAAGTTCTCTACTAAAGAAATGATGGTCATCTATGAATACTTTTCATGCGAGTCGTTGATCTCAAAAAATAAACGACCTTCTTCTGTTCTCAATTCTCTTTTAAATTAAATTTAATTTGCTTTCCTAGAATTATTCCATAGGATCACACCTTGTATGACCTTTTGACAATAACTTAAAACAGCAAACCTTAAATTCAATTCTCAATAATGAAACAAGAGTCATAAGGGTATATGATGAGGTTCTTCTCAACCTCAAAGGGTCTCACACAATGTAAGATAAGATCTGGCGACTTACATTAATCCCTTTTTATGGTCAGTTGTGCACACATGGTACGAATCACGTGCTACAGTATTTACCTACTTCATTTAACTTGAACATCTTTTATTCAAGAAATATCGTACAAATGATAGTTCAAACATACTCAATGTTTAACTTGAGTTCACTTATCTACTTAAAAACTTGTTTATAACTCACATTTGGCAACGTAAGATAGATATAGTGATTAATAAATCACGTTGAACCAATTTCCTTATGGCATTTATGGTTTAAGTTTCTCGCTCTCAATTATCACCTAGATAATAAACTTCAAACATGCCTCATCTCTAGCGAGCATAAACACCAAAGGTGATTTCCCGTGTGAGAGGGTCAATCTATAATCTGTCTCATATACTTGTGATTCATCCCAAAATATATATATGCATAAAAAAACGTATATTCATGAATCAAATGATAGACAATGTATAATCTTCATCATACATTATATCCAAAATATGAAATTATAATGAGTGAACATATACAGAGAAATGTTTATCAGTACATTTCAACATCTACGTAGTCCTAGTGACTTTACATGCTCAATGTATACATCTCTGAAAATTGGCTTTGTCATTGGGTCTGCTATCATATCTCACGTAGATATATCTCATGTTCACTTCTCCTCATACAACTATATCTTTCAGATAATTATATTTGGTATCAACTTACT
>JANZLX010000211.1:18460644-18471411 GCA_025531955.1 Erythroxylum orinocense | reverse complement strand
GTTTAGAAAATATTGTTTATGCAAATGTTTGAAAAATTAAGATTTCCGAATGCGTTTGAAATTGTTTAGAAAATATTATTTATGCAAATGTTTGAAAATTTAAGATTTCCGAATGCGTTTGAAATTGTTTAGAAAATATTGTTTACGCAAATGTTTGAAAAATTAAGATTTCTGAATGCTTTTAAAATTGTTTAGAAAATATTTTTTGTGCAAATGTCTGAAAAAAATTATGATCAATCAAAAATATCTTAAATATGTTATAAGAATAATTAAAATTAAGATTAAAATTTTGAAGAAAAAGAAATATGAAGTAAATCAAAGTCTCTCACTTCAATACACTCAAAAACATCTCTCTCGCCGCATTCGCCCTCTTTCTCACGCGCTCACACACAATGACAAAACCCGACTTGGATCAAGACAACCCTAACAATGGTGAAGAAGACCTCGACGAAGAAGAAGAAGTCGACGAAGAGCTCCAAGTACCCGAACCGAGCAAGGCCCAAGCCTCGGTAGAGCGGTCAAAGCTAGAGAATCTCTTCCGTCGGATTCAAACGGAAACAGTTCCAATTCGCGTCCATGACGTGATAATCAGAGGGAACACCAGGACCAAGGACTCGTTACTGGAAGCCGTAACGGCGTTACTTAAAGAGGCTTCTTCTGTTCAAGAGTTGCTCGAAGTTTCGAAAGCTGTCAATTTCAGGTTGCAGGCGCTTGATATTTTTGATTCAGTTAAAATCACGCTGGATGCCGGACCACCGGAACTTTCTGAGACCGCTAATGTCATCGTTGAGGTTGTGGAGACTACTAATCCGCTTTCCGGTGAAATTGGTGCTTATACACGAGGCGAGGTATGATGTATTTTGGTGATACAGTAGTTGAAAAGTTAATGTGATGTTTGGTCAACGGGAAAGTGGCTCGTAATGGGAATTAAATGTTGTTTGTTTCAGATGGAATGTGGTGCTTCAAAATTATGTGTGTTGGGTCTCAATGACATTGGTTTATCCATTCAATTTGTGGTTAATTTTCAAAATAAGTGATCTTGCTCCGCGGTTATATCCATAATGTTTTGCTTATGTATCTGGAGAAGTAGGAGATAAGAATGAAGATGAACTGAATTGTTACAAGAAACACGTTTGATTTAAATGCTAATTTTGATAAATACCCGTGTCTCTAAGATCAAGTATATTGGAGAAGGAACTTTCAGGGAAAAAAAAAACTATATTGGAGACCGCATGTTCAGCGTGATATCCAGCTGCTGTTACTCTTTGAGTTGACTTAATACGGTCTTCATTGGTAAACTTTAGTCGCTGATAATTGTCCATTTGCTATACTAAGGATATATTAATTGACAATAGCATGACAGACATATTGTGTTATTTTTAATATCAGAATGATTTTGTAGGCTTCATCCTCAACGATTGAAGGTTTACTGAAGTTAAAAAATCTATTTGGGTATGGGGATATTTGGGATGGATCTGTCGCATATGGTGGTGACCATATGGCAGAGGTAAGTGCTGGTGTCTCCCTGCCAGGATTCAGAGGATATGTGAATCCTGTTGCTGCAAGAATGTTTCTGCTATCCCAAGACTGGCAAAAGTTTTCTTCTTTCAAAGAACGGTCACTGGGTCTCTCTCTGGGCTTATTCTCAGCCAGGAATCATGACTTGATGTATAATCTTGCTTGGCGTACCTTAACTGATCCCTCACAAATGGCTTCCAATTCAGTGAGAAGGCAGCTTGGTCATGGTTTACTTTCATCTTTGAAATATACGTTTAAGATTGATAGGAGAAATTCACCTCTAAGGCCAGTTTGTGGATATGCTTTTGTATCAACGACTCAAATTGGTGGCCTTGCACCTGATAGCCGGAGCTTGCGCTTTTTGCGTCAGGTTTAAACTTTCTCAAACTTGATTTGTGGGTTTGCTTGTACTCGTTCTATGAACTTTTCAACTGTAAATGCATTGTAAAATTGGTCTCAGTTATATTATGGTTACAAGACTCACTTGACTGTCTTCTTAGGATATGCTTAAAGCTTTCAATTCGATATAGCATTGTATTCATGTTTGATCGTTCTGTGGAACAACTGTTACTTGACTTATTCTAGGTTCTTCGAGTGATCCTCTGCTTTTTATTTTTCCCCTTTGAAGCCTCATTTTCATGATGTTGGCACAGAACATGATGAATTACAGTAAATTAGGAAACAAACTAGTAATGTGTTGCAACAAGTTTTTCAGACTAAGGATAGGTTATACTTCTAATTAGAGTATTCTGATTTATTGAATGAATTATTTTGGTAGTTAGCTGGAATTCTACTAATCTTTAGTAACGATATTGATTATTAGATTGTTGTTTGGTCCTTTTGGCTTCCTTCTGCCTTCGTTATGCATTTACCATCTTATGAAGCTTCTGCTTTCTAATATTACAAACAGGAGTTTGATCTTCATTATGCTCTACCTCTGGGATTTTACCATTCTGCACTAAACATAGGACTATCTGGTGGTATTGTTTTTCCATGGGGACCTGGATTCTTGGACATGACTTCTCCCTTGCCAGAGAGGTTCTTCTTGGGTGGTAATATATCTCCAGTTTGTACATTGGGAGGCCCAACAACATTATGGGGCTTTAAAACAAGGGGACTGGGTCCTACTGAGCCTCGAAGGCAATTGCGAAATAATCCATCTGATGGAAATAGTGAGCCTGGAAGGGATTATCTTGGGGGAGACCTTGCTGTTACTGCATTTGCAGATCTTTCTTTTGATTTTCCATTGAAATGGTTACAAGCGAAAGGAATCCATGGACACTTTTTTGCATCTGCTGGAAATGTTGAGAAATTAACAGAAAATGCATTTCGAAATTTCTCTTTGAAGAATTTTGCGGATTCATTTAGGAGCTCAATTGGACTTGGAATTGTTGTTCCTACCAATTTGTTCCGGCTGGAGGTCAGTAATCTGTTCTTTTGTATCCAATTTTGATACTAACAAGTGAGAACCTCTAGTTTGTCTTGACAACTGTTAACAATTTTCTTGCAACAAATGTTGGTTGCCTTCAATCATTATGTAACAACAATCTGGAGCTTGTTCTTCATAGGAGTGTTTCTCCATAAGATGTTTATTTCTTCAGTATCATGTTTTTCATTAGACCAAGACCTGCACGTTCGTACTAATTAAATTGGTTTTCTTTCCAGCTGAACTATTGCTACATGTTGAAGAAATTCGACCATGACAGAGGGGCAACCGGTTTCCGGCTCAGCTTCTCTACTCCATCATAGAACACGGCCTACGCATCAATTGATTAATGATATCTTGGTACTTCTGCCAGTCCAGCGAGGCAGGTGAGTGTTTTGTTCCAGAAATACTAAATTACTGGACAGCCATCATTTTTTGTTCCAAATGTACTTTTGAATAGGCTTGGAAGTCAGCCTATCCGGAATTTTGTGACTTGCAAACAGAGAATAATATGAAATACCAAGTATCATCGACGTAGTTTTTACCTTAACGGTGTTCTACAGTTATTTACTACACCATTAAGTTGTTTGCTCGAGATGTAATTAGGTCCTTTTCTCTGCCATGTTAGGCAGGTTTTCTATAAAGCCTTGCAGTTGATTTCTTGGGACTTCTTTTGTTCTTGTTTGTTGTATTTGAAGAACGAATAAACCTTCAAACTCTCCTCTCTTTTTCTCTTCTTTTCCTCCTTTTTTAACGGGAAGCTTGTTGTGGTCCATTGGGCTACGGTAAAAGTAAAGATGTTTCTGGTTTTTACTTAAGGGCTTGTTGTTTCTATTTTTAATTTTAGTTTCTGTTTTTGTTTTTAAACTAACTAAAAAGAATCTATTTATTTGAATTTTTTATTTCTATTTTTGGTTTTAGATTTTTTCAGTTTTCTTAAATTACGAAAACTATAAAAAGTTAATTTTATGTTTTTATAATTTAATTTACTATTAATTAAATATATATTATTAATTATTTAATATATTAATTTTTAATAAGAATTATGAATAATTTCATTTAATAAATGGTAGAGAGGCCTTTTATTGTCCTGTTAAGTCCTTTAAATTTTTTCGTTCGAATGATTCGTTTCATAGGTAGCCTTAATAATCTGATTAAGTAGTTTTTTAATTAGTCTATTCACTTTATTATAATGGCATATGTGATTTATTCTTATACTGAGTGTCTTTTTGTCTTAATTTGTGTATTTATTTACATATTTTATTTTGTATTGTTAATCTTTACCATGTTTTTTAGATATTGTATCACATATTTTTATATATTTATACATATTTATTAATTTTTTTTGTTATTATTACTTTGTACGAAGCAATCTCTCATTCATTTTAGGGTTAAATTATGCCAAATATTGCATTTCACCTTGTCGTTGTTGTATTATATATTTAATTAATTAAAATTAATTATTAATAAAAATTATAAATAATTTAATTTTGCTGAATAATTTTATTTAATTTTTAATTTCTAAATAAATAAAAGAAAATAAATTTAATAATTAGCAATAAATATAATTTAATTTTAATACATCTTTTATCTGAACTTTATTGAGCAGTTCACATTTTTGCTTAGAATAATGGAAATGATTGAGCTCAGCCTCCGTATATGGCAAAAAGGGAGAAATAGTTCAGTAATCTCGTGTGATATCGAGAAAAATTTAGCAATATCTAACAAATTTTTTATCCATGAATGCCACGTATTCGTTTGAAGAAATTATTGATATTATTGCAAATAATGATAATTTAACACATTTGTTTAAAATCACTTTAATAATTTTAGAAAAGTTTAAATCTTACAAAAGTTTTAATCCTATCTCGAGATTAGATTAATCATGTGCTGTACCTGTGATGTTCTAACTGCATTAAATTCTGTGATACGTGTTTGCATTCAAAGCTATATTATCAAATGATCCTCCCTAACGATGGACCGGTTGCACCAACCAAGTTATGTTCTTGGGCCTCGTTACGTTGGGTTTTATGTTCACCGGAAGATGACGTCAACGAGGGATTTTATACAACACACCAACTACCGAGAAAGTTAAAAGATAGGAAGTAGACTGGAGACCTTCGTAGTAAAGAACTAGCTTAAGTCTCCTTGTCACGCCTGAACAACTTGGGCATTATTATGCATGTTAAAAGACTAACCAAAAATCTATTAAGTGTAAACTGAAACTTTACCTCCGGGTCTTTTTGAAGAATCTAAGAAAAGACGGATTAAATAACCACAACAATGTAAATTAGGCGCATATGATGGACAAGAACAGCCGATTAAAAGAAAATTGCAAAAGCCATACACCATAAGAGGAAAATGCTGATGCTAAGCTCTTGTCTCCAATAAGCCTGGAGAATTTTCCACATCAATGTCTCCCATTCCCGTGTCTTCCTCTTCCTCGCTATCTTCATCGCCGCTAACTTCCTCGTTATCATTGAGTAGCTTAGCCATGTGCTCTGCCAGCAGTTGATCATCGCGTTCACTCACCTGAATTAAGAATCAAGTCAACCAATAAGTGCTAGAAGCAAAGGACCCAAAGTGACTTTATTTGAACAAAGGACCACCTCTCAAGTTAGTAGTAGCTCATTGGGAAACCATTTTGGATAAATGACTCATAATACCAATCAAAACATTGATACAAGAGGATAAACGCAACACTCACTGCTCTAGGAGCCTCCTTTACTGTAAGTTTCCCCTTGTGCTTAATTATTGCTTCAGTGCATGCAGCAATTGCGTTGTTCAGAATTGCTATCCCTTGCTCCTGTACAAAACAATGACAAACAACATTTTTGTTTGAAAGTTAGGAGCCATGGGCTGAGAAATGGTATAGCCTTGTAATTACCTCCTAAAAGGTCAACAGTAACACTTAGACCCCAAAGAACAAAATGATATGCTTAAGACCAGAATCTGTACCAAACACAAAATTCAGCCCAACCATCAACAAGCTAGTGTAAGGAAAATCTTATTCTTAGGGGGAAAAAATCCAATAAAAAAAGGTAACCAAATACAGCAAAAACTTAATTTATCTGGGCCATCAAAGATAGGTCAATTAAGCTGGTCTTTCCTGATTAGAGTGAATCTTACAAAAAGTGGTTCAGCTTTGGATTACAACCCTACAGGTCAACTGCTGCATGATACTCTCAGTATTTGTCTCCAGGAATGTTAATCATTTCTCATGCACCTTGTTATTGGGCAACAATGACTTATATTCAAAATAAGTATGCGATAAAAAATTACCAACCTTATCCAGAGTTTGGGCAGTAAGAACATAATGCGGAGCAGCAACATACTTTATTTTCACCGGGCAATCATTATTGCCTGCAGCCTCAGCCTTCCTCATCACATCCTGAAGATTCAAAGAGTAAGTTTCTGAATATAAATAAGCAATTTGGTACCTCCTCTGCAAATCTTAGGTACATGTATTGTATAGACACATCAACCGAAGAGTAAAACAAAGAAAGAAATTAAGATGCAAAGATATAAATTGAATCAAACCTTAAGGTGAAGAACACCATCATATTCGAAACACATCATTTCTATATCAGCTCGCAACTTCACTGGTTGTGGGGTCATTCTTCTCTTAATATTCTTTACCAATGCCTCTTTGATTTCCTCTGTTACAGCAGGAACCACTTTTGTTACCTGCACATTAACATAAAACCGTAATAACCAATAGAACAAGAGTCAAAATAACAGTTCATCAAGGAAGCCACAGCTGTCCCCTCGGGGACATCCAGTAAAAAAATCATAAAGGATACCTCTTGTCCATCTGGGCCAATTTCTTTAACTTCACGATTCAGTGAACTCAAAACTGAATCAGGGTCATTAACAATGACTTTGAATGCCTGGAAATGAGTTGAATTACGCCGGGATAACATTCATCATAATGCAAAAATATCATGAACCACTAAAGTCCTCACCTCAAAGGCATGGCCATATTTACGGTACAAAGGCCAGCCAATATGGATGTAGAGATCCTGTTATCAAGAATAAAGTTGAATAAGTAATTGGATTACATCTAAGAAGAATAAAGTTGAATAAGTAATCGAATTACATCTAAGAACCTTTCGGACTACATCTAAGAACCTTTCACACACATCGAAGGATACTGAAAACTTCTTAAAGTTCAACTTCTGTACTAAAGAATGCGTGATGTGATAGAAAAGCAAGGCTCATAATATAAACAACATGACATGATAATCTTGATCAGCCTTTTAGCCCTTCAACTAGTTGATCTAATATGACTTATGAGACCATGGTACAATCACCATTAACATCATGGTACAAGAATATAGATCATAGTTTTAAGTAAAGATACAAGTTCAAAGCAGGCCGAGTAGATTCAATTGGTCCAGCATGAAAATTCAAACCAAGCAGACCAAGAACAATAAATTGCAAACTCTTCTCCGAAACCCTAAATTTGAACTCAAGATTGCAACTGAATAAGTCCAAATGAGTGTGCATAGTTTACAAACGCAGCTTCACCAAGGGTAAATTCCGGTAAAAATTATTCCTTCAAAACCTAGAACATGTGAATTAAGCTAGCAAAGTATGGAAATCCAGATTACCTCCAAATCGATGCCCAAAGTCTCAGCGACATGTCGCATAATAGAATGGACAAGCTTGCTCTTATTGTACCTTTCCTCACAAGCTTGAATATCCTCTTCGCTAACTCGCCTCTTGCTCAAATCAATGTAGCCTTTCTCCTTATCAACACGAAGCACCATAACGGGTTCAATCCGACCCACCTTTATCAGACTGCTGACGCTGCGAATCCGACGGCGAGAGAGCTCCGAGAACAAAATCATACCTTCTATGTTGTTGTACTCTAGTAGTGACACGTAAGCACCCATGTCAGCGATGTTCTTCACTTGGATCATCACTGCCATGTCTACTTCCGGATATTTCGCTTCGTACATGCGACATGCGAGGTTTGGAGCCATGGTCGGGCGTCTTTGAATCTGATGATATCCAGGAAACAAAAATATAGGGTTAGGGTTTTAGAGTTGTCCTAAATAATAAAAAAATTGAAAATAAAATTGAGCACATACCGCTGATAAGAGAACGCCAGCGAAAGAGGACAGAGCAGAGCAACAGAGGGGAGCAGCTAACAAGTGCTAGGGCGTTTCATGTTTTTGTCTGGAGAACATAAAACGTCGTCGTTGAAATAGCTTCATTTGGATGGTGGGTACAGACACTTCCAATTTGCATTTTGGTGAGGCCCAGTAGCTATATGGGGCTCGAGAATACGGGGTCAGTCAGGGTCCCGTTGCCTTCAATTTTAGCTTTAACGGCAAGAATAGATGAACATATTTGTCGAAAGATAAAAAGTTTCTAAAAAGAATTTTCTTAATTTAATTTTTAAAATCTTTAATAGTTCTAATTTTTAAAAGTTATAAAATACATATTATAATATTAATTTCATTAGTTATTAGTTGATGTAGCTAATGAAGCATATTTTCAATTTGACAACTAGACACTTATATAATATTTGGTAGAGACATCAATTTGGACCGAAAATAACTTATAATCCATAACCTATTTAAATCTAAAATAAGTCATCTTTCATCATGACCTAATTTTTCATTAATAATTTTATTCCAAAATCACCAATAACTTTGTTTTGTTTTTCCTTATTGTGTTATTTTTTTTTTCTTTTAAATGGTTTAAGATCATCTTTATTTGATTTCATAACTATGAAAGCCCATTTTTGCATATTTTGTTAAGTAAATATTATCTTCTTTCATTTAGTAAATCCTTTCTTGTCAAGTTTTCTTTTTGTTAAGTTTTTTCCTATTGTATATTTTCTATTGTTTAATTCTTGACAATACTGGCAATTTCGTTTATTTTTAACATATATTATATATGCATATCCAGTCGAACAAACATACGTGTTAAAACGTTCCATATTTAGTTGTTTATTAAATTATCTTTATAATATAATAGGTTTCAACTTGTATATAAAATATTTGATAATTTAGAAATAATTGAATTGGCCTTAATTCTATGCAATCTAATTAAATACATTAAAATAGCTAAGTTTAAGAAAAAATTGTAGCGTATTAATATTTTAAAAGAGAAACATCATAAATTCCAAGCTAGTAATACTTATGATAGCAAAAGAAACTTTATAATAAAAAGTTATATTAGGAAATATGTTTGAATGAATCGATAAAAAAAAGTCATAAATCAATCAACATCTTATTGCAAAATTAATAAAAAGATTAAAGAGACAGTTGCATTACAAAATTAAAGAAAATGATTGCATAAGTGTCATAAGGAATTAAGAAATTGTGTAGAAGAGCTCCTTTAAACACCTTTTGAATTTTATAGAATAACAGATAAACATATACTAAAAATATTATTTGAGAGCATAATGAAAGAACAATTACTTTGATAAAGGAAGACCTAAAAATAATAAGTGAATCAAATGGATTTAGATATCTTACAATATCACTTAATAATAATGTCAAAATCTTCTAGATTAACACCAAGGATCACTAAGGCTGCATCCACTCCTAATTTATCTATTGTCAAGTCATTATGAATTCTACATAGGCCGTCATTATTCTCTCTTTTTTCATGGTTTTATAATTTAATTTTTGGATCATGTTTTATGTTTTTAAAAATTTGGAGAACATATAAAGTTATCCCAGTTATACACTTACAAAAGATCTTTAAATTATACACTACGAAATTTTAATTAGCTAATTACTATGTTACAAAAATCGTGTAATTTGATAACACCATGAAAGCCAACCATTATCAAAATTTATATGAGTTAATAGAAAACTTATGGAATAACCAATCCTAAAGTGTCAAACATTTTAGGATTTTTTCAATCTATTATCCAAGTTTTTAAAATTTTCAATTAAGTGACCAATATTTTAAAACTTTAATAATTTAGTTCAAAATGTTAATTTCGTTAATAATTTACTAATTTAGCTAACGGAATCTTTGTCATTCATGGCATGTAGATATCCACTTGCAAAAATAGAAGTCATGGATTGACTGGAGTATAGAGAATTTTTTGAAGGTAAACACCTAACAACAAAGATTATGTTAGCTAAATCAACAAATTACTAACAAAACAAACGTTTTGAATTGAATTGTCAAGGTTTTAATTATTCAATTGAAAATTTTAAAAGTTTGAGAACTGAATTAAAACATCCTAAAAAGTTTGGCATTTTAGGATTGGTTATCCCCAAACTTATTTACATTTATAATTTATAACATATGGTATTGAATAATGAATAAAACTAGAGTAATTCAAATTTAATTTTACATAAATACATGATAACTTTTTAGTTACTTCTAAAATTAGTTATGAGTCAGCTGTATATAAAGAGTAATGATAAATTATTAAAAATGTTAGATATACAAAAGAAGATTATAAATTACTGCTATTAATCTTTTCACTTGTTTACACATATGATATGTCTATGTCAAGTACATATTTTTAAATTTAATATTTTTTATAAATTAAATGAATCAAGAAAGCAAATTAGTGTACTAGAATTGATCTCTAATTTGGTGAATAAACTCACCGTGAGATTTTGTAAACATTAACAATATACAACTTACATCATAAGAGAGTGGGAACTTAATCAATCTTTTAGAAAATCTTACAGCAGCACTATCTCCTCATAAATAATTACATAAATAAAGGCAAAATTTAAGTTCGTCCTATGGTAATTTATCTTATACAAAAAATTTATTTGTTATTATGTGTGTGTATGTATGTACGTGTGTGCATATGCATGTGTGTGTGTGCGTGT
>JANZLX010000211.1:18342122-18352564 GCA_025531955.1 Erythroxylum orinocense | reverse complement strand
GCATACATAAGACTGCCAACAGCAGAAGCATATGAGACCTTTTCCATCTCTGACTTATCTTTATCATTTTGAGGACATTGGCTATTTGAGAGTTTGTCATCCTTTTGGATGGGTGCACAACAAGGATTACAAAAAAAATGATTCCAAACTAGTATTCAAATCCTTTATACTGACAATGGTACTGAATACTTGTCGTGAGTGTTGGAGGTAGTCTATAAGATCCTACGGTATCTAAAAGGTACTCTAGGAAAAAGACTGCTATGTAAGAAAGGAGATAGAAGAACAATTGAAATATATACTGATTCAAATTGGGCAAGTTCAAAAGAAGATAAACGATCAACCACACACACACACACACTCACACACACACACACACATATATTGGCATTATCAGTTTCAATGATGCTCTCTTTAAAAATATTCCCTATTGTATACTTGATGGTCATCAAACAGACCTTGTTAGAACAAACCTACTTGTCATATCTAGCTTTATCTGCAACGAAAGTCTCAGCAGTGGGTTGTGTAGGCTCATCCTCAAGGAGAGCAATAATAACATTAGACACCGCCAAAAAAAAAAAGATTCAAGGATTCAAGCCAATCCTCATAATTGGTCCCATTCAACTTAGTTAGATAATTCAAAGCTGGAAATTGATACAATGCAGGGAGATTTTGCAATTGTATCAAGAACTAGCAAAATTAGGCAAACAACACAGCTAGCTTTTCATGTAATTGCAATCTTGCCTAAAGGTCTCGAATTACAACACAAATCACCCAGAACATTAAACTATGCCCTAAAGCTAATATCGATAGGATATTGCAAACTTTAAAGACATAATTCAATGAATTAAACAAAACATTAGAAACCACATTGATAAAGACAAACCGATAGGGTAAGTGCATCATTAACATAACATCTAATGTATGCCCAATAACAACATCACAACAACAATTTGTAATAATTGGTCTCACGATAGGCGAGCTCACAATTACACAAAATGAATGACAATAGTCCATTAACATTCCCCAAGATTGTTCCCATAGATTCAATTAGCACCACAATTGCAAAATTTAAATTGAAAGAAATTTAAAACGAAATTTCCAGATTAATTGCATAATTAATCAACACAAGTAATTAACCCTAAAATTGCAACATACTATATTCAATAATTGGATGAATAAATACATGAAAATTGGGGAAACATTGAATCCATTGTAATGTTCTATAAAACAGAGAGACCAAAACGTAGAGGATTGACTACTGCTTTTCCAAACCTTAATTAGCAAAAGCACATGTACAGTTCTCAATGGGGCGACTGTATTTAAAGTCGGCTAGCAGTAGGGCCTCCTGTGCACTGCAAAACATGGGCCAAGTCTACCCATCATAGCAAGCCCATGAACACAGGCCCAATGACACATTAAAGAGAGAATTAACAAGCCCAATTACCTTGACATCAAATTAATCGGGGTTTGTACAAAATTATGTTTATTATGCTAGTCCATAAAATAATGATAAAATTTTATCAGTAACTTCTTATAATTGTACTTAATATCCTATTGGCTAGTTGGTGAAAATGATCGGATGCCTTACGAACCATGAATAGAAAAAAGTAACACTTAGTAATATGAATATGAAAAGACAATGTAACAAGTAAGCTGCCTCCAAAAAGGATTAGGCACCTCCATATAGAGAGAAAGATGCCAACTACCAATGGTTGTGACTTGGCTTTTGATTCTTATTGAATTTTTTAAATAAAATTGAGTTTAACTTGAAATTTGATGAAATTTAAATTATTATGCTTATACTTAAATTTAATTGAGTTTTGAGTTTTTTTAATGGATTTTCAAACATTTTTATATTAAGTTAATTCTAAACTAAAATTGATCAAACCTTTTGAATTTAAAATTTAAACTTTTTTAAATTAGAAATCATGAAAAGAATGGAAATTAACGAACAATTTAAAAAAAGCTCGTAAAATTTGAAGGATCTAAAATTCCAAAGAGTTAGGAATTATACCAAATTAAAATGATGAATTGGATTCTAAAGGAGGCATCAGATCCTCTGTACCACTTAATCTGTTCCAATCTTGTTTTCCCTTAAAATGACATTGTTTTAAGTTTGTTTACACATAAAATGACGTCTTTTTGGGGCAAAAATAGAGTTGGAATAGGTTAGAGGTTCAAATATGTTGAATAATCATGATGAGGTGCCAAAAGTAAAGAGATTCTAAATCTCTGATGGATTGGAGAGAGCAAGTCAAAATACAGAGATTAAAGAATGGGTTGTTGGATGCATTTTCTCATTAGAATGAATGACATTTTCTGTTAATTTTTGGATTAATTATTGAGTTTTATACATATTTTATCCACTAATTTGTTTAGTTCCCTTGAATATGCATTTATAATGGTTTATGTTTAATTTGTAAATGAAAAAATGATAATGAATATGACTTTGATTGAAAAAAGACACAAAATTTTGTTGGGAATGCTCATGTTAGGATTGTTGT
This sequence comes from Erythroxylum orinocense, assembly GCA_025531955.1. Classification (NCBI taxonomy): domain Eukaryota; kingdom Viridiplantae; phylum Streptophyta; class Magnoliopsida; order Malpighiales; family Erythroxylaceae; genus Erythroxylum; species Erythroxylum orinocense. Next base: position 18,350,060 of record JANZLX010000211.1, on the reverse strand, counting down.
TTGTTGCCAGAAAGAATGCCCAAAACGCAAGCCCACAAGGAATTAATTTGGGGAGGACTTTAACTAGGACTAGCAGGAGAAAAACACAAAAGAAAACGTCAGCACCATGGAGAGTCCAAAACGCAATCAGCCAAAAACTAAAGGAAAGCATGCAAGCTCTATGACCCACCACGCATGCATGCAACAAGCAAGAGGGACCATGCCAAAAACACAACCTCCAAGCGACATCTAGCATCACAAGAGGTTGGGCTAGGGTGGAGGCATGAACAAGCATGAGAGCACAAAAAAATCACACAAATAGACAGCTCCAAGAGGGACCACGCGACAGAACACAAGGATTTTAATTAGGGGACTGTTATTTTGGAGGGTCACATCTGGCTAGGGGTGAAAGGGAGAGAAGCTACATCTGTTAGGGGACCACCATGCATGCAACTAGAGGACACCACCAAACAAAATCAATGCTACCAGCAGATGGAAAAAAAACAACGGAAAGCTGGGAGAAGACCCACTATGACCCTACGCAAGAGCAGAAACGAGAGAGCTAACAACGCAGGAGTGGAGAAATAAATTTGTCAAATCATATAGGAAGAAAAGGAGGACCACACATGCAGACAAGAGGAGGACAAAATGAAAATAACGCTACTTGGGGGAGATTGAATAAAAAAGAAGAAACAAAACACAAGTGGGGCAGGAGGGAGGAACTCACGCAAGAAGCTCCAACAAGGTACACAACACTAACGTTACAAACCAAAAGAGGGGGATATACTCTCCAATGTTGGCAGCTGTGGCGGGGAGCATGAATGTTACACCACTTAAGAGGAGAGCTGGAGCAAAAATGCTAAGCCTGTTAGTAAGAAAAAACAGGTTAGAAGTTGGTGGTGTAACGTGAGTTGAGCCTCTCACAACGTTAAGGTAAGGTGGCTTGAGAAGTAAGCAATTGAGGGAGAATCCACACGTTAGCAGCTGATGAGTTGAAGAAGACAACGTGAGCTTAGTGAAGAGGAGGACACGTAGCTGCTGGTGAAGAGAGACAATCTTGCAGCTGGTGGTTTTAAAAAAATTCTTCACTCACGGTGATGAAGCAACTAGTGGACGGAAGGTGGCTTGAGGAAAAACATGTTGAGAAGACCAAGTTGAGCTAAAGGAGTGGACACCACGCAACTACTAGAGATGCAAGCACGCAGGAGGCAGACCAAGCAAAGGCGCAACAATGAAATGAGGCAAAAAAAGGGATTGTTCCTTCTCTGTTTTATTATTTGATTTGTTTTAATGTTGATTGCTGATCTTGATTTATGTGGTCTTCATCCTATTATGATTGAGTAGCTTCCTCAAAGCTTCAAGGTTGGGCTGAAGTTTTTAGCTAATTTTTATGGATTAAATCTTGATTGATTTATAAGTATGGATTTTTGGTTTTGATTTCTCTGATTTGAGATTAATTTTATTGGTATTGTATTTGGCCAACCATTACTTGACATTAGTTGTTAATTGAAGAACCGATAGGTGAAAATTGATAACGGAACTCCAAACAGGGAACTTATAAATTTCAGATTTAAACATAAACTGAATTTATGAGAGAAAACCAGGTTAGCAAAGAACTTAATAGGTTATGCTTGATTGCTAGTTTACGATAGTAGATTAGGATTATTGCATAACACTTCTTTGATACCTTGAAAAAGGATCTAAAAAACTCTAGGCTCAACCATCTATCAGCCAAAATTCGCCTCATAAATTGATCCAAGTAAAGTCCATAAAAAGCATTAAAAGTGGAACCATCCTTGAAACTTACCACATTCCATTCAAAATAACCCCTAGAAATATTTGTAATTTTCTTTAGCTTGATTTGTTATTTTTGATAGTTAAATTTTCTTATTTTAATTCCCCACTTTTACACAATTGCTTAGTCTAATTAATTAAGTGATCCAAGCCTAATACTTACACAATTACTCCCTGTGGGACGATATTATATTATAATACTTGAGACCCGTGAACTTGTGGAGCAACATCATCTCTTTAAATAATTTTCTACATGATAAATGTAAACTCATTGTTTAATATACTTTAAATTTTGTTTATATGTAAAAATAATTTTATTATAAAATAAATATAGTTAAAATTAATAAAAATATTTTTTATTTTTATGTTGCTAAACAGTCTACTGTATAAAACACTTTCAAAATAGCTGTTTTTCTAATTGACAGTCAAACAGTCAACTGACTTTTTAGCTCTTTTCAAAAAAACTTTACTAGCAAAAACTCTACTAATAAAAGCTCTATTGGTATAAGCTGAACCAATCAGGCTCTTAATTTCAGCAATCGATTTATTGAATTAGCTATTAATTTTAGATAAAATATGACTACGTAGATACTTTAATATTGTATACTTTAGTTTAATTCAGTCTTATTCAATCGTCTAAATAAAGTGTAGAAATCTAAGTTAGTAGTTTATTAAAATTTAATTCTCTTTTAGGAAGTCCATTTTATTACTTCTTACGAGTGGCGCACTTATTATTACTGTTATTGTATTTACATCAAGTTTTTAGTCTTGTAGTTGGGGACGGTAGATAAATATTAGCAGTGAACTAGCTTGGTCTACTTTGGATTACCTTTTCTTTGTTGGGTTGTTTAGAGAGTTGATCAAAATCAAAAGGGCAATTCTCTTAAATTATTTTTTCGTTCCTTGATGAATAAGATTGAAATTATTCTGCATATTTCACGTGGTGAAACTAGCAAGAAGGGAAAAAGAACCTCTGTCTCTTGCTTCTGACACGATTACTTAGTGGCATAGACGATGAGGCAATTCTGGCCAACACTACTTTGAGCGATTGTTTGACAGTGACCAGAGAAACATCCTCTTTACTGCCGTTATTAGTACAGAGTAGTAAAATGCTTTTAACTCGTCCACCAACACTTGCAATATCAGCTCTGACTACTCCTAGTCCAAGACTTTTCAGTGTTCGGATGATCTCTGAGAACAATTCTGGCCGATCATCGCAGCACACAGAAGCTCTGATTAATCCCCTATTTTTGTCTTTGTTGATATAAGATGCGCTTGATTCTTGACATGTAACACAATCAACTGTTACCTCGTCGATTTCTGTTGGGACAGTTGAAGATCTGCTGACTTCCATTGCTTTACGTTTAAGATCTTTCACACAATCAACAACACTTGCTAAAAGAGCGGCTTTGTCCATCTGTTGCAAGGAAATTGCTATCCAATTCAGGATCTTTTATTTTGTCGGTGACATATCCCAACGGATTCAACAGACTAGAAAGCAGATAATTTTGTGGAACACCCTCCTAATTTTAAATGGGAACTTTTATCTCCATCATATTCTTGGAGTAGATTATTAAGTGACTTCGGTGTATTTATGAACCGTTATCAACCTTTGATGATTACTCTAGGCTTGATACCCTCATTCTGTGTGAAATGGTAACCATGAAAGCTTCGGCTTTTAAAGCATAAAAAATCAGCTTGGATGAAATTTGAAAAACTAGGAAAAAATCTTCATACCTTGTCAGATTTAGGAATCAGTTTCCTGAGAATTCCAAGTTGTGTATTTATCCTGTCTCTGCGTCGCTTCTCTGCAAGGCTATGGCTATTGGAGACAGATAGTGTTGTATCTTCTGCAGTCTCTTGAAGAGGCATTGACAATGAAGGAAATCTTTGTACTTGAAAAGTGGAACTAGATGACGATGAGGCATGAGGAATTTGTGGCCATGGAATTAAAAATGACTGGCCATGTTCAGCATAATTTTCCTGAACCCAGTCTATATCTGCAGATTTAGCAGGCCAACAGGAAAAGTATTGCTCTTCCATACTCAAAAAGCAAAAGCCTTCCACAAAATTGCTTACGATTACTCTTCCTACTTTTATGAAGCAACATCTCCACCTACTGCGCCTACACTAATAATGTGTTATCTTCAATCTTGACGGTGATTGGTGTGATGCCCAGGTACCTTTAATTGGTCAAATGAAAATTGTGTTTGGCCTGTTAGGCTGTCACCTCAAGGTGAATTTACTTGAGATCACGGAAGATATGAAGAAAAAGAAAAAGAAGATATGGAAGACAATGAAATAAAAATGAGTAAAATGTGTGCTTTGTCAGTGACAACTCGACTGCTATCCGACAATTGGACTAAACACAAGAGAATTAATATTTCCATAAATTGGATTAGAAAATTAATCAGTATAATTAAAGCTTTTGATTCGTGATGGGTCATGGATTGACCTGATAACGTCGTTGATCGATGACTTAAATGGTATTAGTTTGGTGAAACTTCTGATCATTGTATCACAGCAGTAACCAAAATTTTCAGGTCTCTTACTAATTTGGTTACTGAAGTCCTTGATAAATGTGTGAGACTTCTTTTCTTTGCCTTTTCTCTGTCACCTTTGGCTTTCTTTTCTGCAGAGATTTAAGCTGTATGGAGCCCACCTCCGGCTGCTACAGGAGCATGCTTGTTTCTAAGCAGTGCATATCAAGTCTCAATCCGATAAAAATTTGCTTGCAATCTAGATTATTGCAAACATGATCTTTAGTGATAAAGAAACCACCCATCTTGATGGCTTCATTTGTCCACTAGCGTTTTATCATTTGTGCTTGTGTTTCAAAGATTGTCCTGTTGTCCTACGCGACCAAACAAAAGAGAGTTTCAATTACCCTCACCACTTGGTCACCATGCGGGGCCCCCAATTGCAGCGCACACAATCATAGCAACTCACCATAAAGAAGAATTGGGAGATTGATACGACTTTAGATCAACCAATAAAATCTCTCGTGCTTTTGTTGTGCAAATAATTCAGAACCGTTCTTTCGGAGTTTTACAGCCACTTCTACTCTTGCAGTTCCCTACCACCTCTTTTGCAGCGAAGAATTAAAGCTAACATGTGCGAAATCCACGCATTGTGGTAAGTGATTATGAAACATAGAATAGTTAAACAAGTGGGCAACTTTGGTTCTGCCATTTCTGCCCGAGATCAACGGAATTGTCAGACGTCCAAAATGGTAGTTAAAGCATGGATTGTCAGGAGAAAACTACAAAGAAAGCAAATTCTGACGGTTCACGAATGCCTAGCAGGCTAGCTGGGGAAAAAAGAAGGCATCGTTGGGTCTCTTCAGATAAGCAAATATGTTTTGTCGAAGAGAAATTTGACACATACTTAAAGGGACGGTGGATTCAAATTTGGATCCAATAACATAAGCTAGAATTTCCTTTTCCCCAAGACTTAATCTTCTACTTCAAAGTTATCTTCTTCTTTCCCTTCTCTTATCATAAAATTCTTGAAAATTTCTTCAATAATAGTTTGATCATAAAATTCAGCAATACTTTTGGGCTATCTGCAAAAGTATTGATGCCCGAATTTATTAGAATGAGGAAACAAGAGTTTCGGGATATGTTGCAAGTACGCTTTTTTGATTAGAATTTTATTTTTATTGGATATTTAATAATAATCATTTTTAAAAGATTAAAATAAAAATTTAAAATTGTTTCAGTATAGAGGATAATAAATTGCCCAATAAATAATCTAGATCTATTTAAGCAAGTCGAAATTCAACAAAAAATGATACTTTATAGATATAGGACAAGTTCTTTTTGAGCCGGGGAGACCTAATGTGGTTATTATAAATGAATGTTAGGTCTTTTATTGCATTCATAAATAAGTGCACAAATATAAAATTTTCTTTAACTCGTTAGGAATTTCATATATTAAGAAAAGTACAAAAGACCTTGCTAATATTATTTCAAGTAACTTTCGTAAAGGACAATTGAAAGTTATAATTATTTGTTTTACTCGAATTTTTTGTCAGCTTGCTTAAATAAAAATGGATAGCAAAACATATATATTTCCACATTATTTCCATTTATACAAGTTTATAGTTAATCATAAGACAAGCAATAAAGTTCATGTTATATTTAATATGTGGTATCAAAGTGATTCCATAAATATATAAATTTAAATAGAAAATTTCTAATTTCTTTATAAAGACATAAGATAAATAAATTTGTTTTTGCATAAATACATAATGTATTTGTTGATTGGATTGTTTTTGTTTGAGAATTGTAAGGAAAAGGCATAAAATTCAAATTTTGCTAATTGTTCAAGGAAAATTTGTTTGAATTTGGTAAAGACATCATGGGAAATGGCCATAAAAGAAGAAAGTCAAACAAAGTCAAACGGAAGCAGAAGAATACGAGACGGAAGGAGCAAAGCAAAAATCAAATGGAAGCAGAAGAATATGAGACAGAAGCGCAAAAGCTAAAAATCAAACCGAAGCACAAAAGATAAAAATTAGACGATAAAAAATCAGACGGAAGCGTGAAAACAAAAAACAGACGGAAGACGCAAACCAAAAGATAGACGGAAGATGCGCAAAACAAAAATCAGACGGAAGGAAGTGAGACGGAAGAATCGATACCACGTCAGTTTAATAATCAGCTTGAGTTAGTTACAGAACTTAACTGAATAACTGATTCTTGAAAGATCAAGAAATAAGAAAAAAGTAGTTATCAAGAAGTGGTTGAAGACGAAGGCTATAAATACGAGTCGCAGTCGAAGACTGCAGAAGTTAGAGGTTTTGAAAGAAGCTTAGCGAGTTAAGAAATATTATTATGCGAAAAAGTAGAGCAATCACTTTCTGTAACAAAAGATAAAAAACTCTTTCAGTTAAAAGAAAAGCAGATAGCCTGAAGAGGCTAAGTGTGAAAGAATACTTGTTGTAAGAGACCTGAAGAGGCTCGGTATCAAAGAATACTTGTAACGTTGTGAAAGATTGTGAAATCTCATAAAGATCTCTGAGGACTGGACGTAGCACACGATTTGGGGTGAACCAGTATAAATCAGCTGTGTCAACACTCTCTCAACTCTCAACTCTTAACTCTCCCTTAACTTTGAATTTTCAATCTTACTATTTTCATACGAGAATTCAAAAAATATTTTACAATATTATTTTTCAATAGTTTGAGAAAAGAACAAGTTTCTTTTAAAGAAATTGTAAGAAAGGGGATCATTGAAAAAGAATACACAATTCAACCCCCCTTCTTGTACATTTGTATATCGTTTATTAAGTCTTTATTAAAGTGTGATTCACTTCAGTAAGTTTTGCCAAGAGCTTTAAGTCCATTAATGATTGTTTTAAATCTTCTAAACATATGATCGATAGACTCTTTGTCCTTCATCTTGAACAGCTCGTACTGGTGCACAAGAATGTTTATCTTGGACTCCTTTACTTGATTTGTACCTTCGTGTGCGATGGATAGCGTATCCCACATCTCCTTCGCAGTGAAGCATCAGTGAACTTTATAGTACTCACTTCTACTTAAGGCACAACTTAAAAAGAACTTGGCCTTCGATTTCAGTTGGAATCTCACCTTTTGATCTATAGACCATCTGATTCGTAGAATAGGATTTACTTCTTCATCTACCAGTGTATACGGTCCATTTTCTATTATATCCCAAAGATCGATATAAGTAGATTTGATGAAGAGTCGCATCCTGTCTTTCCAATAATAGTAGTCTTCTCCATTGAACGTAGGAGGTCTAGTGACTGAGGCGGCTTCAGCTATATATATGTGTGATTCTGTCATAGATCTTTATCCACACTTTGTTATGGTGGTTCTTAGGCACCGAGCTCTGATACCAATTGAAATAAATCACACGTTAGTATAGACTTAATATTTGATACACAAAATGCACAAGAAGGGGGGTTGAATTATGTAATTTTTTTTTATGATCCCCTTTTGAAAATTTCTTGTAAAACTTGCTTTTTCTTAAAACTATTTGAAGTGAATCACAAATTAATAAAGCAATCACAGTACACAAGAAAGGGGGGGTTTGAATTGTGTAATCTTTTTCGGTTAGCCCCCTTAAAAAATAATTTCGAATACAATAATGTAAAGTAGAGTTTGAGAAATGTTGACACAGAGATTTATCCTGGTT